>JAMZAV010000186.1:972500-1457067 GCA_024449915.1 Sweltsa coloradensis
CGGGGATATTACTAAATCGGAGTTGCAGATTATGGAATGATTTACCGGTGGACATCCGTGAACAACACACTCAAAGCTATTTCAATTCTGCACCAAAAAACTACTGTACTGATGTATCCTGACAGTAATAGTAAAACTAAGTTCAACAAAACAATGCTCAATACCATTCATGTTTGTCATCTATTTCAGCACTCCCACTATTTACATGCCTACACACACTCGCACTCATTATTTTCTTTTTTGTATTTATGCATTTTTTAAATTTAATTGCTATGTATTATTATTATGTTGAGTATGTTAATATTTACTTATTGTGAATGGGGCTAGCCCTTTCCTAGCAAGCTATAACGCATTCATTTGTTTAACCAATAAAATTAAATAAATTAATAAGTATAAGTAGTAGCTTTAGTTTAATAACTGCAAAATAGTACAGCTGATAAGAGGAATGATTGAGGGATTGATGATAGAAGCGTGAAATTTGACACACATAAGGGAAATGTCATTAAAAAATTATTTGGATTAGGGCCTTTTCAGATTTGTCCCGTGAGACTAATGCCATCCTTTTTACAAGATAGCCGCCAAAAATATGTGTAACTTATATTATTATGATAGAATTTTGAAATGTGGTACATTATGTGGCATGAAATTAAACAAAAATGTAACATGGCCAATTCAAATTTACACCGTTACGCCAAATGGCCAAACATATCAGAACCATGTATCTTTTTTGATAGAATGTAGAAATGTGGTCATTGTTTCACCTTTCACGACGGCTTGGTGACACCTAAAGAACGCCCCACCTTTGCTTGCTATGTGAGGGTGAGCACCACTACTTCCCTCCGGCCTCACTAGCATCTAGATAGACCTCTGAGAAGCCCAAATTAATTTTATTTATTTATTATTCATATTTCCGTTCTTGCTACTTTTATGAACTAATTTTTAGCTAATTTGTGACTAAAGTATAAATTTTTAAGTGGCTTATATTTTAATTGTAGTTTACACTAACTTTTGACTATGCAATCAGGTATATTTTAAGATGTATAGCTCAAAAACCTTACATTTTTTTATTTTTCAATGTTTTACATTTTCCGGTACATTGATCGTGTATGTAACGCCATAAGAAAACATGCGTTAAACTTCAGTAACGAAAATACCTCGTTGCATAGACAAAGGTGATGTAATCTATAGTTAAAATATAAGCTATCCAAATCGCATTCTTTTTGCAAAACTTAACACACAAAATCGTTCATTAAAGTAGCAACTAGCAATAGCGGAATTATGCATCAACCAAAAAAAGTCTAAATTGGGTCTTTTCAAAAGACTGACTGTTGATCTTACTCTATAACTACAGCTTTGTGCATCGAATCAAATTATTACAAGAAATATAAATACATACAAAATATACAAATGTAGGTAAAAACAAACATCACGCTTCCTTCTGTCTTTGTTATTTTGAATCTTCTTTACCGTGAACGGGACCCGGCACCTCCACCAATACATTGACTATTATTGTAGAAAGTCGATCTCAGCATTTATCTTTCGTTGGTTGTTTTGTATTGTCACTTTGGGACGGTGAGTGTTATATGTTACTTTATCTTTCAAGAAACACGACCCGGCACCTCCACCAATACACTCACATATACCTGAATGTGCCCAAATGTAGATCTATACTCATCTTTCGGTCTTAAATGTGTTTCATTCTTTCCTTGGGGCAGTTGTGTTATGTTATAAATTAAGGAAGCTTCGCAAACGCTTTTTTTAGTCGCGTTGATGGATGAACTTTTTTGTAAGTCTTTAGTTTGCGTAGGACCACTTTTCCTTTGCAAGTGCTTTTTAAATGCATCGTAGGTGATTGTTGTCAAGTTTCTATTGTTACTTGTTAATTGTTATTATAAACCTAAAAAAACTCATATTAAAACCTTTATTCTATGGATTCTGGCTAACTTTTTCAACTTTTTCTCTCAAAAAGCAATACATCACCATAACCTTAATGTCCATGTAAAATATTAACGTTGTAGCCCCACCCGTTTAGTCAGAATCGGTCCAAATGTCACGAAAATATCACACTAAAAATCGAAAAAAATCGTAAAAGTACGATATTCATGAGAAATATTTCTTCGATTGTACCCAAAAACGTGGCAAGTCTATAAGTTCAGAGGTTTCGAAGGTCCCCTCAAATTTTCATCCAGATCGCATATGCCGTTTGCCCGGTAGAGAGCGAACAAACGTACAAAAATACAAACAAACAAACAAACAAAAAACAACAAAAACACCCGAGCTAAATTTTTTTGGGGGTCAGTGAAATTGAAGTCTTCGCTTCGCGCATCCAGCCAAGCAAGAAACACAGGACCCCGGCACCTCTACCAATACATTCACAATAATATACTTGAATGTGCCTAAATGTGGATCTATAAACTCATCATTCTTTCCTTGGGGGAGTTCGGATGGACAGAAAAGTGAAATGTATAGGGAAACTTATTCACTCCCTTATTCTGTAATGTTATAGTTTAAACTGTATAGTCATCAGAGTTTTTTTTAACTAAACTTGCGTTTCGTACTTTTCCGAAACATTATCCAGATATTCGAGATTGAAGATCATGCATATTATAATAAATCTTTCTTCCCTATAGTTATTTTAATCCTGATGTGGGACTTTGTTACAGATATTAGTGTGGCTCTAGCACGTTAACTACACAATATGGTTCATATTGTTTATATACATCACTTTTTATTGTACACATAAAATATTGTTGTACGTTGTTTGTATACTCAAGATATTTAATTTTATATTTGTGTTACAATTTCTCAGATAACCTTATGCAATATGGTTTATGGTAGATTACACATTAGTATTACAAACAAACAACGAATGGTAAATTTGTCGGTATTTATTTGTCATTCAATGGGTATAGCTTATATCTTACATGAATACTGGAGACGTGTTTGCCATTACAGTTTCTGTCATTCTCAGGGTAGAGCTTAGTTATAACATTGTGTCACTAATACTATCAACACATTTAAGTGTAAGTGTAGACTACCTAATAGCCCATGCACACTAGTGGAATTTTATTGAGCTGCAAACTGATAAACCTTCTTTAAAGATAACAAGACCTAAGTTTAGCTAAACGTAAACGGTAAAAAGGCCGCGTTGAATGGCGCTTGACCCTAAGGGGGGCTCGGGGTCAAGCCATTGTTTGAGGGGTCCGAGACCGCCTGCGGGCCGCGACAATACCTCTGCCGCTGCTTGTCAGAGTCGAACTGTCATTTGTCTTAGCCGGCAACGCTGTGTCATCATTTATCTCGGCCGCACGAGAGATGGCCGGCGATAGCGTCGGACACTTTAATGGCCAAACCATGTTGGAATTAAGCAAAACAAAGACGACACATCAATTAGGAGAAATACGGCGTTCCATTATTTTTTGCTATATTGGTGGGGGGAGGGCGATCAATGGGATTGAGACCATTGAGTTAGTTGAAATCCACACGAGTGAATCTCATGATGAAAAGAGAGCTCTGTCCAACTTGTTCTCCCACTCACTCGCCTTGGTAAATTATTGGGTTGTGAAATTCTACCCAATCTATTCACTCTTTCGGGAAAGAGTGACAGCATGAATATTAATTTATTAAGAGTTTGTTAACCATTTTGGTACGCATAGTAAAAACTAATTTTGTACTTTAATTCTATTAATATTCGTTTATATTTAGCAACGGTAATAATTGTGAATCATATTATATAAATAAGTAATGTTAGATAATCGGTACCACTGAAGAGGCTCTCGGGAACATAGTTACACGTTTAATCAATTGATTGAATTGCAATGTTTCAAAGCTGTTTGGAACCTTATTCAAACAAATAAGTTGTCAGTTGCCAAAATACTCTCAACATGCAAATCAACCGTAATATTGCACACAAAGGCGTTAAATAGGAAACACTGAAACAGTGCATGATAATTTCACTTAAGAGTATAATGGTAAACGTTATAGCCATGCGCATTCAGTGCGCTCCACTAAAAGAAAACAAATTTACATACATACACACAGACCACCAAAAGTTTGATATAAAAATGTTGGGTAAGAGAAACTAGCAAGAAATCAAGATACAACGAAGTAACATGCTAAAAAAAGAAAGATTGAAAGAAGAGTTTTTTGTCCAGAAAACTTACAGCGTCTCAAAATTTTATACTATTAAGTATCAATTAAAATCAATTTAATTAATGAAAATCACAAAATGAAGTAAATGAGTGATCGCATTGCTAACACTATAAAATAAATGCATAATTTTATCGGGAAAACTACTTTGCTGTAGTGATTCTTGACAATCGGACGGTATCCACCGTAAGCACACTGGAATATTAAATCTAAACAAAGTACATTAAATGTCTTAAAACAGCAAAATCATATTAAAAGTATGTTAATCTGTTACATTTGTTTGCAGTAACAATATTTACTTTTTCATTTAAGAGAAATGCTATTTTCAATCAAAGTATCCCAGACCTATTGGAGTCATCCGCATAGGACCTGCTTTCAAAATCACCTAGTTGTGTAACAAAGAAGGTTAAACGTTAAGAAATAAAACCCATTATTAATGATTAAGCACTAGGAGCATTCAATGCTATTACGGAAGACTTACACCACAATGACAGAGTAGGCTACATTTTAGGCCTATAATTTAACATTAATTTTAAGATGACAGTTTTATATGCAAACTTATTTCATGTTCTGTTTCATCATCAAGATCGCATAGTGTGATAATAATATTTTACTTGTGTATTTATAAGGGTGATACCTAGAGTTTAGCTGCTCGGATAATAAATAATGTTGACCTACCTTCATTGTTACACAGACGGACGTAACGTAATTCTCTCCACGCAGAACGTGATAGCAACCAAGTCTAATTATTGGTGGAGCAATGTAAAATTAGTCCTTAATTAGAGGATAAATATAGTCAACATTTCTATAGTTGTAGATTATCATTATGAATGAATTCATTTTAGCAGTATTCTATCTAAATCACTAAAAACAAATACATAAAATCACTTTCAGTTTGTTAGAGAGTGAAGTTTCAATATGCATCACTTTTCTGTCCGTCTGTGCGTCACGTTTCACGATAAAACAGAAAACGCTGTTTGATTAGAATGCGTTTTTTGGGGAATTGCACTTCAAGGATGTTTTGGGGGACCCTGGGGGTAAGGGGAGGTTACTCCCACCCCCACCACCACCACCCCACGTACTTTAAAATGCAACCTGGCATTACCGAGGTGCTGAAATGTCATGATTAAAAATGCAAAAAGAATCAAATTTATTGAAAATTACAAGTCAACTCTCAACAAACTATTATGCCCCCGCGAAAAAACTTCGTACAAAAAGTACCCTAAGCACAGCCGCACCCTTAAGCTTCAATTACGTGTATTCGTTTTCATAATAAAATTATCAGCATTACTGTACAAGCGAGGAACATATTATTGTAATGCTAAGTTTTATCGTAACAACCCGGCGCCTCCACCAAAATGAAAAAGATCAACGAACACATATTATGTTTTAATAGCTTAACTTCCTCTTTTGGGTACCCCCGTACCATTGCTTATATGAATTAAATTTTGATCATTCCTACTGATTATGAAGTGAAGCTATAAAAATACTGTTCCCTTAATTCTACAACACAATAATATAAAGACATCTGATTTTAAACTAGTTCCTTCATGAATTATTGTAGTGCGTTTCGAAATGACAGCCTAAATGATGAATCCGTTTCTTTCTAACCATCCCCCCATATATTCGCCTAGTAAGTATATCGGTTTGTTTCTGCCCCTGTCATGTCGAACCTAGCAGGAAAGTCGCACCACTCACTCTGCTAATTGTTGGCCAGCCCCCGACTTGGTGGCACCTGATGGTTACCCTCTGATACCCTGGCCCAGGTAAACGATATCTTTCCCAGGTCTAGTCTTCACAGCAGGGACTCTAGTTTGACAGAAATAATTAACTAGATAACTCCCTAAAACACACACCCCCAAACCCACATTGTCTGAAAATTGACAAGTTCTCATGTCTACCAACACAACTTACCTAAACTTTATTGGTTGTCTCGCTCAGGGGTGAGAAAAATCAATAATTACTATTGGCACCAACTATCCTTGAACATGAATTGCTATAATCTTTACGGCCGTACAATGATTACCATACTCTAGTCTGATTTCTTGAATATATTTGTTTACGTTTACTTTATGAAGGAAAATACCAATAATTATCAGAAGTTACTATCAAACTCCAATTTTTACTTTAAAGCTATTTGTGCTCACAAATGTTTGTAATCAACCCAATATGTGCGTTGTGTTATGAGAGTTGGCTTACACTTAATGTTGGTTCAAATAATATAAAATAGCATTTGCTCACTCGTCTAACAACGACTTCCTAGTCAATAAGATCAAATGAGCCACATGGAAATGGTCTATCTTCATTCAGCTCGTACTTAACTTTACGAAAAAGATGCTCCTAAGTTAACAACCAGTTTATGCCGGTGTAATACCACAATCAATGGTGCAATCTAACTGGCGTAATATTGTGTCGTTTAGTCAAAGTAACGCCAAAAATGTTTTCAGTTGCTACTTAATCTCTTGTCAGTTTGTAAAACTTGCCATCCCGCGTTGTTTTAACTCAGCTTAAAGCTTATGCTCGATATTTCCTAATCAAATGTTAGTTTATGATCCGTTGGCGAATGTTTCTCTTCAACTTGTATTGAAATGAAACTCTTTTCTGGGCTAGACATGGTTTTCGAAACGGATCCAAATGTGCCAACAAAATACACCATTCCAGTTCAACAGTTCAATCAATGTGACAAAATGAATGCATGATGTTCCCGGATTTCGTTTCAGCATCGTTCTGAATGCTTGAGATTTCTCAGAAGCAGGAAGAAAATATCTCGTTTTCTGTCCACTCACTCGTCTTGTGTTACTATAGCATAGCTCATTATAAAACGAGCATTGGCGGTATTCACACACAACAATAATTATTACATTTTGTCATCCTTATCAACAAAGAATTACTTACATTCTTGTCAGAGTTATCACGCACTGATATGGACCTCGCAGGTCCAGCTATAGAACAAGTTGTATAAATGCCTTGCGTTTTGTAGTCTCTACAACCTTCACAGATGTGATTTTCTTATTTTTTTTGTTAATTTTTCATTATTCTTGCAAATATGTGGTTAACATGGTGGCAAGTACCTAAAATTAACATTTTACAGTTGTATCAAAATTCAAAAGTATCTAGACTTAAATCATACTCATTTTCTTAACTTTTCATTTTACATCTAAATCATTAAATCCATCATCAAATCAAATCTACATCAGATCCGAATCCATATCCTCCAAACACCTTCTAAACCTTTTCACCAAGGATTTCTCAACAGCTGCAGCTGGCAATCGATTCCATTCCACAATTGAGGGGGTGAGAAGCCAAGGGGAATAAGTGACATTTTGAAATTTTTTATTAAGTCGAGTTAAGTACGTCATTTCGTACCCAACAATGATATTAACTTTGTGGTAAAGGGATATAAGTGAATCAGCACTCGACAAGAATTCACTTATATCCCTTTACCACAAAGTTAATATCATTGTTGGGTACGAAATGACGTACTTAACTCGACTTAATAAAAAATATCAAAATGTCACATTCCCCTTGGCTTCTTACCCCCTCAATTGCTCTATTTAAAAAAAACACTTCCCAACATCATTCTTTTTTATTTTACATTTCAACTTCAGGTTGTATGTATGTGTGTCCAAATTGTTTTGCTTATCTCATTCCATCCCTGTATTTCTTTCATAGCACGAAACAGGTTGCACAGCCTGTTTCTCCTTAAAGTATTCTTAAAGAATCTCATCTTAAACCTTCTATCATTTAAATTTATACTTTCATAAGTTCTTATCCTCATATCCTTGGAATCAGTTACCCATCTCCACCTTTTGACTTTCCCAGTTACTCTCCTTGCTGCTAATCTATGTTCTTCGTTTAGAGCATTGACATGGTCACATGGCCTTCCTTAAAAGGGTCCCATTCCAACATTAGTCTTATAAGAGATTTGTGCTTTAGCCTTAATTTTTTTATGAGTCCCTTGTAGCTGCCTCATTACAAAATTTAGAGCTTGTATAGACTTTTTACTTATATGTTCCACATGATGCCCCTAATCCAAATTGTTTTCTATGAACACTCCCATGTATTTGTACTTGATGACAATATCTAGCGTTTTACCACACAACTTATAGTTTATTCCGCTTTTTTCTTAGCTCTGATAAATGAAATAACCTTACATTTACTCACATTTAAACCAAATTTATTTATATCTACCCACTTTTATTTCCCTATATAACACACCATCATGTGCAAACATTTTTTTTTAATTCCTACTTGTGTGTACGATTATTATTTAGTTTATTGACCAGATAATGATTGAACTTAAGCTGTTATCATATAGAAAAAAATATTTACAATCCAAAAACGTGCTATAAGAAGGCACCAGAGAACTCATTCTGAAAAATTATTTCAAAAGTTAATTATTGAACGAGTGAGCGTAGCGAACGTAGTGATTTCCATTCGACTTAAACGGCCCTTATGGTTTTTCTGCGTGCGTGCGTGTGTGTGTGTGTGTGTGTACGTTGAAAATCAGCCGAATCGCTGAACAGATTGCGCTGAAATTTTAAACGGACATCCGGTACGAGTTTATTGAGAACTGCTAACAAAGTCAGCAAGATTCATTGCGATTTAAACCTACAAGAAATGATAAACTGAAAAATAGACTTCCAATGTTTAGAAATTATTTTAACGACAATGTTTTAGATTTTGAAAAGATATTTTTTGTTTGTTTTTCGCCTGGCCGTGAAATGCCGTGTCCATGCAAGGTCAGTCGAATGTTGGACGTCAAGGTCACCCCAAATTCCGCTCGTAGATTGAGTAAACCTTGCAATATTTTCACGTATTTCGTATTGGCTATGTTTACCATAGTAGGCCCTATTGCCACAGATGATGGACTACACTGCGTTATATGCATTTCAAAACATGTTTAATTATTTTTGAAATACAATCTAGAAATTACAAAATCTTTCCCGACCAGGGGATTGGACCCACGTCTCCCACATTTAGGCTACAAGGGCGCTTTAGCCAACTAGACTAGGGAAACGCCAAAGTCGTAGTTAGACGAGTGAGCGAGTCATGTGGTGAGTACCCGGGAACATTTTGCATTTTTTAGGCCAAAATGCGCCACTGTAGCCTATGATAGGCTAGGGAGGCCTAAGGTAAGGGGAAGAAAAGAAATGTTACCGGGTACTCAACACATGGCTCACTCACTCGTCTAACAACGACTTTGGCGTTTCCCTAGTTTTAACAAAAGACAGTTTATAAATCAGTTCTTAAATCAGTCCTTTTCATTAGACAAAACATTTAGTCACTTGATAAAAATGATTGATAATAGTAAACTAGTAGAGAACGTTTATTTTTTTATAACTTTTAACCGCAACAGAATAGTCCGATCAATAAATAAACTAGTTTTCTATTAATATATGGTTCTTAAGCATGAGCCCGCTTTGAGGACATTATAAGTCAATGATAGCAGTTGTAATAAAAGTATGCCCCGACTGGGGATCGAACGCAAAACCTCTGGCCTAACAGGCCATAGCTCTACCAATTGAGCTACCGAGACATAAGACACACCTTCATTAAACTGCTATTTTTATTTGTATTTTTTTTAAACAAATTGAAATTGTTTTGAAAAAGAAAATTGTTTCATTCCCGAAAGTAGAAATCATTTAGAGCACATGCAAAATTATATGACAAACTTTGGCATAGTAGGGCTAATATAATATATTTCAATCGGTTATTGTCCTACATCGTGGCTGTACAAGAGCGAAGTTCCAATCTTTGGTTGGTTTAATTCGTTCGTTCTCTCTCAAAGATTTGTATTTGTTTGTTCGTTTTTCTTCTGCAATCAAAATTCACAATTATTATAGCTGCTGATCACTCGTCTAAAGAACGAATCACCAAAACATCAATCATTCACCGAATGCATCATTATAGTCAAGTCGCACAGCAAAGCACATTTGAAAACTGGTCGAACTTTTATTTTGGTCAACACTGGTTCTGGTTGGCGGATAATGGACGACCGGTGTCCTGTCAAACAGTGGGTGGACGGCAGACCTGGTGCCAGGAACCCTTAGCTCAGATCCAGGGCGCGATATGGGTCTCTTAGGCTGGGCCTACATGGGCGTTGATCTTGTGGAGATGTCGAGGTGGCGTGGGAGAGACAACAGTACCAGCACACTAACACAGTCATACACAAGCACAACTGCACAAGCAAGGGCACACTAACACTGACACACAAGAACGGGCACACTTACACAAACACAGTCATACACAAGCACGGATAAGGGCACACTTACACACAGGCACGGGTACACTATAAAAAAAAACACAAAATCATACCAATACTCGTGCACAAACACTAACAGCACAATATCACAATCAACTATAAAACACACTGGTCACTGGTGCATACACAAGCACTCTAATACTCTCATTGGTGACCACAATAACACACTAGTGAATACACAAGCACGGGCAAACTAACACAGTCATACACAAGCACAATAACTTTTATTACACAAACACACTTGTCACACTATAACATGTGTGTCACGTGTGGCTCGTTGGTCTTGTGGTTAGCGTATCTGCTTCCAATGCAGAAGGTCCAGGGTTCGATTCCCGCTAAAGTCTGAAGTTTTTTAACTTCTGATTTGGACTTAAGTCCATCAGTTCTTATCTTAGGAGTTTGTAAACGGTGACTTTGGAGCCATCCTATAGCAACGAAGCACATAATAAATTTCAGAGTTGTTCTGAATCGGCCTTGTTGATTCTGGCGTTGATTCGCGGGTGTTCGCTTTGTCCATACCACTGATTGCTATATATTTCCTATTAAAAATATCGATCTTTGGTTGGTTATCGCTCATTCGTCGATTTCGTCGATTGCGTCGGGGCCTGCAGGGTTGGCTTGGTCGCTTTGATTTAAAGTCCCCCACTGAAAATCAGTTATATAACTGAGTGGGTAGACTCTAAATAAAATTTATTTATTATTATTATTTATTATAACATAAGCACACAAACAGTAACTCACTTCTAATGCGCGTTACGAACAAAAGTAGTAAGCATCTAAGACTAAAACATTTTGTATCTACATATACTTGCACAATTACCCTTTCATAAACACAAGCATCTCCATAAAATAAACACACACACTCAGCAGTGTCAACATGGCCATACACAACCAATCTAACTTACTAATAGTAATACATAAACATACTGTAAACACACATGAGCACTATAACAGTAAGTCAGTAACACAATTTATTTTTAAACGTCGATCCTATTCAGTTTAAAAACTGATTCACATAGGAGGACAACCATAAATAAATCTAATTACATAAATCTAATTACACGTACACAAGAATAAGATACACAAGTACATGAGCACAAACAATTACAACTAGCATGTATAAATGCACATGCACATACACACATCAAACACGCATGGGCAAATATACATAAGCACCGACTCGCACATAGACCACATTAAAACACACAAATGAGCGCGAAAACAACTACAAACACAAAACTAAGCGGACATAAAAAGGTATTCTATGACATTTTCATGTACACTTCCCTAGTTATTTTGTAACATCAATTCAATCCATGGATCAATAAGTTTCATTCATAAATTATGAGAAAGACTCACCTGTCTTTTCTGAAAACATGTGTATGTGGAGACTTTGTTCTTGTTTGAGTATCATAAGTAAGACTTCGTTACGTCTAATTTTTTGTATAAGTATCTAATTTTATGTACGCAAACAAGCTCTGTGTAGTGTATATACAATTACACACATGCACACGCACAAACACCCGAGCCCACACATTTTCAGTCTTTCGTATAGTTGAGCTATATTATAACACTTGTCGACAGCCAACTCACACTAGCAATAGCATCCGCATTCTATAAACACACATTTATATAAACATAGTCACGTGACTTGTCCTCCATTGAAAATAAGTTTTTATAACTGAATAGGATAGACGTTAAATTAATAAAATAATAAAAAAAAAATCCACAACAAGTACATAATTGGATGAGCGTAGCGAGCGTAGCGAGCGAAGCGAAGATTCCATTTCACTACACTGGAGAAAAAATCCGGAATGTTTTTTTTTTTTTTTTTTTCTTTCTTTTTTTTGTATTTTTGTGTGTCTGTGAACACGATTCCGGCTAAACCAATACTCCAATTGCGATGAAATTTTATGGAGGTCTATGAAATCTCTGAACGAAGAACTGCACGGGGGAAAAAATCGATCGAAAAATTATTTCTCATGAAAATCGCAATTTTACGATTTTTTTTCGATTTTTAACAAAATTCTTCGATTTATAACACCTGCATGCTTTGTCCGATCGTAATAATTTTTTCACACAACCTTTATTTTATGAATTGATATATTCGCGTGAATTTTGAGCGTTATCGAAAGATAAATTTCTTTAAAAAATCGCAATTTTTGGAATTTTTTTGATTTTCAAATTTCTTTGGCTTATAGCACCTACATGCTTTATCCGATCGTAATGATTTTTTCACAGAACCTTAATTTCATGAATTTATATATTCGTGTGAAATCTGAGCGCAATCGAAAAATTATTTGTTATGAAAATCGAAAGTTTCCGATTTTTTTCTTTTTTTAAATTACGAATAATTGAAAAAATTAAAATTAAAGTTTATTTTTATTTAATTTAAATTAATTTAAAAAAAATCAACTAAGTAATGATTTTTTCACAGTACAACAGAAAATCCGCATAACACTTAACAACTCAATGCACCAATTACGCTCATCCAACAACGCGGCGGGACTTAAGCGTTTTCCTAGTAATATAAATAAAGAGTTTGGTGGAGGTGCCGGGTAGCGCTCGATTTTTGTCTAGTTTGCGTTTCGTCTACAAATATTTAAAAATTCTTTGACAACTTAACAATACGGTACTTTATTGGATGAGCGTAGCGAGCGAAGCGAAGATTCCATTTCACTACACTGGAGAAAAAAATCCGGAATGTTTTTTTTTTTTTTTTTCTTTCTTTCTTTTTTTTTTTTTGTATTTTTGTGTGTCTGTGAACACGATTCCGGCTAAACCAATACTCCAATTGCGATGAAATTTTATGGAGGTCTGTGAAATCTCTGAACGAAGAACTGCACGGGGGGAAAAATCGATCAAAAAATTATTTCTCATGAAAATCGCAATTTTACGATTTTTTTCGATTTTTAAAAAAATTCTTCGCCCTGTAACATCTACATGCTTTATCCGATTGTAATGATTTTTTCACAGAACCTTAATTTTATGAATTAATATATTCGTGTGAAATTTGAGCGCAATCGAAAAATTATTTCTCATGATAATCGCAATTTTACGATTTTTTTCAATTTTTAACATTTCTTCGACGAATAAAACCTACATGCTTTATCCGATTGTAATGATTTTTTCACAGAACTTTAATTTTATGAGTTAATATTTTCGTGTGAAATTTGAGCGTAATCGAAAAATGATCTATTAAAAAAATCACAATTTTACGCTTTTTTCGTTTAAAAAAATTACGCTCATCCATCAACGCGGCGGGACTTAAGCGTTTTCCTAGTATTTATAGTTATACAATAATTATTGGTAATCGACTAGGTAGGCTCTTAATAACTCGATAACTAAAACTAAATGCATGCCCTTTGTAACATGGCACAAAAAGTAAATCGGCCACAGCCGCAAATATTAAACATCGATTATAATATAATTAATGTCGACATGTGATTGCGAAATCGAATGTAAAAGGTGGGTCACTATAAGGTAGAATTGATGTTACGGATAACAGCGACTTTGCTTTATTAATCGTGTTGCAGCTGGTGCTATTTAATGCTTCAGTACCTGATAATGGCATCTTGGCAAGCAGTTCTTTCGGACTGTAAATATGTTATGAACATACTTAGTCTCTTCGCCTTGTGATGGTTGTGCCGTGTAATAAAATATCGTTGTCCTTTTAACTAGGACCAGCGTTTCCTATAAATAAATGAGCTAACCTGAAGCGAAGGCGCTTTGAAATGTAGCTGTTTTTATCCAACGCGCATAAAGAAGGCACATATACTCTCAAATTAAATTATTGAATGGCTTTGAATTTTGCTTGAACCTCAGTGTATAAGAGAGTATTTTATAACCATGATTTTTATCAAAGAAAATGTATCTACGGATTAATATTTTGTAAACCTGTCTGTAATTAAATTCATATTTTAAATTTAAACACTTGTGTTGCAAAATGTGTAAATCAGAACCGATTTTTTAATCACACAAATTCGATTGGTTTTCGCATATTTGTTTTGTTTGTTTGCTTTGGTTTAGTAAAAGATTGATATGCCATACTAGGCATATTATACATACATACATACATAAATTTTGTAAGTTTTATTATACATACTCCACACCACTGCCTCCTAGATGTTGCTCGTGCCTCCTAGCAACATCTAGGAGGCAGTACTCCGCACACTTTGGCAACCGCTTGCAGGGGTGTTGCAGGACCCTCATTCTATAACACACAGTGACAACTTGTCACGTGAAATGAAGTGAGAACTCCAGTTTGGTATTCTGTAACGCCATTTTGAAAGTTGTCATTTGATTTCACGTGAAAAGTTGTCACTGACAAAAATGTTTGTAAGAACTTATCACAAAGCTTGTTAAAGCCAAAGAATATTAATTAAACAAAGCTTAAGCTATTAAATGTATTATACTGTGCTGTTTTAACCTTCATGTTCTTACTTTTTGCACTTTTTAAATGTTTACGTTATTTTTTCCATTGATTTCAAAGAAAAAAGTGAGGTTATGTATTTGTTTTGTTTTGCAAAGTGAGGTTATGTGAACTTACGTCTCAATGTAGGGTCTTTGAACATCAATATAAGTAGTTCTTAAAGCTTAGGCCTACTGTAATAATTAGGCCAACCAACAATGTTTCTAGAGCCCTACGACTGTCACAAGATACGCGTGAGCTAGGCCCTAGGCCTAGGCTTACCCAAAGGTAGCAGCCCATAAGAAATTCATCGTTAAAATTAAGAATTGGGAAGAAGTGTGTTCAATATGAAAATAAAGTATCAATGCTAGGGCCTAGCACGATCCTGACAGCCTAGGAAAGGCTAGGCCTATGACAAGTCCTAGCCTGACATTTTGTAGGCTTAGGTTGACTACGTCTAGAACACTCAACAAAGAAAAAGAAACAACAAACCGCCATTAACAATATTCGCCTACTCTGATTGGTTGAAATACTTTACGTGCTACGGTGGCTCAGTCGCTTTGAAGTTTAACCAAATCCCTGTGCTTGTGACAACTCAACTTCTCACTTGGCCTTCAGAATCGCTCTTTTCACGTGATATCTTTTCACGTGAAATGATAACTTGTCACAGCGCCGTGAAGTGACAATTATTACATAGTTACAGAATAAGGGTCCAGGGCACCTGATTTGTTATTAAGCTCCTTTTCTTATATTTAATATAGTGTCGTCGTGAAATTATGAAAATTACACTAAATTTATTTATTTAACGTCTATCCGATTGAAATTTTATAAAACAGATTTTGCGCAAGTACACAATAAATAAATCAAAGTAGGCTTGAGCATACATACATTTTTTTTTAAATTAATAATAATAATAATAACCTGAAGTTATAAGCATTTTTTTAAATAATAATATTACTTCAACAAATGTTTAATAAGACAATAATTTTTGATATAATATTCCAGAAGTGTAATAAAATGTGGAATGATATTAATTTACAATAATCAAATAGAAATTAAGAAAAGGGTAAAAAAATATCGTGTTCAAAAATGGGGAAAAATATTTTTATACCATGAATTGTAAATAGCGATAAAACGATCCCACTCACTTTATCACGTGAATATCGTAGTCATAATCCAGTCTTCTGAAAGTGACACTTCGTAATAATACCGAAGTGAATGATAGGAAAGTAACTGTACTACTACCGTGAAAACGAACTTCATGAAATCACTACGTTTCGGACGATGCCCGCCTCCTTGGTTCAAGTAGTAGGAACGAAACAAAAACTATTTTCCTTGCAATTCGACAGCGTTTGAGTGTTCTTTACACAACAAAACACACCAATTCGACTGACAAAATTTACTCAATCCACTCTAGCAGTACGTGAATTTGCTTCGATTCTGCTCATTAAGTATAGATATAATGTGAACAAAATTCCAGACATTTCATTTGATAAATTGGGTTTTATTGTTTATAAATATGATCCACAGGTTATAAATTAACAATTTTATATAAATGTATTAAATCTAATATGCAAGCTATAGCTTATTACAATATGTAATATTATTATGCTCAAATTTAAAATCATGTCTACTTATGAATTAATTCAATATTAATATTATGAAATTATCCTAAAAGTAATGTCTACTAGAGTAGTTGGCCTAAACCATGACATACGAAATTAGACGATGATACCGGGATCAAGCTATTTTGGAGTATATGTTGGATTATTATGCTAAAATGCTACACCTACTTTAAACCATGATGGGCTCAAACGCCCTGTCAACTTCTCAAAAACACTATAATTATTCATTATTTCGTTATAAGTAAATTTGAATTTGTTGTAACAAAATTATATATAATTCCATTTCGATGTAGGCTGTTTTTCTACAAGCAGTTACTTTCGAAACAGAGTAATGGAATGGAACTGTCCATAGTGGACCCAGTTTTTATTATTTTTATTTTTTGTGAGTTTGCCGTTGTCAAATTAGACGTTTGTTTTATAATGTGGCCAAGATTTTACCCCAAATGTTACGTGAATAGGAGACAAATTATATATTTTCGAGTTGTTGTGTGTGTTTACTGAATAGGGCTTCTTAGCCTTCTTAGAGCAAATTAAAAATACACATCTCAAACGAGATGTTTTAAATGTCCCGGGTACCGTAATGGAGTGATGATTATAATTTGAGACAAGTAAAATTTGAAATATGGCCATGTATACAAATCAGAAAAACAGTTAATATAATATGTATGTGGCAAAATAACTTTTCCCATAAAAGGTTGCTTTTATTTCAATCGCCAAATTTCCAAATTTCTCAAAATAGGCCTTCCTACAATAATTTAAATAAGTCCAAATCATGGCAAAAGAAAAGGACAAATGCAATAGCCACTGAACGGGTTAAGACCATTTTGATTATGTTCATATTCCAGACGGGGTGCGAGGAGGTGGTGAGGGTGGTGGGGGGGGGGGCTACCCCAGGAATTTGATATGATCACTGAACATATATTAATATTTTAGAGACCAAAATTTATAAATATGTATCACGCAAACAGTAGAGATTTAATTTTCAGAACCACAAATATTGATGAGTATATTTATAAGTATAAATGAAGCAATGTCGACTAGAATCCATACATACACAGTTTGTAAAGTAACAGTATAATTCAGACCGACAAACAGAGATAGAAATTCGGGCTTGCAGTTAACCAGGCTTGGCGAATATTTGAAACGAGCTACAAATGCTTGGGTGATCTTTGTTATCTTTCTATAGTAACTATATTATTAACCACTTAAAACACACACCATTTGAATAGATAGAAACCATATAATTATAAAAATATAATTCAAGTCTTATGACAAGCAGGCTCAAAAGAAGAATTATAACTTAATGTATACAGTGCTCATTACCTCTCTATAACGCTAAAAGAATATAGAGCCATTCTTCTTCACGTGGCTATCAAATTATCATTGCATATATCATTCGCATTAACATAGAACCACCATGTGTAACCGCCTTCTGAGATGAGTTCCTAACTTGGACCCCGCGAAGCGTGGCCTCAAATGTAACTGTTTGAGAGGTAGAAGTCCGTGATTAAAATTCATTTTGTCTTCGTATGTGTACAAAGGTTCTATTTCTTGGTTATAATAGTGCGTGGCAACTGTGCGTGTGCGTGTGCTTGTGCGTACTCTCATCGAGTCATTATTACTATCTTTTCATTGATGGTATGTTATTAGCTAGCTGGTAATCATGATAATAACATTACTTATGTTCTTACCAACTCCTCTCCTCTCATCACTCAAACCCTCAATGTTCCACGAACACGGGCCACCTGGACATGAACAATGTTGTATTGTTAAATAAATTGACCTGAAAAAAACAAACAAAAAATAATTAGAACTTGATAAAAAAGAAAGTGAAAACGAGAGTATACAGAGGAAGAAATAGAGAAGGTTGGAAAAGCATCAGGCAAGGAGCCAATAATGGCGGGTAAGGGTGGGACCCTCCCACCCTCTACCCGACTTCATGATTGGAAATAGGGATAGATATTCATTCATTTAAAAAAAACTTCTATTCTCTCCAAATATTTTCATATTTTTTATTTAATCTTCTAATATCTAGTAATATTTAATGAAAGTATCATTAGCTGGTCCAATCTTTCTTCATAAATGTTCCTGGTGCCAATACAATCATAAGACATTGTGATGTGAATGTGATGTTGCATGTGGCGAGGTTAGTCAAGCTAGACAATCGCCAGAGCGTGATGAAAACGTCAGAAGAGATGTGAGTTATAGAATGAGAAGAACTGAAGTTTATAAAATTGAACATTCACTGAAATAAAAATATTTAACTTCATTATTTATTAATTTGACTTCACTTCCAATTATAATGCATCTAACAATGACATTATAAAGCTCACTCAAGATGCTAGAAAGCATTTTTATTTGTAATGAATCCAATATAGGGCATGTTTAGGCCTATATCAGCAACTACTAAACTTAAACAAATACAAGCACAAACAAACACAAAGTGAAGAAGTTGATTAGCAGCTGTGCTTGGTGGCACGTTTTGAAAATGTTCTTGAAAATGTTGAAATAATTTGGTTCTAGTTCGTTCCTTCATGTTTCAAAGTTTTAATTGTGAGATCCGTCGCTGCATACAATAAAATAAAAATAAAATATGTACTAGGTATATAAATATTTTAGTTTCTGTTTGTTTGGAATAGGGCCTTTGAGACAATTATTGACAAACTAATATTGTTATTTAACTTTCCAGCTATATTGAAATCTGCTTTGATTGGATTCTCTCCGGAATTGATTTAGGCACGCGAGTTTATTTTTATGTTTTAATTAATTTTAGTGTAATTCTTGATGATATGTGTTTGGATTGTTCTGAGAACAAAAGCCGATAAATATTATAATTACCTTAACTACCTGTGAACACGGTTTTATTATGCGTGAACGCAAACTGGTTTTGAATTATAAAAATAATTAATTGTGATTATAAAAGCAATATCAATTTTACAAAAATAATGTATGCATTCATCAGTGTAGTGATAGTGTTATAACTAGAACAAGCTACTAACCATGGAAATGTTACATTTCATAGTAAATGCAAATCCTTTCATCAGCTTCACGTTCCAGTTTGTATGAGTCGTTACACTAAATTAAGCTTATCCAAATATCGAAGCATAAACTAGTTGAAATAAATTTAGGTTACTGATGTACAGTTTACACATCATAATAATTAGACAAATGTGACCATGGCAAGTGTGGGTTATCAAAAATTCAAAATGAAATCTATATTTTCTTGTATAGACCAAAATTCAAAATAATTGTAACAAAAATTGTTGATTCATTATTAGACAAGAGAGCGCAGATACTGAGTCTTACCAAAAACTCAAACGAGATGTCTATGAAGGTGGATGTGGAGTGAGTGGGGAGTGAGTAGTGAGTGAGTGAGTGAGTGAGTGAGTGAGTGAGTGAGTGAGTGAGTGAGTGAGTGAGTGAGTGGGGAGTGAGTGAGTTGTGGTGAGTGTGAGTGAGTGTGTAAGTGAGTGAGTGAGTTCACTTAATGAAGTGATGTGAACGTGACAGAGTGTGACGCTGAATTTAAACAGAATGGGACCGTGTGTTTATGGTGATGTTTTCCTCAAACTCTTAACGTGACCAGAGGACATTAAAAATCGGAGGTTTATTATGATGTGATGTTTTTAAATTTTCCCATAAAAAAAATGTTAGTAATTTGAATTAGTGATAGTTGTGCAATTGTTTACATTTGTTTGATTGTTAGTAGTTTACTGTAGTTGTACTGTAGTTTGTTTTGAATTGTATTGATACTTATTTATTGTGACTATGGGCAGAATGCTCTCTCTTTTATTCTCTCATTCATTTCTAATGTTACATGTTCAAATGGTGTACATATAGCCACAGCCTTGGGAACAAACAAATTCTGAAAGTAACTATCGATCTAGAAAAACGTCAAAGTCGTTTTAGACGAGTGAGCGAGCCATGTGTTGAGTACCAGGGAACATTTGCATCCCTAGAGAAGAATTAGACCTATGCTGCTGTATCCAGCCTTAGGTAGGGGGGGGGGATGTTCCTGGGTGCTCAACACATGGATCGCTCACTAGTCTATCGACTTGGGCGTTTTCTAATTACTAATAATATTGAATTTGTTCCTTGTTTTGAAAACTCTCTCCTAAGTAGAAATGCTAATAGCGTAATATGAAAAATACGATCAAGAAGATGAATGACGATTTTCAGTAGAGCGGTGACTAATGTTTTGTAGAAAATTTAATTTGCTATGCAGAATAAAACATTAACATGTAAAAATGTATTGCCTTCAAAAGTTTAGATGGATTTGCGGACAATGGATATAATTAATTCATTGAGCTATGCAGAAACCATGTGTTATTAGAATGCAAAGGATCATGCTAATATTTCTTCAACTTACTGCACATGTGCCACACATACAGTAGCTTAAATGCTGTATTATTGACGATGAACAGATGACCACGTGTCTACATTCTCCAACACGTTATGATTATTTGTTCGTGCCCACGCAGTTTGTTTATGAATTAGTCCCAGCATTAGTTTCTTGGCTGTCACGTTGAATAGAATGTGATGTTGAGCTGCAGATTCGTTCCAACTTCTTTGCAATTGACTTCTACCCTCCCTCGCCCATCACCCTCCTGAGAGATGACCAACATTGAGTCTTCTTCCTTCACGACATTATCATTGTCAAGCTGCAGAACTCTCCATTACCTGCGTCTTGTTTGTTCCGTTTTGACATTCGAAAATACCCGAAAACGTTGGAGGTCCAAACAACTTGTTGAGTACACGCGAGAACAATTGCGAATACAAGTGCTCGGCGGGTGTGGGGAGTCACCGTGGCCGATTTGTCACCTCCACCCCCTGCTGTTATGACACGACTGCGCCCTGCAAAAAGAGGGCCCACATTGTCCGGCCCTTGCGGGTGATGCACCGGAGTTGGCCGGCCAGGCCACCCACGACCGGCCTCGCGCTCATCAGTCATTGTCGCGGGACATTGACACAATGGACCCGGCTGAAAAGTGAGAGCATCTCTATTCTGCGGAATGCCTTCTGGTGACCACCACACTATGAGGTGGTTGTATAATTCAATTTGCCTCGCCAGATGTTTGGGGATCATCTTCAGTTTACTTATTCACACGCTATGTTACACCTTCTGGCCATCCATGCTTCATGTGTAGTTTGGTACATGAGAAATAACAAAATCTTGCATAGCCAAACAGATTGAAATTGGGATTATAATAATATGTGTGGATAATGGCATGATTGAACCGTTTTGATGGTTGTCGTTAAACATAATAAATTATAAGTAGGGCTTAAACGTAAGTTTCATCCCAAGTCATACTTCAAGTTCGAGGAATTTTGTGAGATTATTATACTTCTAAATCAAAACATACTTTTTTATTTATTTTTTTATTTCATGCTAGGAACTATTTTAGAGAAATGATGACATTAATTTTGTGTTTATGTAGGATTTTCCTGTAGGTACGTGCATATTTAGATAAATGTAATGATGCATTCCTTGCAAAGTCGTCTCACTAAAACCCATGCATACATCAACATCTGGTATCTTGGCTTGGCTTTGGGATAGTTCAGAGAAGCACAATGAATAAATAAAACCACTCTTCCGTTGCTCAATGGCCCAGCGGATACTAAACTACTTTACAAAAGAATGTACTCTCTTATATGCAAGTATTAGAATAACGAAAAAATCACTATCAGTTGTAGGAGTGCCCAAGTATAGTCTACAATCTACGCCATATTCCACAGTCCACACAGAGTAAGCAGTAGTTTCAGGTTACTTGTGTTTATATCCCTAACAACAGGTACAACTATACCCACGAGCGTCAAGCTACTAAATTCTAACAACTGTTATACATTTATGCCTCAAACGTTATCAATGTTATTTCAATTCAATTATAAACCAACCTGTCAAGCATGCTTAGCGGTTTCTGTGTCAGTGATTTCCTTAATGCTGATGAGGGCGGTTAGTAAACCTTGAAAATATGCAAGCAACAATTGTTATGAAACGCGTCAAAATAAACTAAACCAGACACAGTGGCACTGATATGTAAATCAATGCGCATAAGAAAAAAGTATGTTTATGTTTGCGTATATATTTATTCCTAATTTTATTACGTGAATCACCATTTATGTTAAACACATTTCCAGGTGCATAATTATAATAATTTTGGCAATTATCATAATAATGAATTTAGTTTAAAAGAAAACACATCCCTGAACTATTGTTTAATTTTTAAGTAGTGCGGGAGTTTGAGCACAAAGTGTACTCTTTAGGTTAATGCCAATGCGACATATTATAAATATTTGAAATATATATGAGCAGAATTGTACACAATTTATTGTGATAACGTATTGAAATCAACAAAACTGTTTTAAATATAACTAAATATTGTATGCGCGAGTGAATAGGAATCCGATTCGAAGAAATTCTCCATGGCCCGCGGTTTACGTTTCAAGAATTCCTCTAATTAATACACAAAGAGGTTTTAATAATTCTTGAAATCTAGAAAAAACTTGGTAATTATCAACTTAACCCGGATACAACTTATTACATTTATGTAAAATGCTACAAACCGACATGTATATCAGTTCTTCCCAAGTTTTTCCACCGTGTGCCGGCCAACGCTATAATTAGTGTCGAGAAAGTATGCAGCAGCCGCACATTGTTGTGAGGTTCTAAGAGAGCCCTGCATCAACCAATCACAGACGTGCACGGGGTTTTTTGTCCAGTAAAAACACGCCGAATGCGAGGATGGTTTGAAATGATGCTAATTAGATTGTGATTAACGGTAGCGGTGATTGATGTTGGTCGGTCACAGGGTGGATGTGATGATCTTCCAATTGCCGCGGATGCAATGCGTGTGTTGTGTTGCTACGAGTACGAGGGACACTCGAGGACAAAACGCAACAACTTTGCATGTATGTAACATTCGTAACACATTAAAATCAAATGCTTTTACTATCATGAATAATATAAATTTTTACTTTTCCGTTTTCTAGCCATGAATAAATAGCAATCAATATTCTAAATTATCATTCAATAGATTATAAAATATTTAGATTTTTTATTAAATTCGGCTAATTCTAGATTTGTTATGTGTCTCGTGTATGGTTTTTTAAGTGAGCCCAACCAAAACATTTGGTTTTAAACTGAGTGGAAGTTTCCGCTTGAAGAAAGTGTCTAAATTCTTATCTATGATAATAATAACAATAACTATTTTATTTTATTTTTTAATAAGCCTACCCCCTCCATATGAAAACATATAAATTGCAAGATCTAGGTCGGTGTCCTCATATTATCTCTGAACACTTATTAATATGAGCTTACAAACTCTCATATAGTCTTCTGTTATATTCAAGTTGTATTGGCCATTGGCATATTCTGCTGTGTCAGTTCAATTATTGTATGTTATTTCTTCTGAACGAGTTCCTGCATCCAAATGTTGTCTGCATAATTTTGTCAAAAGATTTTTTCGACATGTTTTTAGAATCTTGTGCATTTTTAAGTTCATTTATTTTTTATTTGACCTAATGAATGAACGGAATAAGTTAGTTAGTATAATCATAGAGTATAATGGTAATCCAGTCTGTTATTCTCAACACTCTCCAAAAGTTGTCGCGACTCACGACACGAAATATATTTAGTTGACACATAATATTATGTTTCAAATTGTACATTCATAATTTAACACATATACAAAATAATAAACGCATTTGTTTGATGATACTTAGAAGTATAATTGGATAGGAATATGAAACGTGGTTCAGGGTTTAGTTCCAATTTCAAGGAGATTTTAATTTTTAAAGCGAATATGAATTCCTGTTGACTTTGAATGCAAATAACTAAAAGCTGTGAAGTGTGGACAACTGTGTGGTTGAAAATCTAGTAGTCTACGACTCTATATTTTGATTCGATTCGCATTTGAATAAAGTAGCACCTCATCAACCCCACTACATACTTTCCATCGAATTCTCGCTAGTTGGAAATATTACCGTTGTCAGCGTATTTGTTTTTTACCAAAAAGTGAGCTGCTATAATCATATGATATCAGTAGTTCTTCTGGGACTGCTGGAGTAAGATAAGTCTAAGAACTGACCCACCAATATTTGAATATTGAACTACAGTTACAACAATTGTTTTTGTTGTTTGTGTTTGTGTGTAGCATATAGTGTATTTAGTAACATTTCTCAAACTATGGTTAATACGCCTCTAGCGAATCCCTGCTTTAGCTTAGATGCTCGAATAGTTAATAATATTATGTAGCTTTTTTATTTTTTGTGCTTTGAACATTTTAACTAACAATTCAATTAGACAATGGACTTATAATAGTAACTTACAGCGTAATTTCAACATGGATTTACACCAGTTACTATTATAAGTCCATGATTTCAATGAACTTAACCTATTAACTTCATCCAGGTAGGGCATTAACGTCCCAGTCCACGCATAGAGAGTAATCAGGACGATGCCGAAAGGTGGTATAGGTTAGGCATTAACATATAACGTCTCTTGATCTGGAGCACCTATCTTATTTCGGATTTATCTGGAATCACCTGCTATTATTGTGATAGTTTGGTAACCGTAGATTTCGAAGGTGTCGCGGCCAGAGTGTGTCGCTCTCTGCTGGTGGTACTGGGTACTGGGCGGGACGGATGCTGCATCGTCTCTCTCTCCGCCGCTTCTTGGAGGCTACTGGCAGGCAGAGTTCAGTAGGAACTTTTCAGTTACTTTGTAGGTAATACGTTCCGTTATGGTAACGTTTTACGTTGAAAGTTACAATTTATTAGGAAGTTAAAGACATTGAAAAGGTTATTTTTGAAACAGATAATAATTGAAATAACATGACAACAGCAAAATCCTACTCAATACGTCTATTTTTATAGTCAATCATCATTTATTACTACCAGGAAAATAACTGACTTTGTTCGTCAATATAATAATATTATTAAATGAGTTTACTTTTCCAAGTTAGATAGGCCTATAGTGTACCGGAAATGTTACCTAATATAATGGTTTTTGTAACATTTTTTTCGAAAATTGTTTAGTACTTTTGTAAATTTAATTTAATTTTTTTTCAAATTTTGAAAATCTACTTGTATAAAACTACTGACTGGCCATGATAGTGAACGACAGAAACCATTACAATAAGCTAAAATCCAATATTTTTTGTCGAAATTTCAATTTTTTTTTTTTATATTTTTTGTTTTATAATAATTATGCGGTATACTGATCACAAATTAATAATTTGACCTGAACTGAAGTATAACCAACTTGTACACCGTGACTTTTTATGCTAGCGAATTTGACTAAATTTCTAAAAGCAATTTGCGTTTAATTTAAGATATATAAATAAATTTTATTTAGAGTCTACCCCTCATTATGAACTGATTTTCAAGGAACTTTTAAACAAAGCGACCAAGCAACTCTGAGGCCCGAATGCAATCGACGAATGATTCTATAACCAACCAAAGATCGAGTTTTTTTTTTAGGAAATATACAATCATTGGTATGGACAGGCGACACTCCGCGAATCAACGCCAGAATCAACAAGGCCGATTCAGAACAACTCTGAAATTTATTATTGCTTCGTTGCTAGGACGGCTCCAAAGTCACCGTTTACAAACTCCATAAGAAATACTGTGATAAGTCCAATCAGAAGTTAAAAAATTCTGATTTAGTCGGGAATCGAATCTGGACCTTCTGATTGAAAGCAAATACGTCTTATCCAAAGACCAACAAATTACAATACAGTTTCGAATGTTGGTTTTACATGTCTTTCTCATACATGGTGTTCGTTTTGTTAATTGGCTAAAGTATAATGTTCAATAAAACCGATGGTTCGAGAAGCTGTTTTAGTTGACGAGATGACAACGATTACAGACCAAATGAGGAACTCGATCACATGGGAAATCAATTTAAAACTGTGTATTTACGTTTGTAACAAGATACAACATTGGTAAATGTTGTGGAAACTTGCCCATACAACTATACTATACATCTATAACAACTGCTTATAATTTCGAAAAGTTACGTTTCTGAAACTGGCGCCATCCGTGTGGTGGCTCATGCTTTTTGGGCGCAGACCCGAAGCTTATGTCACCAGGACAGGAGGATGTTAGTTCGAATCCCGCATAAGGCATGTTTTTGTGATTGTCCCTCACGCTCATCTAACACCACTCATCGTTTCGAATTGCAATATTGCATTAACAGTCGCCAAGCAACAAAGATCACCACCTAGACTGTTAAAACTGGTGGAGATTGCTCATAGTCGCTGTTTAGAAACCCGGGCCACCACCGGCATTCCTCACTGACATTTTTGCCGCGGTTTTCTTTAGTCGTCAATGTCAATTCTAGGAATTGAGTTAACTTAAACAGCCCTTAGAATTTTCTTTTACATATACCCTATAACATTTTTTAATTTCTTGAAATTTGCAAGGTACAATTTAAAATTTACAATGTATTTTGGTATGAGGACAATAATAATGAAGGGCATACCCAAAGGGGGGTTTGATCTGAATCCTTTGCATTAGCATTAACGACTGATAAAAAACCTTGGAACAAACTTTCAGTGATGATTGCTGGTGGCGGGTAATAATAATAATAATAATAAATAATATAATAATAAATAATAATAATAATAAAATAAATAATAATAGCTCATCACCGTCCAGTTATGTACCCTGAAGAGGCGCATTAGAATTGTCCCTGGGAAACTCAAAATACTCTGTGATCCGTACGCGCTTATGTCGCTATACAACTAACTGCATTTTATAATAACAGTCCTTTAAATTGGTATCTGCAGCCAATGCTGTTGCCTCAAGAAAAAGAATTAGACTGACAAGATAACTTGGGATTAAATTAAATTGACAAATTGACTTCTCGATCGTCCTTATGTAAGAAACATGTATTATAAATACTACTAGTTGAAGCTTATTTAAATAAATGCATACTTAATTTAAAAAAAAAATCATTTTTTAATTTTTCTCATGGGAAAACCTGCCCAGGGTGCAATACGTACCCCTGTAGGTGTCTAACTATAGGTATAGTGGAATTAGAACAATAATTATTGTGAATGGATGTCCGAGGGTTGTGTAAGAGGACTTAAAGGGGTATTTACACGCTAAACTAAAAAAAACATTCTGGGTAACTAGTTATGAATTATGAAATTTTAAAAAAAGTCTTGGGTCCACCATGAGTCCATGACCCAAATTTGTTTACAAACTTAGTATTTTTCGAGCTAGGTCCCATCGGCAAAAATCTCCCATAAGAAATAACATGGGGACAAACTTTATGCCCCGTGACCTTGGTGGATTTTGATCCACAAAAAATATTGGCCATTATTGACGTGCTCTACAGCCTTTTCTGTAAATCTTCGTTTTTTTGTTTTGTAATTTTTGCAAGTGGTTCGGTCAAAATATGCAAATTACCAAGAAGGGGTGTGATTTTGGAATGCATATTTTTGCGTGTTTGAGTGAATTTATGTGCGCAGTTTCAATACACGCCAAAAATAAAAAAAAAAAAAAATAAAAAAAATAAGAGCCATTTAGATTGGTATGATGATCTAGTATCTATATGGAAAAAAATGAGGCAGGTTAAAGCCGATTTGAGAAATTTTCCAAAACGCGAATTTTCGCAAATTCCTGGATCAAAAAAATTAAAAATTTCGTGTAAAATCACAGTTACAACATATCATTTTTTATGGTCATTACTCATTTTAGTGTATTATTATGCTTAAGATTATGTGGTAAAAAGATATTTTTTGGGGGTAATAGCCCCTTTAATCCTTTGAATTCACATTAATAACCAAGGAAAACCTCGGATGAAACCTTCAGTCAGGATTGCCCGTCTTTACTTGATTCGATTCCGGGAACCTCCTGAATCCAATGCTTAACTCTAGATAAAACACTTTCCGCAAAGACTCAACAAACGAACGTGGAGTCTAGACTTGGGGGGGGTGATTGTACTTCTGACGCGTCTGGTCTGAAGGGTTGACGGATGAAAGAATGATAAATTGACTCTAATTGATACGTTTTCTAATTATTCACAGCTCTGCAGCTGTCGAGGCGATGTTGACATCGATGTAGCTAATTGAAATATTATTATTTTGTGACTCGCAGACAATCCGACGAAAAAATATCAAAGCAACGAAGCGGAAAGCAAAAACGAAATGTCTCTAGCGTGGAAAATATAAGCAAGCACAAAACTCGCACCTTGCCTACTACCTAGAGTCAGAAGTAAACCGCAAGCATGCGTCGTTAGACATATCTGACTTTTTCGTGTCCAAGTATAACCACGCCCGTAATTTCACACTTAGGGTGACAATGACTGATCGGATATGTAGCGAAAGAGTATGGGTGCCAACTGCCAACTGCCAACTGCCAACCGCCAACCGCCAAGTGCCATGGCAACTTGCTCATTGCCGAGACAATGTGTACGTACAGACTGCTAACGTGGATCCATACTATTCGATCGATCTGCATAATCACTCATCTTAGTTTAAGTAGCATTTTATGACGTAAGATTCTACCGAAAGGGGAGACGTGTAACATAAAAGCATTTAAATGAAATCATTTTGTTATGAAAATTTTCACTGGTAAGTACAATGTATACTACTACTATAATAATATACTTCGTATATTACATTAAATATATGTATATTATGTTAACTATGTGATGTCCATATAATATATGTTATTTAGAACAAATTGTTCTTGTTGTGATGCTAACAATTTGCTAGTTTGTAGTGTTCACTGTTCAATGGTGTAATTTGTGTATTGCTAGTTGTTCATGCCATTTTAATTGTACCAACACGTGTTTATAAATTAAAATGATCATTAAGTTTAGTTAGGGTCATAAAAACTGGTCTTCCTCTCCACATATAATACTATGCATGCACAGCAATTAAATTTAATTAGGTGGCCATTATGTGTATTTTAACGTAATCATTAATGCGATCAATATAATACATACTATATTCGTAATTAGCATCGCAGTCTTAACCTATATTATGTCAACGTGTTAAGGCACCACCAATGGAGATAGATCAGTGTTTATTCCCCGTGACGTCTTATACGTGCGACTTTTCGAGTTCGTTTTCCCTCTACTTCCAATTCGTCTAAAGATGTTTTCCTTTTACCTGTCACAATGCTGACACTTTGCCATAAACAGTCCCACTTCCCTCTCACAACTATGTAGGCCTACAATGCTCGTTGGCTTCTGATGATTGTAAAATTAATTGAAGCTTGCTACTATTACTCTTTTAAAACTACATTGTGTTCGAAGTTTGATCTACATTGTTGTTATCATTATTGTCATTACCTTTTAAGTGAAATTCTGATTAGCATTATGCATGTTTCTCAGTTGAATATACTTAAAACAAATCGTGAAGAATTACATTAGGTACACCTTAAGCATTGTTAGTTTAGTAAAAAAAAAAAATCATATGTACTCAATTGCATTATTTTACCATCGTATGTGTATTGTGTACACTCTAATATATCTTTCCACGTATCATTCTAAAACCTCATACATCACAAGTCACAAGTTATACATTTATTCATAACATGAAATGTTCTAATGGATCCCTATTGATTTTATGATGCACAATGCAAGCCACGTAGTAGGATATGTGTAAAAAAAACGTTTTGATCAATATTATTTGCTCGTTGAAATTGTGTTACAAAATATACTTTGCTTTCGAAAAGTGATTCATTAATTAACAATACACCCTGCCCCTAATAATATGCTAAACTAAAAACCACACGAGCAATTTTACAAAACCCCGGGGCCTCAAATTAGCTTTGTCGTAAATTGTTTGTTTTCTTGTAATTATGCAAAGATTTATTACTTGTTAGGTTACAATACTAATTAGATAAGATCTGTGTACTTTCTTAATTAACAACTCAGATAAGAAATGGAAGTTGTAAGTTTCTAAGTAGTTCTAAAGTTACGACTCTTTCACTCCGTTTTACCTGATTTAATAATTAACCACATCATGTTCATGGTTTCGTTTAAGTAGTTAGTACTACTACTTACAGCTACATAAGCCGCCGATTGTTTGGGCCCTATAGTGCGATTACTCGTATTTAAGTCACAAGTAATACTAATAACCAAATTTCCACTGAATTTTGGTTGACCAATGTTCGTACTTGCTTCGATCCATGATTGTTTAAAGCTCCCGGATTGACAAGTATTTAAGATAATATGGTCCATACATCGTCCTGCAAGTATATTCATGATGATAATAGTTTAATCATGAAGATACACAAACATACTGATGAATCCGTTTCTATTTCTCAATACTTACAAAAGTAGAGTGATATAACGCTTAAAATCACTGCTAAAGATGATTATGATCTAGGTAGTAAAATTGTAAAACTTTCTGCACTCTGCAGACACTCCTAACCTATAGCTCTATACTTCCTGTGTATTCACATATTTTTTTAATTCAAAAGCGCATCTTTAATGCATGCTCCTCCTATATGCCGTCATCTTGCACTAAAATATATTCCCTGTCAAGCATATCTTTAAAAGTCATATATGGTGACCATGCAAATAATTTTAAAAATATATATATATATTAACTAAGAAGAACGTCTGACCTTGCCATCTGCTAGTTTTCTAAGTCTGGTCCATCAGGAACTGTTTGCTCTACATCTTGCCTATTCTTCAGATGATGAATTCGAAAAGTACTTTATATCGGAACATCTTCACGCATTAAAACAAAAACATCCCGAAGTTTGATTCCTACCAAGATACCGAGTGTTTTAATGAACTTTTACATTAGTTCACAAATCTGTGTGAAAGAGCTCGCCCATATCATTTCAAGCTTCTGCTTCTTTGAACAAACCACTATGCGAACTTAATAAAAAATACAATTAAATTTAAACACTTTTAATAGACATGAATTATTTCAAAAACTGGTTATTAGATAGCTTCGTGTAATCGAGATGGCCGTAAACACGTTATAGTAGAAGGTTCATGGTTCGTTAGTGTATTCGTTGTCAGTTTTAGCTAACTCAACTCAACGCTTCTGATAAGAAGGCTTCTCCGTTGACATTATTACTGCGCTCTCTGGAATATCAATGAAAGAAATCTACCAGTATGATCGAAACATTTTTTATTATTACACTATACATTGTGTTTTATTTAAATTTCAAATCTTATTTTGAAGGCAATATGCATATAATCCACTCATTATAGAAAGACAAGTTAATGACAAAAAATTAAGTAAAAGCTAAAAAAAAAAGTGCAAATCATTGTCAATCAATGTTTACTTCAATATTTATCATCTTCAACCTACGTTCTTTCAATTTTGCCAAATAAAACAACAGACAATGCTCAAGTTTGTTTACATTCAACGATCTTTGAGATATTTTATTATGAATAAAAGATATGCAGGTGTTTGAGTTTCATGCTTTAGGACGTTTTCAATTACCAACACCTATTAATAATATCACACGTGTTCGTAGTGGGAAAATCAGGGCATGACGTAAAACTTTCTATTGTATCACCAAATTCAACCATCATCTTGATTAGTTAACGGAATAAAGCCTAATACATTCCCATTCGTTCGAGCTATATATAAGTCAATTATGTTATAATTTGCAGTTTTTAAAACAATACTTAAAACTAATACAATGTTTTTCCTTTATAAACCGAAAACAATACCTGGACATGCAAATTACATAATGGTACTGAATTTTGTTCTGGGGTGTAGTCATATTATAGTATTGAAATTAACCTGACGTGCTTGATTCAGAAAAAATTGTATAATTGAAAAAATGCAAACAAATACCATTGGCATGCTGTTAATAAACCCGTTTAAGATAGCTGATTAGTCGTCTTAGAAAACAGTGTGTGTATTGCTCTACAAATTATGATTAAGTATAGTATGAGTGATTATGGAATGATTGAACAATGCACATCACGTCACATTTTGTATATTTTTTTTTTCAATAAAAGCGAAAGAAGAATATAAATGAATTTTTTTAACCTTGTTTTAAATTATTTATATTGTAATTCATGGATATTAAGGGCGCAAAAGCTGCCCTTTTTAAAACTCTTTTACAACGCCTACCTTTTTTAGGTATACATACTTAAATTACACTTTCCACATCTGTGAATCCTTGCGTTTCCTCCTGTTGCGGACCTTCTAATTTTGTAGGCAATTTACCGCTTTTAGATATAAGTGCACCTAATATTTCTTTAATTCGACGTCAGTGTATCACGTGCCAGAGACGTCATGCCAATAGTTCCTGACGTCGTAGTTGAATGTAATAAGGGTTCCGCTTCAGGGCGCTCGTCTCGGCGTTCTACTATTATTATATTTTGAAGATAGCAACACACTAGAGATCTAGGTCGACTCCCTAATGTACCCGCCGGGTCCTCGAACCTGTACCTTCACACTACGTGGCTATCGCAAATGAACAATCCCACAATGCATCAATCATCATCAATCATCACTATCTGCATCGCGTCTGTTATTATTTAGACACACTTCGTCGATAGAGGTTGACACATGCGTGACTATTATATTAATAGCACGAGAGTGATTCAAGATAGTATTATCATCTTTCTTTGATACGTATTTAATAATTTTCTTAAATTGCGTTTTCATAGAACCAAAGTACTGATTGTGAATGGTTTAGATAAATTTACATGTAATGTATAGTTTCGTAGGAACAAGAATAAGATACTTGAGATAATTCTTGAAACCAGGCATTTTTATTTGAACAATAAGTGTTACTTTTCCTACTATTGAATTTTGGCAGTTTCTGTGCAATTTTATTTTAAAGTATATTTTAAAGTTCATGTGTATAATATTGTAAATAGTTAGGGGTATGCGATCAAAATAAAATAATCGTTTTCAACAAGATCATTGCTAGCAATGGCCTAAACACACAAACTGAAAAAATTACACAAATTAATTTTTATTTTTATTTAAGATTCAAGTAAAATTCACCCCAGGCCAGGTTATGCCCCCCTCCCCCCACCCTAGGCGGCATTATATCGTGATCTCTAGAGAAGCATTTTTACTTTTTTATTAACTTTATTTTTCACTTCTTCAATACATTTTGTTTCCGAATATGATACAAATTGTTTATTTAAATCTAGCGACATAATGAGAAAAAAGTGATCACGAATCTCGACACTATAATGTCCACTCCACAGGAGTAAACACGCTTTTAGCGAATCACTATTGAGATAGGTTAAGGAATTTTTAAATTGGACTAAACTTATGACTAGAAAGTTAATGGATTTAAACTAACTTGAAGTTAAGCAGCGGAATGTTTTTTACAATATAAAACAGTTATAAATTAGCATTGTAATAATCAGGATAAAACTACACAATTTGCAAGAGCATTGGATGTAACATTTTGTTTGAGGTTTTCGAGATTTTTACAAAAAAGACTTTAACTATCAACGTAATAAAATTACTCCCGTGCATATCTATTTTGTTTCTTAACACAACCTAAAATTAGTAAAAAAAAAAGTGTTGGGGGTGAGGGTTGTTGGGGGGTTGGGTGCACGTTACCTAAATAAAAATACTTATAATATGAATTTGATTACTGGATCCCCAACGTAAAAAAATAAGCAGAAGAAGCTTAGACTGGGAAATTATATATTGAAATCGTTCTTTACAAGGAAGAATTCTCGAGGGTTGGAATTCGGACACAATTTTAAGATTTTAGTGGTGTTTTTACAGGCAGTATGCGATTAGTCAGTGAAGTTGGGGTCAAACCTCACCTACAATAGGACTGATTTTGGTCGTAAATGTGTAAATAGACTGTAGTAAAATAGTTTCCCAGACCACTATTTCTTGCTATTGTCTCCGCCATGTTGGATTCCATTGTTTGAGTGTTGTCGCGATTCGTGAGCCCCCTGGTGGCGAACCGAAGATTTATCGCGTCATTAGCATGCGCAGAAGAGTCTGGTGGTGCCACGAGTGTGCGCATGCAGCGCATACCAGACCAGCAGAGGTCCTGCATTTGCATGCAAGAATATGAAGCAAACGGTCCATCACTTGCTCGAAGCACTTGTTCGCAATGACCATGGGGTAACGAATGATTATGAAGAGCCAAAGAAGGCATGCCGTCGGTTGGTATGGACGGTTCTTATCGTGTGTGTTGGTTGGTGCGCGGACGAATTGTGATGACCTTGAATACGCAGTGTCCACTGATAGTACCCAACCCTCTTAAGGTGGTGCAAATAAAAAATGTTTCCTTGTCGCCCATATCTCTACTTGTTAGATATTATCACAGTAAGTTTCTCTTTCCCTACTTTATTTTTTGTTTTGTAAATAGTTTTTGCCACGTAAATTGCAAGACATAAAAATGTAGGCACTATCAGAAGTTCTGTTTCTGTAACTAAACTACTTTCCAACTACACACACAAAAGAAAAAAGATATACCACAACAATACGCTTAAATATTTGTATAAAATAACTTATTAGTTTTTAATTTACTTTATAAGTTAAAAACGGTAGTCAAAATTGCTCGACTCTCGTTAAATTAGGAGCATGGGCTATAAAGAAAGCAAGAAAGAAAGCTCTATAGACACTGAGCAGTGGTGTTCCACCATCTCTACGCGTGTCGCCAAACTGCCTTATACAGCAACCAAAACTTCCACTGAAGAGAGGACAGAGGATTTCAAGCAATATCGACAACAAAACATACATCAAAGTCACTATCAAATTATTCATTTTATTTATTTCTTTAAAAACTTTTGTTTTGGTGTGTGTGTTTATTTAAAAACGTCTATCCTATTCGGCTAAAAAACTGATTTACAAAGGAGGACAACTGTGTATTCTTTACGTGATTACGCGTGTGTTGATATATTTTTCCTATTTCAATTAGCTATTTGCTGTAAAATATTGAAAGTTATAAAAACCGCTTAGTGCTGATAAGCGTGCACAATTTCCCAAGAACGGCGCATAACATCTTTATAAATTAAACGGAAAAGCACACCTCGTATACTCGAAAAAAATATATAATAATTTTGAGAACATTATGTTTTGTATTTTGTAGCATTTATTTTTTTCTTTCCGCCAAAACCCTAAATGCGGGGGATCTATTGCACTTTTAACAATATGCTTTATATATGGAACAAGTGAATTTAACAATACTCCATTTGGAACATTAGAATACGTACAATGCTAAACTAAGTCTCAAAAGGTACGGAAATAATGTGTATTTAGTTAAGTTAGCATTTTGTACAGTTTTCAAAACTGTTATTATGTTGACCGATTTTGCATTAAAAATATAAAACGTTCAAATTAGAAATCAATCGCGTGCGAGTTCCTGAAAATCGTCTGAAAAACAAAACAGGGACGATCCCGGGATTCTTCGAATCGTTAAGTTCGATAAAAGCTTCATGGACTCTAGCATTAGTAGTTGGAATCGAATTACACATTTTATGAAATGTCTAGCCATTATCACAGAATGGATTGTAGCTTTCACCTTTCAGTATAGGCCGATCATACCTCTTAGTGGTTACGTGTTTTTTAATAGCTGAATCCTCTTTCAACAAATAATACCTACACGAAAACAGTGTTTCAACTCAATCTATATCGACATCATAATATTCTCTATTATGATGCCTCATCAAGCATGAACCATCATTAAGCCACGATATGTGCCTGTCTGCCTCGTACACATACAGCTACCTTCACATGAATTTAACCACATGAGTTTTAGCAAGATAATTGCACCGGTTACCGATTCCTTTGTACTGATAATTACACTCTTTAAGTTTAATGTTAATCCTTATTAGGTAATTACAGTCCTCCTGTATAATAACACAATGTTTGCTTTATCTTCATCGTTGCATCTAGAATAACTTTGTGATTACTTCGTAGATAGAGAATGACTAAAATTATTTGTAATTTTCATCGTCAGTTTGTGAAAATATAGAGCGACCACTCGACACGCTCTGAAAGTTGAAATTCTAAATTGATATCGGCGTATTTATTTAGAAATCCGACATTTGTGTTTTAACCATTCAAATAAATTGTTAATATATAGGTGCGTGTTAAGATTTGATCTCAAGTCCAAAAAAGGAATTACAATTGCACATTAGTTACCAAAAGCAGTAACTTAAAGTAAGGCACTGCTGTCTTATCTACACATGAGGAGATGTAATTAATTTTTCGCGTTTGTTAATGTAAATAGTACAAGATTCAACGAATTGTTTGTTAGTGTACAAAACGCTACATGATTCTTGTAACTGTGTGTTGATATGTTTAAAGTTTAAACCCGCTTTCGATTAGCGAGTCGAGTCCGAAATTGTCCAGATGGACAACAGTCTTTTACCGACCACAGTTACTAGGTCTCGACTAAATGTCAACATTCGAACACAGCGACATATTATTTTCTATAAGCGAGTACGAATGTTCAATCACTAAGTGATTGTCCGGGACCATTCACCACACACTTAGTCGAAGAACGACTTAAAGTAGTGCTTTATCACAAGCACATGCCTCTAACAACTTATAACTAATTTAACTTAACTTAGTCCAAAGTACGTCTATCAACATCAACCAACATGGCAAACCACCAACACGACGACAAAGTTACAAGGTCAACTTTATCAGGAAGTAACCAATCACGCTTTAGGTACATTTCCGACGTTAAGAAAATAAATGAAATGACAAATAGAGGGTTAAAAACCAATTGGTATAGGTCCAGCTTCAAAGTTCTTTAATAAATACTGGCGATGATTTAATAAGGACCCGTTAATAATTAACCAATGCTAATTGGATGAGCGAAGCGAAGACTTCAATTTCACTGACCCCCAAAAAATTTAGCTCGGGTGTTTTTTTTTGTTTTTTTGTTTTTTGTTTTTTATTTTTTTGTTTTTCCGTCTGTTTGTTCGCTCTCTACCGGGCAAACGGCATATGCGATCTTGATGAAAATTTGACACGACCTTCGTTTTCTCTAAACTTAGAGGTGTATTGTTTTTGGGTACAATCGAAGAAATATTTCTCATGAATATCGTACTTTTACGATTTTTTTCGATTTTTAGTGCGATATTTTCGTGACATTTGGGCCGATTCTGACCAAACGGGTACAGCTACAACGTTCATATTTCACATGGACATTAAGGTAATGGTGATGTATTGCTTTCTGAAAGAAAAAGTTGAAAAATTTTGCCAGAATCTATAGAAATAAAGCTTTTAATATAAGTTTTTTGATTTTTTGTGCGATATTTTCGTGCCATTTGGGCCAATTCTGACCAAACGGGTGGGGCAACAACGTTCATATTATACATGGACATTAAGGTTATGGTGATGTAGTACATTTTGAAAGAAAAAGTTGAAAAAGTTAGCCAGAATCCATAGAAATAAAGCTTTTAATAAAAGTTTTTTACGGTAAATAATACCAATTGACAAGAAACAAAAGAAACTTGACAACATTCACCTACAATGCGTAGGCAGCAAAACAAAGCACTTGCAAAAGTTAAGATATTCCACGCAAACTAAAAACTTTAAAAAGCTCATCCATCAACGCGGCGGGACTTTAGCGTTTTCCTAGTAGTGACATATTCTGTTGCAATTTGATGTTAGATTGTTAGATATTCTGATTCTCTTTCTTCTCTTTCTCTTTCTTACTCTGTAGTCTCTACCTTCTAGTCTAGTATTTTCCTAGCGTTCTTCTTACTCGAGGACCTCCACCAGTTTTTTTAGACATTTTTCTTTCTTCACACCATTTTTCCTCGTACCCTTTTCCGAGCTATGTTTCTTCTTTTTGGATGAGCGAAGCGAAGACTTCAATTTCACTGACCCCCAAAAAATTTAGCTCGGGTGTTTTTTTTTTTTTTGTTTTGTTTTTTTTTTTGTTTTTCCGTCTGTTTGTTCGCTCTCTACCGGGCAAACGGCATATGCGATCTTGATGAAAATTTGACACGACCTTCGTTTTCTCTAAACTTAGAGGTGTATTGTTTTTGGGGACAATCGAAGAAATATTTCTCATTAATATCGTACTTTTACGATTTTTTTCGATTTTTAGTGCGATATTTTCGTGCCATTTGGGCCGATTCTGACCAAACGGGTACAGCTACAACGTTCATATTTCACATGGACATTAAGGTAATGGTGATGTATGCTTTCTGAAAGAAAAAGTTGAAAAATTTTGCCAGAATCTATAGAAATAAAGCTTTTAATATAAGTTTTTTGATTTTTTGTGCGATATTTTCGTGCCATTTGGGCCAATTCTGACCAAACGGGTGGGGCAACAACGTTCAATATTATACATGGACATTAAGGTTATGGTGATGTAGTACATTTTGAAAGAAAAAGTTGAAAAAGTTAGCCAGAATCCATAGAAATAAGCTTTTAATGAAGTTTTTTTACGGTAAATAATACCAATTGACAAGAAACAAAGAAACTTTGAACTTCACTACAATGCGTTGGCAGCAAAACAAAGCACTTGCAAAGTTAGATATTCACGCAAACTTAAAACTTTAAAAAGCTCTCCATCAACGCGGCGGGACTTTAGCGTTTTTCTCTTTCATAACCATTACTAAAACCTTTTCCCACCTCAATCTGGAGATGCCTCTTTTTCTGTTTGTTTCCTGCGTCTTGTTCATATTGTATAATCGAAATCCTTTACTGCTGAGTCCTCTTCATGTGTCAAAACTACCACAACCGTCAATTCCCTAGCCTTAAAAAACTCTACTCCCAGTTCGTTCATTATCTTCGTGCTCCTCGTCTTATCAATCTTCGTATAACCGTTGACCGTTCACTTCTCAAACCAGTTTTTCCCTTTAGCCTTTTTCCACTTTTTCTTTCGTTCTCTTATGCAACACTTTTTCATACAGCTTGGCACAATGGCAAAGTAGAGTGATATTTGGCACACAGTTTGAGGTCGCCTTTTTCAAATTGTAAAATAATATAACCTTTTCACAATCCTTTGGGATCCTTTTCTCTCTGCATGCTGCGGTCAACACTAAAAATTCAGTACTGCCCTTCTTTTCCTGCTGCTTTAATCAAGTCCCTGGAAATATTCCTTGAATGAATTTCTAAACTCCTCCAAACTCTTCTCCTTTCCTTTTACCACTATCTGCTTTACTGTTTGTTTCTCTGCTGTACAGTTCCTGGTCTTCTATCCACGATTCCACGACAGTCTCATATTCCTCACGGCTTCTTTGACTGTTTTTCCCCCACGATGTTTCCCTTTCTTTTCTTCTCCCTGTTACTCTTCTGCATTACTTCCTCAGCACTTGTTTCAAACGCAGCTTTATATCCTTTCCACTATTTCCTTTAATGTCCCCATGCGCATGACAACATTTCTCATATTGAGATATTGTAAGCTTTCACGACGCGTAGATGTATGATCCTTGTGATGACTGATGAGGCACTACTCGAGTTTTCGCCACCCATGTTGGTGGCTTCTTTAAGAATGGTAATTGCTCATATTCTGTGCCTAAATATTTATCTTTTTTCTTTTAGTTGTATCTTCCATACCTTTGTTCGTCCTTTACGATCTTAGTACCTTTTTTGTGTGCCTCGTTGGTCTTGTTATTAGAGGCTCTGCTTCCAATGCAGAAATTCCAGGGTTCGATTCCCGATGTAGGTAGAAGTTTTTTAACTTCTGATGAGTACTTCAGTCCATCAGTTGTCTTGGCATAGGAATGTGTAAACAGTGACTTCAGAGCCGTCCTAGCAACGAGGCACATAATAAATTATAAATTTGTTCCGAATTAGCCAATTGTTGATTCTGGCACTGTGCGAGGGTGGAATCGTGTCCAGCTGGATTGTTCTGTGTTTCCTATACTTAAACATGCCGGCCTCTAGCTGGTCATTGTTGGTTCGTCGATGGTGTTGGCGCCTACAGGGTTGGCTTGGGCGGCTTCAAGTTTAATGTCCCTTACTGAAAATCAGTTATGTGACTGTATGGGATCGACTCTAAATACAAATTAATGTATGTAAGGGAGTTACAAAACTGGACAAGATTAGAAGCAATTCGTTGTAAGAAAGGAATTACGACTAGAGAAATGGAGAAATGGAAGTTGAAATTAGGAAAAGAACGTTTTAAGATGGTTTGGGCATATGAAGAGGATGGAAATGGATAGGATCCCGAGACGAGACTTCGAAGTAGGGGAGGAAGGTAAAAGAAAAGTAGGAAGACCGAGAGAAAGATAGGGAAGATTGACTGAAGGAGACGTAGAAACATAATAAATAAATAAAAAATAAATAAACTTGTATTTAGAGGCTACACTCGTTGAATAATGATTTCAGTGGGGGACATAAATCAAAGCGACCAAGCCAACCCTGTAGGCTCCGACGCAAATGACGAGTGAGCGAAAAACCCTTTAGACGTTGTAGAGCGAGGTGAATACGTAGAACCAGGTGATGGAGTGAACTGTGGGAGTGACAGGAAAGATGGAAGAAAATTGTTGAGAAGCAGATACGGATCAGGACAAAATGAAAGCGATGAATGATGATGAAACGCTGAGTCCGCAACCTTGATAAAATTGTTACGTGCCCTAGTATCTGTGTGAAGAACACCACTCAACCGACATTGTTGGAAATGAGTATTGATTATTATTACGTTTTATATATGTTGCAGTAATAGGCTATCTGTGCCCTATGGTCACTGTCTAGTGCAACTGAAGGTATAAACTACACATCATCTAGACTCTAATATTCCCTTCTACACAAATATAACACATACTACATAGATGCATACCTTGTTCATTTTTCTCCAAATCCAAATCCAAATCCAAATTCATATATTGATATACTTATAAACATGTTGCTATTAAAAATACGAATTGAATACCAATAAATCCAACCCGTGCTATGAATAGTGTTGTATATGGTCATTTACGTTCCTTATATAATCAATGTACACAATAGATAGACACCACACTAATGTGAACGTGATACCTTAGAGTCAAATGTTACACTAACGTGATCACGTTAGTTGTAGCGTTCAACGGCCCAGAGTTCTGTAATAAATTACAATGAATTCAATATTATGCTGTATACCGAAGACACGTAAATAAGTTATTATGTCTTAAATTACACGGCGTATAATAAATTTTGACATTTAATCTTTGTGTAACTGAAAAACTTAAGATTAATAAATTATACATATTTGTTTGAACTCAAAGCAATGTTCTTAGACACTATCTTTTTATAAGCACTTTAGACCTAAGATATGGCGTATTATATAATTTTTCAACAGATTGCGGATTTCTTTGGATTTTTTTTGCGATTATCAGTAGTTATTACCGCAATAAATTACAAGGTGGTGAATAGTTTCACGGTCTAGTTGCCAGAGGGTCGGTTGTCCCCTCACACGGATAGCGGTGTATCAGCGCTGCTGGTAGCACGCGATTCTCTCATTCGGAGGTAGCAAGCTCGACTCCCGCCTCGTGGTTTATCAGAAGTGTGTATCGAGGACTTAAGCCTGATATCGGACCGCGCCACTTAAACCCAACACCGGTAGATGTGGCTCGAAGCTAGCGCGCGAGATTCTAGTTCCGGAGGTCATGCCGTCGACTCACGTACCGGGTTGAATCGGTGTGTATTCGGATTAGCTGTTCAAGCCACATTAAACAACACTAGAGGGCTCGAGCTGCGCAGTATTTAGTTCAGAAGCCACCGACCGACTCGTGGTTTTGAAGTATCGAGCAAACCTGATTCGGACCGGCCTTCAAACGGTTTTCTGAAGAGCGCGCGAGTTTCCTTGACTCCTCATAGGTTTATAGGAATGTGTCATCTAGCTTAATATATTACGCGTCACTTAAAACTGATGTGCTCGAAGCTATAGCCGCAATTTTTATGCTCTGGTTACAATGGTTGTTCGACGATTAAGCTGTATCACCGGATTAACACAGGTAATGGCCAGCTAGGCGGTTTAGTTCCGGGGTATACGACTCGACTGTCGTGGTTTATCAGAAGTGTGTATCGAGGACTTAAGCCTGATATCGGACCGCGCCACTTAAACCAACACCGGTAGATGTGGCTCGAAGCTAGCGCGCGAGATTCTAGTTCCGGAGGTCATCGCTTCGGTTTCCACCACAGTACCGGCAGGTGACAATCTTGGCTGATGGTTTTCTGTTATTTGTTCAATTCTTAGATCATTACGAATATCAAAAGGAGTCTGCAGTATTTGAGTCAAAACCCACCGAACAGACTAAATTATAAATATATTAAATATTTTATTATATAAATAGCACGAAGCACATAATAAATTCAAAGTTGTTCTGAATCGGCCTTGTGGATTCCGGCGTTGATCCGAGGGTGTTCGCACTGTCCATACCACTGATTGCTATATTTCCTATTAAAATATCGATCTTTGGTTGGTTATCGCTCACTCGTCGATTGCGTCGGGGCCTACAGGGTTGGCTTGGTCGCTTTGATTTACTGTCCCCACTGAAAATCAGTTATATAACTGAGTGGGTAGACTCTAAATCCAATTATTATTTATTTATTTATGATTATTATTATTATATACATCAATTTTTATTTTTGGACAATGGTTGTTCCACAGTAAAATGTCATCTCTGGTGTAATTAGCAGCATATGTGTTTGTTTTTCCTGCGTATGACCTACTGTAGTCGAGCAGTCGATTACGAGTATCGAAAGCTAGATCGAGATATATGATTTTTGGGAGCAAAGCTCCCTTTATAAGCAAGCATATCTTTTGTAACATTCGATCTCCTCTTATTTTCTTATCAAAACTGTATATTTTGATTCCCACACAACTTGATGAATTTTAGTTTGGCGTTCGAAATTATCTGCCAATCTGTCATATCGTTTTCGTGTTTACATGTTTTACCTACATTAATTCCTAACAGCTTAACGTATTTCGTAGCACGCAGTGCTTGGAATTATGAAGAGTGTGTTGATACCATCTTCAAAATGTACAAGACAGTGAATTATTATATTGACCCTGTGAATAACTAATAGGACCAATATGTAAATGAACTATCCGATGTTAAATAATGCTTCTACTTCTTAAAAACTAAAACTATACTTCTTCTTTGAAACTATACTTTTAGGTGTTTTAAGATTTTCTCACGTATTTATTATATTTACGTTATGATTGGAAATTTAATACACGTTCAGCTTGAGCGCCAACGTTTCGAGGAAGGTTGAATGAAATTGAAAGGGACGAACTCACCCTAGAAACTCAAACAATGTGGTCCACGAGGCCTCCAATCTTGAGTGTTGGAAAACAGGGAAGGGTTAATTTTTTATATTTTAATTCCAAAATGTCGTTTACTTTTCATTGTACCGCAAGATAAACTATTTTCAATTTTATGGCAGTTTTTGTTTTTTTAGTTCTGGAACTAGTGACTTCATATCCATAATTTCGTTGAATATTAATTTGCATTTTCCAATAATTGAAATACATGTTAGAAATTGTGGCGAGCCTAACAACAAGGCAGGGCCCTCAGTCTTGCTCATTCCTAAAATAACTGGAGGGCTTATCAGTGGTGTATAGGGGCCATAGTTGCGGGTTAGCGTTGGTCCGGAGGCCGTTTACTTCATTCAAACCAACTACTACTTGTTTCTTGCAAATCTGCAAAGTTATGTTGTGAGACTGATGTTAACCGAAGCCCATGTTGATCGTTGAAAACAGTGGACTCGAGATGTGATTAATTTTATATTTTCATTTCTTTACACACAACTCGCCCTCATTTGGAGAACGTTTTGGGAATAGTACTTTTATTCGTTTTCCGGATAAAAAATAGTAAACATTTTGGAAGCAAACTAGGCACGCCATTACATGTTTTCAATCAAATTCTAATGTTGAGTACTGATAATATCTCAACCATATAATTTTGAAATTTAATGCTTATGAGAAAAACCATGGGAATTCTGTACATAATCGCTAAGTTGACTTTGAGTTTTTTGAGTTGATGAGATCTATATAACAAAGTTTTAACTAAGGGCGTTTTTTGTGGGTGGTTTCAACAAGAAAATGCGAAAAGGAGCCCTACAAATACATATTTTGGTGCGTCCTTGAATCTAAAGTTACGCCTCTGGATAACAAGAGGACATCTCAAATAATTAAAGTCTTATTGACACCAATCAATCCTGGATATTATAAAAGAGTAGAATGCTGCAACACTTTTGGCTTGTTCCGACTTATGCTCTACTTGCATGTCGCATGTTTCTTTGGTCACAACAAAACTAATACATTGTACACATATCAAACTGTGTAAGTAATAAATTCTAGTTTCTTCTACATTGTTCGAACATCGTCACGCAACAATCAACATCGAATCTCGATCGTGGTTCGAGTTCGAGACGTTGTAAACCCCTGCCATCTTCAATACAAACCAAATACACAAAACAATGAAATATGTCCCTGTGGGGCTCACCTGTCGTGCATTCTTGTAGGCGCCACTGCCCCCCCCCTCACACCCGCTGCGCACGGTGGTCACGTTCGAGGATGAGCAGTGCCGTATTGATATGGGGCATGGCTACCCCCCCTCCCCCCAACCAGCAGGGGCCACCCGCCCACCTGCCCCGATGTGATTTATCAAGTATAAGTGTGAAATTATCATTTACAAACTCGCCCATTATATTGGTGTGATTTTCAGGGGAGGTTCCACAGAGTTAATCTAAACAACCTTTCAAAAGCGTTAGTTAGGAGTGATGGTGGAGGAGAGGGGGTTTGAATTTTAAATTTAATTTGACCACCAAGATTTTGTTCAAAACTTGTCCCTAGCTCAATATTATTTAAGGAAAAATAGCTTTCGTATTTAATTTGTTCTAAATTCAATTTGCTGTTTATGTTCACTTACGACGTGCGGTAGGCGCTCTACTTTCAATCATAACCCCACAGTCCCACCCCACCCCTCGCGTGAAAAGGTCATTAACAAAATTAAGAGTATCATCATTTATTACATCGATTGACTTCTTACTTATTGTTCGAACAGCCAAGTTAGGGATATTGCAGAATTGATTAATATGTGCTTCGTTCTCGTTGCTGGTGCTATATAATCTAAATCTAGGATCTAGGATGTGAGTGGTTGACTGAAGTATTGAAGATTGTTGCCAGTGACTTATCTGTCTGCATTGGAAGCAGGAAACAGGACTAAAGAACGAGTTACACAAAGAACAAAATATAAATGATTAATCGAATTATAGTTCATATTCCATACCTTAACCGTTATCGTGGTTTGTGGGGGGGGGGGGGGCAACTGTCACTTTCTAATTTGTACAATGAATAGTCTTATTAGAACCATAATTGTATTTGCATAGTGAGAGATAAATGGCAAATGAATACTAAGTACATGATATTAAATTTGTGATTTTGCGATTATATTGTATAGAGACAATTATTAAACTTTAAATACTTGGTAATTGTCTGACGGAAGTTGATTAATTAAAGTTGATAACTTAGTTTGTTTGACATTTAAAAGTAATTGTCTGTATAACTTACACCGGAAACGTTTGTTATATTTTGGTTTGGATATATTTACAGACAAGAAAACCGGTTGGGGTCAAAAACTGGAAAAACTGTAGGCCTACCCTGAAGGAAAACTCGTAGGAGAATACATAGGTAGTAGCAGTTGGCAAATACATGTTGTCAAAGAAGCAGTTGTCATGGACAGCCTTACAGTCGTAGATTATCAATATTTTTTGTAAATCAGACAGAAAAAATATCGGATAATGTAAATTTTCAACATTTTAACAAAGTACATAATCGTAAAAATGTATTTATTTTTTAAAACTTGTTTATTTATTTTATTTGTTTCTTTTATTATTGTTGTTCATTTTTATAGTAAAGATATGTATTTATTTATTGTCTCAAGTCTTATACAGCACGTTAGTACAATTTTGCTAAGACCCTAACTACATCTAAATCAATTATGAGATGGTAGTGACATGGAGCATGATACAAGTAAACAAATATATCAAATATAAATATCAAAAATAAAAATACATGTCAAAATTTGATATCAATATCAACAGTGTGGCTTTTAAGTCATAAAGCATTACAACATTTATAAACTTTATAATAATTATTCAAGAAATATTTGACTTTCTGCTAAGGAGAGTGGGCGCTCACGAGCCAGTAGTTTACCTGTCCCATGACGGGGTACACTTCTATAATCTTAGTGCAATGTTGGGTGTCAGTTCTTCCTTGCAACTTCTTTGACGTAGGCTTCTTTGTTATTAACGCCGTATAATCATGATTCTGGTGGCAGTGTTAGTTTTGAAGTGTCGACCTTTGGCTTGGAGACAAAGTATGTTTTAGTTGTTGCCATTACAATGGAGTTGAAATTTACAAAATATTACATTAATTCTATTTAAAACTGGCACGAAGAACAAGTAAAAGCCTAAAAAACTATTTCAATATAACCTAACTGTTCTTACAATCTCTGCTTTAATAATAATTACAGGATCTTATTCTTGAATATTTTGTTGTTTTTATTAAAATGATGACAACGTCAAAGTCAAAACGAAGAATTCAACATATTGCTAGAAAACTTGAATAAATACTGTAGAAAACGATACCATTAGCTCACACAGCATGCACACGTTGATGACAATAATCACAAGACATTTGTTTCACAAAATGATAAACTCACATTTTATGAAGGAGTTCCTGAAACAAGATTGTGGAAATACTCTCACCGCCTAGGATCGACTTTTCAAAGTTAAGCAATCGTCCATGTCAAACACCATCAAGAAATATTTGCATTAATAACTATGTAACCTTGGGTTACCAACAGTTGCACACATTGTGTTGCCATTTTTAATGTTGCGACCGCATTCACTTAATGCATTTAGTTTATACATTTCGTAATGCTAAATTTGTAATTATTCAACCGTCACTAAAATGACAGAAAATTATCATGTTACATCCTGGACTTCAAAATGCCCCTCCTATATAGTACAGGATATCGAGATGCCCTGACTCGTCCGTCCTGTTGCTACTAACTATGAATTTCAATAGCTGCACCCTAATAAAAGCTGTTGCGTTGTAGACTATGCTTTCTTAATTTTTAAAGGTGGCTATTTTGTATAAGACAATGTAATTTAATAACGTTTTCTTGACTTACACAAATTATTTGTGATATTACGGACATGAGACTGGGAGCATAGGTATAGTTTTCAAACGGGAATCTCAAGATTTTTCGTTCTATTTATTGTTTTTCTCCCCATTTTTTTGTTTCTTTTCGTTTTTTCGTTCTTTCTATTTTTTCCCCCGCCACTTTTTTTTACTTTTAATTCATTAATTAACTGCATTTAATATCCTTTTTGAATTTGTTACCAATATGTCTGTTTTATGCATTGTTGTTGGATGAGCGTAGCAAGATTCCATTTCACTACACTGGAGAAAAAAATCCGGAATGTTTTTCTTGTATTATTGTGTGTCTGTTAGCACGATTCCGGCTAAACCGATACTCCAATTGCATGAAATTTTCAGGAGACCTTCGAAATCTCTGAACTAGAATCTGCCACGTTTTGAGCGCAATCGAAAAATTATTTCCATGAAATCGCAATTTTAACGATTTTTTTCGATTTTTAAAAATGTTTTCGACTTATACACTAACATGCTTTATCCGATTTTTATGAGTTTTTCACAAACCATAATTTTATGAATTAAGATATTCGTGTGAACTTTGAGCGCCAATCGGAAAATATTTCTCAATGAAAATCAAAATTTACGGGTTTTTTTCTTTTTAAAACAATTCTTTGACTTATAACACTTACATGCTTTAACCGATTGTAATAATTTTTCACAGAACCTTAATTTTATGAAATAATATATTCTGGTGAAATTTGAGCGCAATCGAATAATTATTTCTTATGAAAATCGCAATTTTTACGATTTTTTCTTTTTTAAAAATTACGATTAATTAAAAAAATTAAAAATTAAAGTTTATTTTTATTTAATTTAAATAATTTTAAAAAATCTTCAACTAAGTAATGATTTTTCACAAAACAACAGAAAATCCGCATAAAACATGGCAGCTCAATGCACCAATTACGCTCATCCAACAACGCGGCGGGACTTAAGCGTTTTCCTAGTAATATAACAATGTATATCAATATTTACTTAACTGTAGTTCATTGCTGTCTCCATCTAGTAATTAGATTTATTTAGTTCCTCCTTGTAATCATTTTTGTTAATATAGATACACGTTAATAAATATAAAATAAATAAGATAATATGGGTTAATACAACACCTTGAACTGTACACCAACGCTGGGTTGAAATACGGATATCGTATAAAAGGCATGTCGGCCGGAAATTAATTGAATGCAGGAAATGTTACGTTGAATTTTAACAAGGCACTCGGTAGAAGTTACAGTTTGACGATGTTGGCGTTCATGTGTGTGAATTTTAACAACGATGGCATTTCAAAGAAAACTTTGATCCTGCAAATACCCTTTCTGCAAATATCAAGGACACGTCATATCCACTGGTTGTGGTTGAGAAACCCGCATCCTTTGCTGGTAGTGATTTGTATGTGTTTGGTGATACATACATATAACAAACCATGTATTTGAATTTTAAAACGATTAAGAAGCATGTAGAATTCCTTATATGTTGATTTATAACTTCTGACCTTGTGTATTGTGTTTGTTTAGGTGAGGTTCCACTGGGTGCAGTCACAGGAGTCAACAACGTTATACTTACTGCACTTGAATAACCTGAGGTACAGTGTTGTTATGCTCTAAAAGAGGTGATTCGAGGGAAAGTTCAGAAGCGAGAACCAAACCTGACCTTGGTGTCAGTGCATTCTGAAACACCATTTCAATGTTACCAAAATTCGTTTCAACTCCCTGGACCCTCCCCCATTCACTATTTGATAATCTTATGAATGACCCATATAAAAATAATACGTAATTGAAACCTGCTCTGAACACATTTTGTGTTAAAAAAAGAATTGAGTGTAGAATGTTGTGTCGTAAAAGAGTCATAACTCATAATTAACGTTTTTGCATTGACGTGCGTACCAAGTTCTGCCTTTTGAATGGCAGTTTTTGATTTTTGGAATGAGGAAGTTTGGAATATAGTTACTGTCAGAATGGCTTGTGCTTCCAACATTATAGTCTTATGAATGGAACCTCCGTTATTTCTCGTTCTGTGCTCCGCTAAGGTAGGAGGGAGTGGGAGAGAGGGATAATTCATGTTCTGGCTGCGCCTGTGGAGGTATTGGGAGTGTTTTGATCAGTGGACGATGTCAATACTCCATACATCATCTCGGTAAAAAAATAAAAATCGCCGTAAGAATGTAGACAACTCGTCGTCACACGCAGAGTTGAAGACGAATTGGACATTCCTGTCGTGGTCCGTGAAATATGCACACTTAATATTTATTAACACACTCGCGAGTATATCTTGGCTTCCAGCTACATTGAATAACATAACCAACCGACTCCGATGATGCATATTTAATCCCTACGAGTTATCAAGTTTTATTACATAAACATGTGTTTTATATTTATTGAGTCTGAGCAAATGAAGGAGGACGTCGACGTCGCTGATGAAGAGATAAAACACTTGCATAACTCGAGGACATGCCTTCCAAAGCCTCCAGTGGCGTCGACACGGGCCAGGACCATTGGCCAAGACGAACGATCACCATTACCTGTCTCTAGGATACCCGAGGAAATATTTATATTTATCTCCACAACCTTTCGTAACTAGAATCGTAAACAATATTTCATAGTTGGGTCTCCCCTTTCCCTAGGCCTACACTCGACTGTGCTGGTTCGCGAGACCCCAGAAATTATAGTCGACGTTCCTTGGCAATGTATGACATGTTTTGACACGCCCCCCTCCTCACTACCAGAAAACACCACAAACACTTGTTGGAGAGGGAATAAAATAAAATACGTCAGGTGAATCATCCCTTGGCACGAGATCCTAGATAGCAGGCATGCAAGGACCTAGGAAGATCTGGCGCTATAGGCAAACCATATTCGCCCAAGTAGCTTTATTCTTATATTTTGATAGAAACTGCAATCAAGTAATCGAGTAATTCATCTTTCACTCTAACTTTTCACATAGTACTTATACAATGCCATGTTTACTTGTTTGATTTAAATCAATATAATCAGGTTTAGTTTAAGTTCTGTAAGGACGTATCTATAACACTTATGACACTCAAGTCAAAATTAAGTAAATTTGTATAGTGGAGTAATTAAGAAATTTGTAAGGGAGTAAATTTGAAAGCTCATGCAGCCATCGATTCAGTGGTAGCGGGATACGGAACATGCCAGTTAATATTTATTTGGTGAGTGGGCATTCAATTTTGATAATTCCTGATCAAAACGTTGTATCGTACGTAAAGCAGGAAACCACATTAAAATAGATCAAAAATAAATTGGATTATACCGTTAACCCGTTGCGCCACTATTCATAATTCGTCATTCAGTCATAAAAGTAAACTTGTGGCAATAATCGTAGCTATATGATAATATTATTCAATGCCCCTCATGACCTAAAAGCCTCGTCAATGGGTAACACAATAGAATCATTCTGGTATTGTTCGGATTTACACATGTTTAGATTTAGTTAACACTACATACTCAACACAACACACACAAATTAGTATGTGTGGTAAACTCAATTATAAAACATGGCTGAAAAAGATATGTACCCGATAATAGTGAAGTGTACTATGATGTATTGAGAGAATATTCATGTGGCAGCATAATCTTGTGCTGTTCACTTGTGAGCGTATAAAAGCTATTTCTATTGATTTAACAAGGAAGAAACTATAAAGTTGTTTACGCCTGATAATTGTACAAGGAGGCTAATCGACGCGTGAAGATCACGCGAGCATCTGAGACCGACTATCATTGAGCAACGTACAAAGAGTGGGGGGTGATTTTATAATCAGGTAACTTCGTGTATCTCGTTTTGAAGTGAATTTAGTTATAGGCCGTGATTTTAATATAATTAGAGAGCGAAGATCACCTTATACATCATTTTTCTGACCGTGTGCGTGTGTATGATACCGAACAAGACGACCGATTAAAATCCGTTCTTATTTTGTATAACAAAAGTTCTAATCCTTCAACAAAGAATATACAGCATGTTTGGTCATTGGTACGTGTCTCGGCACCTCCACCAACGTTTACATTTTGCTTGTATGTGCTTATGAATTATAGTATACAATTAATAATATTATTCTTGGGCTTCTACATGATAAAGTAGACAGCATAATAATCTTAATTTATAAGGCTTAACCATTTATGAAATTAATAAAATAATTTGTAATTTTGTGACATGTGATGATATGTGATATAAGAAATTGCTTCATTCAGAATGAATGATTGTGTTTCATTATTTATTTATTCAATTTACGAATTGATTTATTGACAGTCATATTGAATTATTAATATATATTAATTTGTAGGATTGCATATTATCATACTGTTTTAAGCTTACATTTAGCCTATGTATTCTAGAGGCCCTATTCTCAATTGATTAATATTGTATTAATTCATCTATGCATGTACGTAACAACTATATTATTGAGTTATTACTCTTTATTGTACCCTTTTTCATTAAATGTATTTATTAGGAAAAAGCCCCACCGATAGAAATCAATTGTCTCTCCGTGTATTTGTGCGTGTTCCGTCTCATGACTAAAAGCAATTTCCCCCGATTAAATAAATAAATAAAATAAATTGTATTTAGAGTCTACCCACTCAGTTATATAAAGAACTGATGGACTTAAGTCCAAATCAGAAGTTAAAAAACTTCTGACTTGGCGGGAATCGAACCTTGGACTTTCTGCATTGGAAGCAGATACGCTAACCACAAGACCAACCACAAGGCATGCGCTTTACCAACGATGATAAACAATGTTTAACCTGGCTTCAGATTTACCAAAATAAGCGATATTTTGAACCGGGCAACAAAGAGATTTCAATGCTAGGACATAGCATGGAACATTTTAAAGTTTTAACTTGTTATTTTGTATTTTGAACTATTGTATATACTAATGGTAAACTGCGCTCTCTGTTATATGTGACATGCTAGTTGTGCTTATTAATTTATTCGTTCCCGAACTTTTTTTGTCCACATTCAAGAAACATTGATCCACATTTAACTAATGTCGGTTATATCAGTAAGATACAATCATATCACCAAAACTCGTTGAGACGTTCGCCAACAATACAGTGACAATTATTGACAAATGCATTGCAATCTGACATAAGTACAACCTTCACTCGTTCGGCATATCATCCAATTACACAGTTGTTAACCATGTACTTAGTTGATTGCGTGTGTGTTTCTTCTTGCCTGATCTGTCCACTTGTCTATCATTTGAGTGATGAATGTGTGAAACAGCTTGCTAATTAACATGGGAGACACAGTCACATTACAATTACATTCATACCCATTTAATCAAGGAAGTGAGATGGAGGCATTGAAAAATTATATATATGAATAGCAGAACAATTATTACGATTGCATCTTTTAATTAAATTTAATTATATAATTATTGTTGTAAACACTGCATAATTAAGGACGACTTAGCAATTCTTCGTCGTAAAGAATTTTCAGTTGTATGGAGGTGGAAAGATTGCTATTGCTTTGCTACCGTTGGGACCCAGACCTTCCGCGCGATAGGATCTGTTTCTAGTTCTAGCTGAGCAATTACTGTTGGAACACGGGGCAAGGAACCCGAAACTAGTGTTTGTTGGGCTCGTACTAGCATCACACATGCTATCAAAACATGTAATCCAAATAACAACAAAAAATTACTTTTCCTAAAATAATGTTGTCGAGTTCCTGTTATACACGGTAACTCTAAACAAAACATCTGTTAACTTATAACTTACAAATAGGAGATAAACATTTTAAGCCGAGTTTTCCGGGAATTTATTACAGTTTCAAAATACTTAATCAAGATTATACATTTTTCTTTTTTCTAAGGAAACAGAAGATTAAAAACTGAATGTGGTATATTTGTGTGGGTTAAAACTCATGTATATCTTATGGGGTTATATCACTATCAGATCCCACGAAAACATTTTCAGATACAGCTCGTGATATCATTGACAGTAACTAACTCTACAATAATCTAATGTGCCGGTTGATAAGAAAGGATTTAGTATTTTTAGGTTCACAATTCTATCTTCATTGTTAGTTCTCCAAACGAAATTTTAACACAGGTCTAACGTATGTATAAATGAGACTGCGTTGTTCCGTGAGAAAACGATGTACATGGCCTACAGGGTAGGCTTAGTCGCTTTGATTTACTGTCCCCCACTGAAAATCAGTTATATAGCTGAGTGGGTAGACTCTAAATACAATTTATTTATTTATTTAAGACTAAAGAGTAATACAAATAAGAAATACTGGAGGCACTTACTTGTTTGAAAACTCCTCATCAATATAAATAATCAATAAATAAAAATCAAGATGAGTCTGGACTGTCTAGTCGAGGCCTTCGTTATATTGTACCAGGCCTCACACTAGGCGAGGTAGTGCAGCTGATGGCGAGATAAGATACTTCGCTTAGCATCGTAAGATCTCGTCTCACTTTGCGATCCTGACGCACAACAGAGCCTGTATGAGGCCTGTGAGGTGCCATCTGAAGCAATGTTTAACACTCGAAACATGGGTAGGTAGCCGACTTGGTAGTTCCGAATCCATTGCCTATAGCTAAGTCGCATTCTGAAGGTTTCGTTTCAGCAATTTCTCAGCTCCGTGGGAAATAGAAGTAGCTAACTGTTTTATTTTATTTTATTTTTATTTTTTACTATACATGCGTACATGTGTGTGTGGAGAATGTATGTTTCATTATAAACTGCTGCTAATTCTATAGTAATTATGCAATAATTTTATAAAGAAGCAAAAAGTATATACTTAGTAGCTAGATTTGTTTTGTAGATGGAGTCTCTTGTGTTTTCTGTTGTCAACAATATGGTTCCGTACATTGCTAAAACGAATGGTGTTTTTTTTTTGCCCGCAAAAGCAGTTTGAAAACATGCTGGAATACACATTGCTTTAGATATTAGAACATAGATGTTATTGTTAGTTGAAAGAGATGTGATTTGAGTATGCGTTCTTGTACTGAAAGTTACTTTTAAATTTCGTTATATTCGACGTAAACACAAAATTAATTAAATATAATTTAATTTTTAATATTTTCTGTCCAGAGTCACATTCTTTCTAATAAATAACTTGTATTATATTTTGAAAATGTATTTATTTCATACATATTGAGTGACATTTTATTCCCCTCGCAAGACATAGACCAACTGATCTGATGTCATCATCACTTGAGTGATCGAAGAGCTGGAACAATGGGCGCATGAAACTAAGTGTAGTAGTGAGAGTCCTATGGCTACCAACACATTTTAGTTTATATAAAACATTTAAGACTTTCCCGGTCAGAATATATTAATCACGTTTATGAACCGCTGAGAGCATTTTCGTTTATTAATATTAGCTAGTTTTGCCGCTCTTGTTCGCGTTCGAGCGTGAATCCCTTGAGTCGTCAGCTGTGGTTTACGCGATTACGGCGCAAGTATTCGAATCCCGCATAAGACGGTTGCTCGAGCAATGGCCAACTTTTTTACAATGTTAAATGTTCATTTAAAAATTTGGTTGATCGGCAAATCCAGCTAATTTCACATACATTCTGGATTACTTCGACCCCAAATTTTCACTCAAAATTAGGAATTTTTGGGATGATGATTACAAAGGATGAACGCAAGTCGGTATCAGAGCACGCTCCGATAGCGACAATCGCACATTCTTACTTGACATTTTAGTAAACCACAACCCGATAGTAAAAGCGATAGAGCTTCCTAGTGATCCAGAGTCCGGAGTCCGGACTATACATCAGCATTTTGAGTCAAAGCCTGGTTTGCTCTAGCTCATCCAATATTATTTTATCATCCTTCACCATCATCTATCACCACTCGTCGTCTTGATAAGCACAATAATTTTTCGAGAAATCAAGTGAATCTTTTGCACGTACGTACGTACTTTTGTACGTGCATCATAGTTTACTAACAAGCTGTGTTTTATAGATGATAATTTTGTAAAATTATTGCAAGATAAAATACATAGATAATTATTTTTATTTTTATGGATATCACAGATTTACCAAACGATACACTTTTATCTGTGTTTTTACCAATACACATAGCATATTTTCCAAAACGCTATTAATTTACCATCTTAGAAAACTGGTGATGTCTTCTTACACTCAAAACCGAAAAGGTAGAAAATTCGACCCCTAGGGGGATATCACCTGTTCGACCCCTGTTTTTAGAGGGTCGACCATTCGACCCCTTCGAAAACAAGGTATAATAATTGACCGCTATAAGGCGAATAAATGAACTCGTAGGGGTAGATTAATCCCACTCTAGAGTGAGGTTATTGTCACCTATAGGTTCTAAAATAGGGCCCTTTAAGAAATTATGATTGACTCGTAAGGGTAGATTAAGCCCATTCTAGAGTGGGGTTATTGTCACCTATAAGTTCTAAAATAAGGCCTTTTAAGAGAGTATTATCGACCCGTAGGGGTAGATTAACCCCAATCTCGATAGACCTCCAAGAAGATTATTTCGTCTTGTAAGGGTCGATTTTATCACCCCTGATGTAAGCAAAAATTTCGACCCGTCCGATTTCTACTTTAGTCTTCAGGTTGAAATTTCGGCTCCTGTAGTGGGATTAATGGAACCTTACAATTATTTACTTTAGTAATTAAACAGTGATGATGAATGTTCCTGTAAGAAAGACATGCATCATTGAATAACCAGTAGAAAGATTAATATTACATATAAATTTCATAATGTTAAAATCTCGGAACTCAGCGAGGCTCGAACCTGGGACACCTGGAGAAAGAGTATACACTGTCCTAGTCATTAAACCCAATACACCAAGACACTATATAACTGAAGCGCGTCTGTAGTGATACACCTCAAGATACCTACAGGGTTGGCTTGGTCGCTTTGATTTAAAGTCCTCCACTGAAAATCAGTTATATAACTGAGTGGATAGACTCTAAATACAATTTATTTATTATTTATTTATTTATGCCTGCAGTTAGTTAGTAACCAACCTTCGAGGTATATATTTCGACCAGAGACGGTTGAGTTTTCCCATCTCAGAGGTGTTATTAGTTCGACCCGCAGAGTGATATCTATCTACCCTTAGAGGTATATTATTCTTCCCCTAGGAGACGAACAGATACACCTCAAGATGTGATTATTATGCCCTCAGTTAGTTAGTAATCAACCTTCGAGGTATATATTTCGACCAGAGACGGTTGAGTTTCCCCATCTCAGAGGTGTTATTAGTTCGACCCGCAGAGTGATATCTATCTACCCTTAGAGGTATATTATTCTTCCCCTAGGAGTCGAACAGATACACCTCAAGATGTGATTATTATGCCCGCAGTTAGTTAGTAATCAACCTCTATGAGGTATATATTTCGACCAGAGACGGTTGAGTTTTCACCTCTCAGAGGTGTTATTAGTTCGGCCCGCAAAGTGATATTTATCGACTCTTAGAGGTATATTATTCTTCCCCTAGGAGACGAACAGATACACCTCAAGATGTGATTATTATGCCCGCAGTCAGTTAGTAATCAACCTATGAGGTATATATTTCGAACAGAGACGGTTGAGTTTTTACCTCCCAGAGGTCGTATTTGTTCGACCCGCAAAGTGATATCCATCGACTCTTAAAGGTATATTATTCTACCCCTTGGAGAATAATTTTATTCCTCTACTGGTTTAATATTATCTCCATTTGAATTCATTAATTACCTTTGAGAGTTCAAATTTCGAACTCTATTGGCAGGTTTTTAACTTTCCATGGGTCTATATTTAGGCTTTCGAGGGCGTGTATTTATCCGATTCTCGGTCGAATATCTCCACTTAGAGGTCGATGAATATACCTCCACGGGAAGATTTTTGTCATGTTAGAGGTATTTCCCATTATCTACCCCTACAGGTAGTTCTTGGTTGATTTGGGTTCAATATTATACCTTTTTAGGAAATTCGCCTGTCTGAGGAACATTTTTCGACCCTTAGTTACCCTTTCTTACCCCATTCTACCAACTTATACCCTTGGGTAGAATTTTCAACCCGTACTTACCCCGATCGACCCCATAATCGACCCATTTCGACCTTTTTCATTCTGAGTGTAGTACTACGAAGTGCCAATGAGAATTGTACTGATCAAGAGCATGGTTGGAACTGGGAAAAGCGTCGAGTCAGTATGAGTGGTGTGGCTAATCATGCTTGTTCACACCCCTGTTCAGTTGTCAAAGCGCTCATAGAGAAGCCTGTGGGGGGGGGGGGGGTGTATAACCACATACTCCACCAGGTGCGTCATCAGTAACAAAATACATTTCGAATAAAAAACAAATGACAGTCTTATACAAATGAAATAGTTCAAACACAAATATTGTTATACACATAATTACCATATTTGACAAACGCGTTCTGACGTAATTCCAAGACGTTCGAGCTGTAGGGTGGTAACCTGTCCAGTACGGTCGCACGCAGGCAACATTCCAACTCGGATTCCTGGCCCAGTGTGTGGTACAGGTAGAGCGAGAGCGCAGACGTGGGAGGAAGGAAGTGGAGTGGAGTGGGCCACGACTTGACCCTCTTTACCCCCCTCGGGGGCTCGCGGGGGGTGCGCATACTCACTCAACAATGATACGAATATCTTTGCCATATTAACGAGACGCCACAGACAGTTAACTCAGGTTTAAACTGTAACTATTTCAATGAGTTGGCTTTAATTTTAGCACAATTATATCAGTCCCTTATTGTCTTGACTTACGCCAAGTTTGGTGACTTTTGGATGGATAGTTTTGACAGAAACGGTCTCGAGCTTTTAGGGAGCGTCGCAAATTGTGGTAACACACTATACGACTAATCATAACTTAGGACTTCTAAATTGTCTTCTATTTGTTTAAACTTTGACTTGGCAGACCTGACAAGCCCACATTTTACACTGTTGCCAACGTATGCAATGCAAAGAGCTTCGCGGCCGCTATTTCGTTACAAAACGAGCCCTAATTTTCAAATATTTTGTTCCCTGCGCCCTCGTACATCAACAAGACAAATGGCGAGGCCGACCCAGTAGGGGCAACCGTCAACCCTATGTCAGAGGGAAGCTTGCATTTTGTTGTCCACTGTTGCGATTCTTCACGGCTGTAAAAGAGAAAGTAGCTTCAGCCTTCAGCCCCCGAAGTCAACGACTGTCGACTGACCAGTGACCACACACACGATCTTCACAACTACAAATTCAAAGCGAAACCCCACGAGAGTTACCTTGGCCTTGGGTATTCGTTTTGTTTCGATTTTCGGTGTTCGGATGTAGAATGAGGCTCTTGCTGAATACAGGGACACATATGTCTCAATATGTATAACATTAGTCAGGGGACAGGGTGGTATCCCATTGCATGCCCAGCTATCAACTAGCTACCTCTCTTACAGCCTCCTCCACTTCCTCTGCGTAAACTAACATAATACGACAGATGACTGAAGTATTCTGCTACAATATTATATTGATTTTGTAAATAAGTGAAACAAAATAGCAAGCTTAGTTAGATACAATTAGTTAGTTTATGGAAGCATTCAATTTCAGAGGATCACATCACATAATACTTATTGATAATCTCATTGTCCTAGTTTTGGCTGAGCAACTGACCAACTAAGAATCCAAACATAAAAATTCAAAGAAATCATTTATAATATTATGAATAATTTTACAACATCTCGAAGTAATCTATTTCCCAACGCCCACAAATCAGGTTACAGCATTATCTTTGTTGTATTGGCCTATCTAATCTTGGAACTTGTAATTCTTACAAAACAATAAAACAAACATTATAATTTTAAATATCCCGTGTTATGGATGATAATTTGTAGGGTAATACAATAATGTTTGAATTTAGCTTACACCCATGTTTGCGTGTTTTACTTCGACGCTGCTATTGCAGTTTGATGAATCTAGAAACATGTTATTATTCTGTAATATTCTGAAATCGGCTTAGTTGTGAACTCTGAACTTTGAGCTCCGAGTGAAAGCAAAATCAATCAAACAGAATGTCCTAGTTCTTGCAGTTTTCATATTTTGTGTGAGGTTCCAATGTACGTTCATTCATACGTGCGGTGCCCATGGACATGGCATACATGCCTATGGACAGACAGACGTACGAATTAATTGATCAATTAATTACCTGCCTGGTCCGACTAAATTAAGAGACATCCTGGTTTATTTATTTCTCCTCGACTCTTAGCGCGGAATGTCGAGACCTCCTGGGCCCCAAAATCAAGTCTGACGCAAAGAAAAAGTTCGGTAAAAAATCTCCCCTAGTGCGCCGGATTGAGACTTTGCCTTGGACAACACTCATAAAATAATAGAAATAAAATGTCATGTGAGGATGGAGTGGGGACCCCGCGTAGCCAGACAGACAAAGTCTCCACAGGCCTAGCGGCCGGGGCCCAGCCAGCCAGACCAGTAAGTTGATACAATAAATTTGTCCGTAGTGGTCTTAAATAATGCACATACATATAAATAATAATAACTATAAAAATTGACAACGATATATAAATATTATTTTCGTAGAATTTATCGGAGCGGATGGGTATATCTCTCGTACCATCGATGTAGGGTGAAACTAGACCTGCTTTGCGAAACAAACCGGAAGCTAGTCTCGTTTGTGAAGATAAAGGACCAGTTTTTTGGGGCGTAGTTAGGCGAGTTTGATATTACCAAGCGCAATAATTTTTATAATGATTATTACTCAATTGTGAATATCAGTATGTACTATCAGGTCGGCAGCAAGCCATGACTCTGTACACGCCCATTAAACATACAACACATCTAAGATAGGCGAGTTGTCCCGACCCCCGACTTTGTTTATGTCCTCGTAACACGCAGGCAGCACTTCCGGCCGGCTTTGCCGTTCTAGGTGCGCGCGAATTAGCCGAAAAGTGGAAACTACCTCCACTCTACCTCACCCCGTCTCCCGCACACTTCAGCTAGTATGCAAAGTGCCAGTCACAACATTATTTCTAGTGAGCGCGCATTTTCATATTAAAAGTTCCATGTGCGGTAATTGTGATTTATAGCGTGATTAAAATGTAGCTGTAAATGGCAGGCTATCTATTTGGGTCAGCTCACTTACTTACTTGTATTAGCCAAGAAAACGGCGATGTCAACGAATGGATATCACGATTCTTGCGTCTCTTGAAGTTGATTGGCTATGATTCTAAATGAATGGATTTGCAGCACTATTCGGATTTGTAATGATGACTGGACTCGTAAAGGCTTCCTATCTGACAGCGAGGCCGACACTTATTGCTATACGTATTCGATCCCCTACCGGGAAAATACCGTTAAACCTACAAGAATTCCAACGAGTTTTTGAGATAGAGAAGATCTGATTTCAAATCTTGACTACCTCACTATAAACTTAACCATTCGCTATTTGTTAACTTCTTCACTAACTTTTGGACCAGTATAACAAAACGAATAAGAAACATATTTTCGTGCTTATGTTTTGTGTACGAAAATATATTAATGCCATGCCAATACATACATCTCTTTCAACTAATGTGCAGTCATCAGAATAAATTAAAACAGGGAAATAAGAACTAAAAGGAATTTTGATTCATAATAAGTGGAATTGTTTACACATTGCAAAAGTGGGTAAATATAATGTAGTAGAAAACATTTTTGGTGGTGTACTCCAACTCCACTATTGTACGTGTTGAACCTTAGATAAAATATTTTTAACGTTTCGTCTGAACTACGTCCGACATCTTCAGGGCGACTGTCACGAAGGTTGAACTCACGCACGCGCGCGCGCAACCGCCTCCTTATATAGACCTAAGCCGGTGCGGGGCGGCGAGGTCGTGGAACATGATACTTACTATGACCTCGCTGCCCCAAACTTTCTTAGGTGAACAATTGTATACATCAACATGTCCAGCAACAGGCAACTACATAGAAGTACAAATTTTATCACACAATCGTGCATTATTAAAAACTGTAAACATACATACCTACCGACAGTGTTAGCGTTAAACGGCGACTCTGATTCGGGAGGTCCCGGGCTCAAATCCCGTCGAGTTCGAGACCGGCAATACTGACAGTAGGTTTTTTCCGAGGTTTTCCAACATCCCTTCACAAAATATGTCCTCTCCTATCCGCAACATACTTTGTTAGACACCTGAAGAGGGGCATGACTTGCACCCTGGGCAGGCTTCCCACGAAAAATTATTATTATTAAACATATACTTGATTTGAAAACTCAAAATTATATTTGAATGTATAAATATTAAAAATCTGTCATAAACATTTTCCAAATTGTGTAACAAACGAGCAAAACAGATTAATAATGAATTGCTTGACAAATAAAACGACAAGCGATGAATTGATGATAATGCAGGCATAGTAAAGTCTACTGTCAGAAAGAAAACTATGCTTGACAGTTACTTTGACGGTCACAATGGAGCTCAATTCGTGTCAAAGTTGTATAAGTTGAATATCATTCGCATGTGCAAGAACGCACAACGCACAATGCACAACGCAAAACTAATAACAATTTTACTCCATGGAAGCAGACAAAATAAAACTGATGCATATCTGAAAGGATACCTTTTATAAAATGGAAAAAAAACTGGATGGAACAGTGATTCACTGAAAAATTTTAATTTCAAAATAACAGTTGGGGAGACATTTAGATTGTGAAACAATATTTTATTGTTCGCATTAAGTTCAAACACAATTGAGAAATATCTAATGCTATAACATCGACTTGTACATTTGAGGTCCATCTATAGTTTCGAAATATATTCCACTTATATAAACTGGAGACAAGCATCATTATTTCAAATTTCTCAGCCAATTTCAGTGACAAATTATGAAACATACTATATCTAACTTTTGAAATACGACTCTCAAAGAACTTTTACATAAACTTACGATGGAAAATAAATTTAGTAAGAATTTCTGTGAAAAAATTGGAAAATATCTAAATAAATCTGCATATTTTGACTGATTTTTTCTCAATTTAAGTCTGCTCTGATAAAGGCATACTTGTATAAATTAGCAATTACACAACGTTTTAACATTAAATCAGTCTTATACTCACTCTTACAAAAAATAAAATGATTGCTTAAAGGGGCAATTAACCCAAAAAATTATTTTTTACCACATGATCTATAGCACAATACTACACTTAAAAAATGACAGTTTAAAAAATTATATCTTGTAACTGTGATTCAACACGAATTTTTCAATTTTTTTATCCAGAAATTTGCGAAAATTGGTGTTTTGGGAAATTTCTTAAATCTGCTTTAATCTGCTTCTTTTTTATCCACATAGGTACTAGAGCATCATACTAATCTAAAATGCCCATTTTTTACATCGTGTCTTGAAACTGTACCCAAATATACCCTAAAGGCCTAAAACACGCTAAAATATGCATTCCAAAACCACACCCCATCTTGGTAATCAGCATATTTTGACCGAACTACTTGCCCAAATTACAGAACAAAATATAAAGAATTTACAGAAAAGGCTATAGCGTACGTCAAAAAAGGCCAATATTTTTTTAGATCAAAATTCTCCAAGGTCACGGGGCATAAAGATCGTCCCCATGTTATTTCTTATGGGAGATTTTTTGCCGATGGGACCTAGCTCGAAAAATGTCATGTTCAACAATTTTTTGGGAGGTCATGGTGGCCCCAAATTTTTTTCTGTTAATTGCTAAATTCATTAAGCCTGAATGAAATATTTTTTTGAGTGAAGCGGTTAAATACCCCTTTAATTGCACGCAAAGAAATGAATTTAAATTGAACATTTTAAAAACAAAATTAAAATAAAAGGTCAATGTACAAATTAGAAGAGTTTTGTGATCTCATATTATTTATAGGGTGTACTACAAACTTGATACCGAGAAATAAGAAATTAATTAATTCTGTTAAATTCACAAGGAGTTTTGATTCATAATGGCGAGTGAAATTTTTAGTATACTTACCCTAAACATGGGGGTGGGAAGGGCTTTAAATACAATTATTATGCATATTACAAATTACAAATCTGTGTCTTGGTACTGCATAGTATAAATATATTATGTTGAACATTAGAAAAATAACAACAATAATACATTTTTGTAACAGGTTAAAAGACATGCAATTTGAGAAAAATAATTAATTGATGTGGAAAAAGAGGGAAGAAAAAGAAAAAAAAGAGGGAACAAAAAAAAATCATCAAAAGAATGTGTGGGGTAGTCAGCAGTCAGCACTAAATTATAATTATTCTACTTTCGAGGAAGCAAATACAGCATTTGAAACTTTATTCTTCTGTTCAAATCTAGAAAACAGCTGACCATAAACATAAATCTGAATTATATAATTACAACATTTTCAACGGATTTTGTAATCGAGAAGACTGCAACATTTCATACTTTCCTCATACCCAGATGTAACAAAGACCAGGGCATAATACAATGATGCTGTACATATTATAATATTGTATATTATTGTGTAACGGAAATCAAATTACATCTCGTTTAATCTAATCTAGCTGTTGTCTGACTGTATGTGGTGAACATTTAACTGTACATAGACCCTAGTTAGGCCCACAACAGACAAAACGTTTCAGAAACGTATTTCGTATTGTAATTTGTTTTATTGTGACTTCCTATTTAGAGCTGGTGTCATCCAATCACATGGATAGTTCCTGTGTTAGTTTCCGTTTTGATAAGTATCTTGGATCTGAATGTACCTCGTTATAACGTAATTTTTTATCGTCCTTGCGCCATACCAATATCCAGATAAAATTTCTAAAAGTATTTTACATAATTATTTAAATAAATTGCAATTAACTTATTTTATGTATTTTATTAATTATCCTCTGTTCTGTTCAGTTATAAAAATTAAAAAACTGATTTACAAAGACAATTACATAAAACTTAGTACATAAATGCACACACAAAATAATGAACTGTGTTTAAAGGGGCTAAAAACCCCAAAAATTATTTTTTACCACGTGATCTATAGCACAATACTACACTTAAATGACCGTTTAAAAAATTATATCTTGTAACTGTGATTTAACACGAATTTTTTAATTTTTTTGATCCAGAAATTGGCGAAAATTGGTGTTTTGGAAAATTTCCTAAATCGGCTTTAACCTGCTTCTTTTTTGGTCCACATAGATACAAGAGCATAGAACCAATCTAAAATGCCCCTTTATAACATCGTGTCTTGAAACTGTGCCCAAATATACCCTCAAACACGCAAAAATATGCATTCCAAAATCACACCCCATCTTGGTAATCAGCATATTTTGACCGAACCACTTGCCCAAATTACAAAACACAAAATAGTGGATTTACAGAGATGTCGAATACGTCAATGATGGCCAATATTTTTTGGATCAAAATCCTCCAAGGTCATGGGGCATAAAGATCGTCCTCACGTTATTTCTTATGGAAAATTTTGCCGATGGGACCTAGCTCGAAAAATGTCATGTTTGACAATTTTTTGGGGAGGTCATGGTGGACCCCAATAATTTTTCTGTTATTGCTAAATTCATTACTAGTTAGCCTGAATGAAATATATTTTTTGAGTTTAGCGGTTAAATACCCCTTTAAGAAAATTTTGAAATATTAATGTTATATGAGAATAATATAATAATATAATGATAAATTCAAATAGTATACTATATACGGAAAATTAAATGAATTAAATGAATCATATAGAAATAGAGAAAATGAATGGAAGAAAAAGAAAAAGTAAAAGAAAAATTTCTAAAATGTTAAATATAAAAAAAAACGAAACGAAAAAACTAATTTATTAGACGACTCCATTTAATAAATGAGGTTTGGTAAATATCAGAACCAGAAAATCAGGGAAATTATCAAACTTTTGCGGAAGATAACACCGAATGCGAGTCTTCATTCTTCCATTATCAGCCTGCCACAAAATACTTGTTGACGTTAATATTATAATATAATATACAAGTGTTATAATTATGATTATATCAGTCAAACTGATCCCAACAATGGTCACAAGATGCGCTCCTTGTCACACTTGTCATTCCCCTAGTGCACTCCAGAGCTGCACTCTCCGACTCCGAGTGAGATACCGTCAGTGCTAATGCATCCACTGCACTCAGTGCACGCCGAGTGCAACGCGTGGGAAGTGCCATTACCCATTAGACTTGTGGTGCAACATCATTCAAAGACCCTGTACAATAATCTGCGATTTACTACTTAGCCCCCCGAGAGTCTAACATGGCACATGGCACCAGTGGTTTGAGCTCATGGAGTTACGGAGGTGTACTTTATTATTTAGGTGAGAAATAATATATTTATCTCCGTATCAAATGCCTCGATGAAAAGTACACATGAACTTTCAGGCTGACGAGTCTAAAATTTACCTCAGTCAAAAATTTGATTGCTGTGAATCCTGTGATAGTCTCAGGCTAAACATTGATTGAATATTCCACGCCTTATATTCTTTTGTGGCAAACATGAAGCGATTTTCGAAATATTTGAAATATGTATCGAATATATTTCGTATTGTTTGTGTTTTATTGCTCTGTACAATAGCATAAATTAGGCATCGTTGCTCAATTTAATTTCGTATTTCTGGTAGGTAACCTGCCCAAAATAATTTCATGCTCTCTTTAGGAAGGGAATGGCAGGCAACTTTAGAAATCCATTTGTCATGGCAATGTCTCGAGACCGTCGATGATCATATCCAAGGTAAATAATATATCTGTCTCTCAGAGCAAGAAAGAACACCATTCTCTAACTCGGGGGTGATGGGTTCGATTCCCATTAGTAATGAAGTGCACGAGTGCTGGTAACAGTCATTAAACTTCTCCTAATCAATCCTTGCCAAGTACCGAAACACCGAAACATACAACACAGAGGGGCAATACGAGGTGAAGAGAATAACAACATGTAACTAACACAAGCGTTCAATCTCTGCCCGTCCGAGTGAGGATTGACGGTACTCATTTTATTCATCTCGTACGCAAGTTTAACCCGTTCTTGTATAGGCCTACGTCATTTTCACAGACAATTGCTCGGTGCGCATTTATTTCCCCTAATTACGCTAAAGTGTGATCGCAATAAAGATGAACATTTTGTTTTTAACTTAGTGAAAATGTTAATTATTTATCATGTAAGAAAACCTCTATTAAAATTAAGGAACAACAAAAGGTTTACTCATTCTGGGCCTACTTATGCTAAGATCGTATCATGATGGGACGAAATAAACTTCTCACATTCTCAAAGCTGCTGCTATCCCCCAATCCAGACTAAAAGATGCACCCATGGCTAATTTCAGCTCTAATCTTGGTTCGACGATTTACAATATTAGGCTAGTCCTACATCCAACAATTATTCAGTAAGTAGTATAATATACGTAAAATAAAAATATTGTGAGAAGATATATTGCAAATATTTGATGAAATTAAAAGAAAGATGATTTCGCAAAAGATATTACAATTAATGTACAAGTGTTTTAATCACGAATAACATTACCAAATTAATGCAAACAAAGTTTTTATTTAGAATACCGTTACGTGTGTAACAGTAATGAGTGTATTATGGTTTACAAAATGTTCAAGAACAAGATCTTAGAAACAATGAAATTAAGTAGTTATTTTCGCATTGTGGGTGTCTTCTCCCCCCCCCCCGGGGGGGAGAAGACAGGCTCTCATTCTCCGTGCACAAAAATATTTCAGTCTACACAGTTCGTGTTTTGAGAAAGAGCTTTTTGAGTTAATAGAAAAAGTACGAGATACGTTTTGAAATTTCTGAAAAAAAAGAATCAATTCAATCTTCCTTTGTTTTTCCTTACTGCTATTCCTTTAATTTAGGCTTGGCAAATCTATAATTATTAATTATTTTTCGTAAGAAACCTAACCAGGCTGCAATGCATGCCCGTCTCCAACGAGATTTATTGGACAATTTGTGAAGAGATGTCCGAGGGCGGACCTCGGAAAAACTTCAGTCTGGATTGCCGGTCTCGACGGGATTTGAACTCGGCGCGCCAACAGACAGAGCTGTCAGTTTGGCAAAGGCAAATTTACTTGGTTTACACGTCCCAACGCAACTATGCTACAATGCGAAATGCTTTTAGTACCTATAGTTCATGGTGAGAATTGTTGTTGAAAGTTTTAATTTGTGAAAGGCACTCAAACTATGAAATAGGTCGAATGCCAATTTACCTCAAATTCACCCTCATTGTATTGGGGAGGATTGGTGATACAGATCAGATTGATTTCAAACAATGAAGTTTGAAGAATGTAATAACATTTTTCACAGTGATTCTTTTAAATCGATTATTATATTTTTGTTAGGCTAAGTGACAATTACTGTTCTACTGTGCACGTGATAAAAATGCAAATTTCTCACGGATTCAGATTAACAGAACAAACGATGATTATAATGCGACAAGCGACATATATAAAACACGGAGTTAACTTTCATATAGTTTTAATGGTCGGGGTCCGGACATGCATGTGGAATTATATGCACACCCGCGTGTGCACAATGCGTGCGGGGGGGGGGGGGGGGGGGGCAAGCACACACACAAGAATGCGAAGATTTGTTTATGAGAAAATAAAATCGTAACATGGAATACAATTACATTACTTACACATTTTTATACAGCAACGGGGATTCGCATCAGAACACACTTCAACATTTCAAAAAATTGTCTCCTGCACAAACTTGGGAAATTACTACAAATTACCTGCTTGGTAGCCTGTTTACCGTCAGTTAAAAAACAAGTAAGCACTATTTGGAAAATTGCTTTGATAGCGACACTCATATACATGCTTACTTGACCTTTTACTGCAATCCACAACCCGATAGGTCAGACGATAGAACTTCCAAGTGATCCAGAATAAACCTCTGCATTCTGCGTCGAAGCCTGGTTTGCTTGAGCTCATCGAATAGTCCCGATCGAGTTAAATTTTGTTATTTCTTTATTGTATAAAATATTATCAAGTCCACTTAGTGCTTCCTGACCAATCAAATTGAGCAAAGAACTAAATTACTTCTGGAATCAAGGGGCAGAATAATATTAATACTTCGAATGCCGCATTTAACATGTTGTTCGTGAACGTGAAATTATTTACGATGCCCTCTATCTTTAACTTCCATCCCTTGATCTTGAATAGTCACAATACGTACGAGAATACTATTGTGAGTAGTCATCGCAATCAAAATATCTGGTGGGAATTCGTCAAAAAAATAATGGTAGTTTTGTTCGTTTTCTACAACTTGTCCTTTTGCACAAGTACGCGTAATAAAGCGTATATGTGTAAATGGGATTATATTTACAAATCAAGGTATATAAAATAATCTCCTCTCAAAGCCTCGAACAGGCTTTAAAAGGACGGTATTCGACCCCAAAGAGTGCATTAATATAAATTATATTATATTGTTCTATAATATAGTCAAAAATCTGAAAAACTACATTTCTTTTTTAATTCTTCATTTCAAACGTTTAAAAACATAACCACACTTGCACACCTGCCAACTCGATTCACTACAGTACAGACGCGCTTCAGTTATATGTTGTCTTGGTATGTTGAAATTGGCACGATAATGGCGGAATTGGTGCCCATCTGGTCCCCGTGCGCCGAAACTTATAGCTAACAATGTCTCATTTCTTTTCAATCACAGACATTTCTAAATGTTCTTCTGCTAAACGGTGCAACTTATAATCAATTGTTCTACGAGGTAGCAATTTTCACTACACTTATTACATACTACAATAGGTTGCAAAGTAGGTTTGAATATCTGACACCACGTCCTGCTGTAATTGCCAGAGCTGTGTTGACACCTGTACAAACGCATTTCCTACAACTTACTCTTACCTGGTGTAATTATGTAATTAGTTTTGGACAAACGAGCACACCTATATAGATAGACATGGTCGTGAGGCAAGACTAAGTACATATGGCTGTATATAAGGTCGGACGCGTGGTCATTGGTTGCCGTTCCGTAGCGGAATTAATATAGGAGGTCTATACCGTATAATTAGGGAGCCTGTAGTACCGGAAATACTCCCCCAACCTACAATGAACAACCCACAAACTGCCACACCTGAAGAATATGTTTCTATTGGTTGTATTGAACTGTTCCGACTTACCACACGTTCTTGTTTAGAATAGTCATAATGTATCACATATTAATTTAAAGCATTCTTCAATGAATCGGTTCTGTATTGATTATATTAATTCGTTGAACTATGCTAGTTTACTAGTGTGTTTCTCTTAAATTATGTATTGATTGATTACACATTTTGTTGATCATTTGTATAATAACCCTCCCCCCCCCCCCGTTTATTCTTGTCGAAAGAAGAACAAAATAATTATACCAATATGATCCCCAAAACTATTATTTTATAATGTTCTGGTGGAATCTCCGTTTGGATTTGTCCGGTGTAAAATATGGTCGTCTCGTCACTGTACATTCGTGTTCCATATATTTCATATTCGTAATCACGTGGAATCAATTTAATACAGGGTTGTTGTTGAAATCTTACATAATTCACTTTGTAACGAGCGTGGTTTATCGTTATAAACCCTGGCTGGCATGCGTGCAGCATGTGGGTGGTTTTTGTCTCGTCCATTTGTGCGATTAATCCCAGTTAGATGGAACGCACATGGAACAATATGTAGCTAGGTATGTACCCGTAGAATTCACAAGCAGCTGAGCTAAGTATAACGTACTCCCACCAAGACTACCAGACTTTCTTGTTTGTGATTGAATAATTAATAATTATGTCTGTAATTAATTTACTCTGAAGTCTAACTTATATTAATTATATTATGATCTACCTACCGGTACGTTTCGTTGTTTTCATAATAATTATTCCAGACTACAAGTATGCTTTGACCACTGTGCTATCATAACTACAAGACAAGGCTGTATTAAATATATATTTTAAGAATTTTTATTTAATTATACATAATATACCAAGTGTAATTTTGCTGTATTGGAAAACTGTGTTAAGGATTGCATATTTCTGCCAATCTTCCATACAGTGAGTTGCGACAGTGTCATTGTATGATTGTCATCACATCATCAGGGTCATAAAGCTAGCTTGTGTAATTCTGTATACACTAGAAATTTAACTAATGAATTGCTGTGTGCCACTTGCTATGTGGACTAGTATCTTTCACAAAAAATCAGTCATCATACCAAGTGAGAACACTGTCAGCTTGAAAACAATAACAACTTTTACATCCTCCCATTTCATTTTTAAAACCTGAATGTTTTGCTTCGTGTTGTGATGTGTGTATAGATATGTTCTTTGTCATTATTTTTATAATTATATCCCATATTTTTTTTAATATAAACAATGCTTACCATGAATCACAGGCTCTCCGTGCTGCAAAGCCCTCTATGTTGAGACCAGGAAACCAACTGCTACTATTACCATGCAAACACACACGCCTACAAATTTAATTAATAAATTATTTTAATTTCAAGGATTCATTTGTAAGTAAACTGATTCGACTAGATGTTACTGAATATCTCAATGCTTTCATTAAAAAAGGTTAAAATTATGTAGACTAAATATTTCAAGTCAAGATTCCTGACAATCTTTACAATCAATAAATTAATGTATAACAAGTGTAGAACAAAACGATCATGCCGACACGTCTTCATTTTTGACCCTACAAAATAATTGTAATTGGATAAGGTATGCAGGTAGGCCTCAATTATACATTTATTTAGGTAGGACTATGACAACCAGGTAAGCCAGAATAACAGTCCCATTTAGAAACACACGTCTATTGACTCGCTTTAATTGATGCATTAACCAAATCATTAGACAATAATAATAATAGTAATAATAATACTCTATTCACACGTAACTATTTACAAATCAAATGTACATGGAATTATCAATAAACTTTTAGTATTAATAGTATCGTTACAAATAATTTTTTGAAATTGATCATTTATTACTCATTGAAAGTGTAAAAGTGGATTTTTCACAATAACGTAATAACTTACAATGCTGAATTCAACCGAAGAGTGGAGAATGCGGGGTGGCGGTGGGGGGTAGACTGTGTTGTCATCAGTCATCTAAACCATTTCAAATGTTATAATGCTCTCAGTCATAGGAGACGGTGATTTAAAACTTCAAATATTGGTAATTTTGTGTGAAATTTGATTTTCACTCAAATATTGTGTTCTCAGTTAAAGAATAATAGAAGAGAACTTGATTTATTTATTGTTGTGAGTTGAAGCTAGCTTAGTAGAACTTGATTCAACCATGTCTACCTGAAACTAGCTTAGTAAGAACTTGATTCAACCATTACTACTTAAAGTAAGTAAGTTGAACTTGATTCAACAATGTCTTCTTGAATTTATTTAAACCATAACTGCTATAGACTGGCTTAGTAGAATCTGAGTTTGCATCTGGTATACAAGAAACGGCTTCAAACATTCTGCTTGTTACTGGTAAACTAGTTTCAGCCATGTGTGCTTATAAATAGTTACATGCATATAATTATAACGAAATTCCCCAAATTTTATTTAAGGCATCAGTCATAACACACTCATTTGTGAAACATTAGGATAAATTCCAACAAATTTATGTAGGGAAATTCATGAATTTAACCAAAGTTTGTGAATTCACCAAGATACCAAGACAGAAAATCTAAGTTGACTGAAAATAAATATGAAACTCTCCCGAATGCACCTTTCCTGTTAAGTCTCCATTACCACCCTCCTCCCTCCACTCACACAAGTATTAGCAGCCACATCAATCGGAAGGTGTCTCTTATCACAGATAAATAAATGCTTTTACATGAACGAAACGTGCTTTAGGCTGCTTCGATTGTTGCGGGAACTAAAGTGGGAGTCTACAGCAAAGTTTTGCACAGAAGAAAGTGTGGTAGTAATCTGCTACTACCTGCAGATCCTTTCATAAAGATAGGGCATGAAGGAAAGGAAACGCCCTTACCTACAACTAATTTAAGTTTAATTAATCAATCAATCAATCATTTCGGATGTGTGTGGTTTAGAAATATATTATAACGGACAACAACATAGTATATAGAACTATCTCTCAAAGTTCTTTCAGACGATTGATTCTTTACTTCCAATCCAATTAGGAAAGTAAAAAAACAACCTTCTTTGAAAAAATAATAATTACAACAATAGTTATGTATTCACAGTCAATAATGTACGCGAAACGTACATTTCCAGCTCAAAAGAGTCAGGGTTTCTTCTTGCGTATACACTCTCCAGTCTTTTTCGTGGATCAAAGTTTTAAAAGACATTCCCACACCATAGACGGCATACACCTTTAAATAGATATAGTCTATCTAGATCTACATAATGTGTATGTTGCACTTTGCCCATAAGCTCTTGAATTTTCCAAGTCCTTGACAGCTCCAGGGCTGTTTGCGAGTCCCTAGTTCCTTCACTTGAAACAAACACTGTTTTGTTGAAAACGTCACCGGATACCGGCTAACTTATTCTTCACGAGAAGTTCTTAGCACGTACACACTATACACTTTATCACTGATGTCCAGCACGGTTCGATGTACAGCACCAATCGCTTAGAGATTCCAAATCGTTTTTGCGATCTTTAAAATACACAAACATTGCACATTGCTGGTCTTGTAGGAGATGACGATAAATTACACTGCAAGCAAAGAAAGAAGAAGATTAGCACACTATCTCTTACGCCAGACAATGTCGGAGCTGGAAAGCTTTTGCAATTGTCACTACATGAGAAATAGACAAAGTACAGTATTGCAATATACCATTAATCGTATTTTGTACAGTAAGTATACAATAGTTATGGATACTTCACAGCGCTCATTAGACTGGCTCTAATACGCGTTAAAAAAGAACACATCCTCGGTGAAATTAAAACAAGGTCTTATGTTAATGTATGAGACACATTAGTTATTCTGTCTTCCAACACAACAATCATAATTTATCCTATGATTTAGCTGAGCCAGTGTGCGCAAATTCGCTGTAATACAATATGTAATCGTAATCGTTGGCGCATAAAAAAAACTGTGGAAATATTTTGTGAATGAAAAACAATTTTATTTTAAAAGAGACGACGAGGAACTAGTAAAATCTTCATGTGTCAGTAGAAAAATAATGCTTCTGTTAGAGTTGATGTACGCGTGTTGAATGGGTTATGCTTATGAAGTAAACTTATAAGTCTCATCTAGCCCTCGAGCCCTGGTGAAGTGTACCAAATAACACTAACAACAGACATAGCTAATGAACCTGGCGATTATAATCAATTATTCAAATTACATACTGGAATATGTGGTGATCTTGACAGAATGTGGAATGGTGGAGGATCGCAAACTTTTCTGAGTTCGTATAGCTATGTCACTTTCTGTGCCACATACAAATTTACAAATATTGTTATGATGATTTGAATAATTAAAACGTTCGAAAACATCAAATTATTATGTCTACGGAAACTCTAACCATGACAGTCGAACCAGGTGCAGTAAGTAGAACAAGAGAGAATCGTATACTATGCACTCTATGCAACGAGGAAGTGTGTGTTGTATCGCAAAGAAACATTTAGTTTGCTTCTAGTAATTGGAAAGCCATTAGCTGGTAATGTCATATTAAAGTGCTGGCAAAGAAGATCACGATTTATAGGTTGAATTACGTACCATGAATGATAGAGAAATTATGAGTGAAACTTTCAAACTCTTATACAACCAATTTTGTATCTGTCATCGTTCCTTGTTTTAAACAGGAAATAAGACAAACAGAGTGAGAGATGTGATATTAAGAGTATGCTTTTAATGATTCGAACAAGACATGTGGTGGGGCTCTTGTTTGGAGGGAAAGCGGGCGACAAGAGAGAGAGAGATAGAGAGAAGAACTTGGTAATCAAGCATTGTTTCTTTTCATCCATTCACCACCTCTAGTCACGACGAGATCTTGTCTGCGTTGGTCCAGCCTCCCCGGTCCAAGGCAGAACCTCTCGATTGAAATCTCATCTCGTTTGTCAATGTCACCTAGGTGGCGAGAGGATAGGACGTGGGCTGATACAGCGTCCTTCATTATATCAATATATACAGTCTGCTCCGCTCAGCTACAGATTTCATTCATGGAGCATTAAATAAACAAGGGAGGACCCAACACTAATACCTGGGGCACGCCTCTACTTCTACTCTGAATTCTAATTCCTCTAATGATGGAAAACACCTTGCCACAGAACGACATAGGACGATATTGGTGGGAATGGAGACTGGGTGCTCCGATAATGATAATTCCCATTGGGATTTATGCTTGTGAATTGTGATTTACCGAAAGTGTAGAGGCCCTATACGTGAACAGGTTCAAAAATAGCTTATTTTACGTATTGTTCTCGATCTATAATTATATATTAGGCTATGTCATCTTTGACCGTAATTTAACTTTAAAACTTGAATGGTAACGATGAACAAAGAAGTTGTACATTTGACTATGTCACACAATATTATATTGCTTTCATCTTGTAACTGAATTTGATTTGATGGAAACGTTTTCAATCACTGAACACCTTTTAAAAATAATCTCAATTTCTTGATCATATACAAAACAACTTATTTCTAATGAGTATAGGGGCTTACATGCAACGCACAATACTTCTCCGATTCTTTTTGTGGCAGACTTGACTTCTACTTTGCAAACTGAATTACGCGTGACCGTATTATGTATGGATACTGAGATTTAGAGTTAAAAAATGCAGTAAATAATTTCGAGTTTTCCACGTGGCGTTTCATTGGCCAAGCAAGTGTGTGAAATAAAATAACGTAGTTCGTTAACCCTCGGCTTTCCTTCATAGCGCTGTCTTATAAGGTAAACCTAGCCTGGCGTCACATCAAGCAACAACATGTCAACTTACCTTGGGCTCTGACTTGTCACGCGCTAGACGATCGATTAGACTGGCGATACGAAGCCCCCTCCCATAGGCGGCGAGCTGGAAGAAGAAAAGACAGACATTGACTAAACAGTGAATTAAAATAAAATGCCACTATTATACGTAAAGAACAAAAAATAAATAGCAAGAAATGTGCATGTCATAGGCATTGACTCTCCAATCTACATAGATAATGAAGTTAAAAGTTGGATAACATTATGGCCAAAACTGAGTGCATCAAATCTATACAACTAGATGGCGCTGTTGACAATGAGATTGTTGAAAACCGACAATTGAAGGGACACTCGTTATACTTATTTCTACCAAAACAAAACCAAGACATCGAGTCCAAGAAAATGACGATTTAGACTCACCTCTTGTAGAACGGTTTGAAAGCGGTGCCTTCGTTAGACCCCTGACCTCCGTGGCCTCCACCCATCATCCCCCCGTGGTTCCCGTGGTGCTGGTAGGACGCGTCGTTCCGGTCCTTCTGCGGCGAGCGGCCGAAGTTGGCGAGGAAGTTGTTGTGGTGAGACGGCGCCGAGGAGTACCCTCCGCCGCCCGAAGAACTCTGCTGTCCCTGGCCGTTGAAGCACGACCCGGGCAACGCGCTAGGTAGCTTCATGTTCGGTGGGGTCTGGGGGGGAGTGTCCGTCTGAACCTCGGGAAACCCCGACGCCCCGACAGAAGCCGAGCACCCCCCGTTACCGACGTGGACCCCCATGCCGCCGCCTCCACCCCCACTGCCGTAGGGACCGGAGAGGAGGCCGTAGCGCGAGTAGGGCGCCGCGGCGGCGGCCGACGGGGACATCGCCGCCGAGGGTAGCGCGAAGCTGTTCATACTCATGTTCATCCCCATGCTCATGCCCCCGTTGTTGGGCATGATCCAGGGTTGCTGTTGAGCGGGGGGCGGAGGGGGAGGGGTCTTGCACGCGGCAGTGTCCGCTAGACTCCAGATCTTCGGCTTTGTGGCCGGGATTGGAACTCCGCAGTCGGGGTTCGAGGACTTGATCATCTCGTCCTTGAGCATGGAGTGGTGGTGGTGGAGGTGGTGGGGGTGGGTCGCCATCAACAGGTCGCCGGGCTTCCTCTCGTCTTCGTCTAGGTCGTCATCGTCGTCGTCCATACAGTCCTTATCGAGGTGGTGCTCTGCCTTCACGTGGCGTAGCGCGTCTGTGGGCCACACAGACACATGCAAGGTTAGCGACATCGTCGGCACAAAACACGAGGGCTGGAGTAACAAGGAAGGCAGACTGGACTTTAGGAATAGCAAGGGTCAAGGGATACCCTTTTTAGTAGACGGTCACACAAAATGTAGCTATCAAAATTAAATATGGCAGCACACAAATAGTCGAAAGGTGATAATTTCAAAAGGTCCTTTCTGAATGAGTTTCGTTCTTGCTCTACTGATAGGAATGTAACCTATATTTTATTTTTACTTTTATTATTCCATGGTGAAGAAACAAGAAAATATTAGAATTCAGAAACAACCAATCATCCAAGTAACAATAGTTATTTGAAATGAGGATTACGGAGTAAATGCATGTTAATGCAAATATTGTATGAACGAATTAAATATGACCAAACTGAACCACCATGGGCATCATTTGTCTTGAAAGAATATTCTTCCTTCTATCTTCTCTATATAAAGAGGTGTGAATGCAGTGTCGCTAAAACATGCACCTCGCGTTTCGCGGATCATTCCCCCTAATCCAAGGTCGCAAGGTGTGTTGGACTTAGTATTTATGTTAAAACAATGCAGAATTCATTTCTATACTGATCGTAATCAAGCCAACAGCTTTCCATTTTTATAGTCTAATTGGAAGACCTTGAACTTCAGTTGTGCCCCTGCCAGCTGATGGCCACATCATTAGCATAGCAGACAATTAATTATGCAGTTTTTTGTTTCAACTTAGCCTACTTACTTACTAGTCATCCTCAACGGTTGACACTTTTTCGCCACGGCGCTTTTACAAGAATGCAACTATTTTATGGAATTTTTGGTCTCCGCAGACATTTCGTAAACCGGTACCATGATCGGCAAACGTAAAGTATATAGCTGCTCAAATCGAATTGTTTGGGTGTCGCACTGAAAATTTTAATTCCGCAATATGACAACGAGCAATCTAGCGCCAGACTCCCCACAAAAAATCGAAATGGGAACTTGCAGACGAATGATTTTTAAATCAATTAAAATCAAATTATTTTCATTATTAGGAAGCTTCGCAAACGCTTTTCAGGCGCGATGTTGGATGAGCGTAATTTTTTTTAAAACGAAAAAAGCGTAAGTTGCGATTTTCATGAAAAATTATTTTTCGATTGCGCTCAAATTTCAAACCAATATAGGGCCCATTAATTTGTAAAATTAAGGTTCTGTAAAAAACATCGTTACAATCGGATAAAGCATGTAGGTATAAGTCAAAGAAATGTAAAATAAAAAAATTTAAAAAACGTGAAATAATTTTGCGATTTTCATGAAAATTATTTTTCGATTGCACTCAAATTTCACACGAATATATAAATTCATAAAATTAAGGTTCTGTAAAAAAATCATTACAATAGGATAAAGCATGTAGGGTGTATAAATCAAAGAAAGTTAAACAAACGTAAAATTGTGATTTTCATGAGAAATAATTTTTCGATTGTGCTCAAATTTCTTACTAATATATTAATTCATGTGAAAAAATGTTTCTGTTAAAAAATCATTACAATCGGATAAAGCATGTAGGTGTTATAAGTCGAAGGAATTTCAATAAAATCGGAAAAAATCGTAAAATTGCGATTTTCATGAAAAATAATTTTTCGATTGCGCTCAAAAACGTGGCAGTTCTTAGTTCAGAGATTCGTGTTAACAGACACACAAAAATACAAACAGAAAAAAAAGAATAACATTCCGGATTTTTTTCTCCAGTGTAGTGAAATGGAATCTTCGCTTCGCTCGCTACGCTCATCCAATTAGCTTCAACAATTATTAAAGCTTTTCTTTAAATGCATATTAAGACTTTCTTTTTTCACAACGACAAACCTTCCGTGAATTTTAAAACAACTACCTTTTCTCTGTTTATATTTTACAACAGTAAATTTGTTTACGAATTTTAAGTCTTAATCGTTTGTGTGACAAACCCTTATACGCGAATTTTTGGGCTTTGCATTTTTGTTTACATCGATAAAGTCTCCAGCCCCAAAGTCTTTGTTTACAACGACAATCTGTCCCAACACTCACCCACATTGCGAATATATCCATTGTGCGAGAAAAGTTTGTTGATGGTGTATATAAGATTGATTGACATTGGTTCCCAGGCCAGACCGCACAATTAAGCTAGTGCGGGCGGCCTCTTCTTCGCCGGCACTGAGCGCGTCGGGGAGGTGATGGATATCGACGCAAGGTTTAGCGAGGCGTAACTCCCGCGGGAACAGGGGGAGAGGGGGAGGCACACGGATTTGTGATGCAAGCGCCAAAACAGGGGTGGGAATCATTCTTACCGCCGCCGGACGAGAAAGTATGAATGAGGGGGAGGAATCTTTATCACCGCCGGGACGGAGAAATATCCATGAGTTGGGGAATCATTATCACCGCCGGGACGGAGAAATATCCATGAGTTGGGGAATCATTATCACCGCCGGGACGGAGAAATATCCATGAGTTGGGGGAATCATTATCACCGCCGGGACGGAGAAATATCCATAGAAGCTGTGGACCCCTAATCATCGAGGGCGGTGAAATATGAAAGACGATGTTGAAAACCCCCTTAGGTGTTGAACAATATTTGAACTCTGGAGCAAACATTTGTCCAACGAGAGAGCTGTATACTCGGCGGCGATGGAAGATTGATTTAAGATGGTCGGATATCGCCGCTGCGGACGATTCTTCGCCGAGATGTGAGGCAACCAAACCATGTCAAATAGATCTCCATTCGTACGAAGAGAATACTGAGAATAGTCAAAGATTTGTTTGGTCTTATTTGTATAAAACGTAGTAGGTCCTACATTACAAGCTAATGAATTACAACCATAAGAAAACTCTAAAAGTGATATTTTCAGAATACATAAAATTTGAGTCCAACATAACGACTGAAATGAATACGGAAATGGAATACTCTGTTGTGTCACGACCCCCATATCGTAAATAAGTAATTTCATTATCCCCAACTGAAATTTAAATTTACTACTGAAAAATATTGATATCATTCCATCCACATAAAAGTGAAACTATACTTATATGGTCATATCATCAACCTCCTTCTCACTACAGCTTTTATTGTTGTGTGTTATTGTAGTGTAATCTAATGATAGGATTGCAATATAAAAATTTTGCATCTTCTAAGAAAACACTTTGTCATTGTCTTATGTGTCATAACTTTTTCAATATACCCATCAGAGTGTTATAGATAACGGGTTATCTATAAGCTATGACGCATACTTGCAAACTGCCTTCGTCATAATACCACTCGTGCACTTTAGTATGTGATCCATATAGAAAACACACACGTCAGCTCTTACAGCAGAGCATTCGTTCCCTCGTTTAGTCCACCCCTGCCTTAGGGGATGAAACGTCCGAGGGCTGGAAGGATAATTTCATTAAGCGATTTGAATGAGTTCGAAATGTCATCGGATCGCGGGGGTTGGGGCGAGGGTTTTGTGTAGTTAAGGACCACTCGATGCAGCGCTACAAGTGGCAGTTTGACAAATCTTACTTACAGATCAAGAAGAGGAGAGAGAGAGGCTCAATGACTTGATTCAATTTATCTGCGCTAGGGTGCAGCAAAGCGCAATCAAGATATCGCCGCCCTATAAGTGATTCTCAAAACACATTCAACAAATGAATGGCTGACAAAACAGAGGGAAATGATAGGTTAGTTTAGATTACAGAGGGGATCTTAATTCTTGCCATGCGTCTCCAATTTCAATAGATAAGCGATCCCCAAGACTTTTTTTTATTCCATTGAGTGTGACGCTGTGCCATTCAAGCAGTGTTCAGGGCTCTTACTCGAAGTCAAAAGGCAATGGATTTACTCATTTCACGATTGTGTTAATTTATTGCTCTCATTGCTCGCTTTGTGCTATGTTGACAGCCGAGAAACTTCGTAATTTGTATTGATAACTGTTTTTTTACACCCCTTTTAATATGTCGCTTACTAATTATAAATTTTTGCTAGGGATTCAAGCTGAACGTTTTTGGTTGAGGAATCGATCAAAATGTGCTCTGTTTCCCGAAATGACATAAAACACGGATTTGCCGTTCATAATTTTACTAAATTTATTTATCATGCATAATATTATCATCACTTGGGATCCGTTTAGTGTGAGTCCCAGATCCCAATAAACTTTTAGCAAGACTGGGAATCACGCAAAATATTGTAAATTGGTAGCTATTTTCCTTTGACAAAAAATATTCTACATGGTATTGGTAGTAAGTTTCGATTATATAAGGGTGCTTAGTGCGTCTAGGAGAATATGTAGCATTAGCTAAAACACTTTCACCACACGTACGTAATTTGTGGTACACCATAGATAGACACGCAGTAAAAATAATGTATTCGACGTTCATGTGCATATAGTCCTATTGTACTTATGGACAAGCATGTCTTTCCAGCCATGCTGTATCGTGTTCAGTGTTCTGTCGCAGGACCGAACCAAGCTCCTAATAAGTAAACACTAAACACCAAGCCACACCCGGCTTATGACAGTCGACAGTTTCAAATCTATACGCAAACTTTGTTCAGATTTTCGAGCCTCATCTCAAACTTGGAACTTTGGCGACTTCGAGAAGCTACTTTTCCGAGTTTGTGAACATCGCGACGAATCGATTTTCACTCTTTTGCATTTTCTTTTTAAGTTTACACCGTTGCCATGATCTCGCGACATGAGGACGACACGCGGCGCTGTCTCGTCGTGATTGGCTGAGCCGTGTACGAGGGACACGTCGCACGCGGACTGTCCGGGTGACCTAACCTCAAAATGTCTCCGGGAATCAATGTACACAACATCCAGCTGTGTACCTATGTTGAAACATACCATCCACGTGGTCTCAATTTGTTATAATCAAAATCATGTTTCAGTACTCTAGCCTTGCTTCAAGTGGTGGTTTGCAGCCTTGTTGTTTGTAATCGTTGTGTTGGGCTCCCTTAGTTGTTTATACCTCTTGAGTCCCACACCGACACATTTCCGCACAACAATTCTTATATTGATTGGAGAATAGATTAAAAGTTGCAACGCAGTTCCGATTCACTCTGAAAGGGTAAGACTCAGAGCATCAAAATATAAAACAGGACTTTGACTAAAACGTATCATTTTGGACACTAATGCTAACTTCTAAACAAGAATAGGCTGGTGACATTTTATTATTTTTCAACTGTTACATAAAAAATTCTGGGCTCAATGGCCAACGATATACACGAGATGATGGGTGAATATAGCAAGCACAATCTTTGCTTCTTGACGGAATCGAAAGGTGAGCTCTTGGTACCTGACAATAAGTGTAGGTATAGGCTATGTCGATTGTATGAGCGAGTACACGGCAAACTGTTATGTCCAATATTTAATTATTCGTATTTAAGGTGTCGTACTGGTGTTGACAAAGGAAAAACACGTGCAGATGCAAAGCATGTGTTAAAAACACACGTTTCAGGGTGTACAGAGGAATTCTTTAGCCTTGAAGGGAAAACATGCTGTTACCGGTACTGAGAATTGTGTTACAACTTTCAATACACGTGCGTGTATACTTTTTTGAAAAGTAAGTACAGTATTATGAAAACGTCGTTTTGTGTGCTGAAAACAAACATGTTTTATTTGTAGTTCTAAATTAAATGATATTTTTTTTAATTGGTTTGAACTCTGTAAACATGAATTAAAAAATACACGTTTCAAACCTCATCGTATCCTACTACGTAACAACTATACTAATTGTGTTGTGTAGTGTATGTCCGCAGCTAGTCAAAGAGAATACGCGGTGAATACCTATCTAGTTTAGTCCCTTCGATGTGTGAATTTGTTATACCATGAATGTCGACGGATGAAAGAAAAACAAGTCTGTTGCGGCCTGTGCATGCCATTCAAAATGTCTACTTGTCAACTTCACGTTTAAAGGTGATGTGAAATTAGGAACCATCAAAATTAATAAACATTTTGTGATGACAGCTACTCGCTTTATATAAAATTGTTAAGTTTTGATTAGTTCCGACATTTTAAAAGAAAGTGCTACCACTCCCGTCAGTAAGCCTACTTATTAATAATACACATGTTGAAAAATGTGAAAGTTCCAAATATTATCGTATTGTGTTAAAAGTTGAATTTATATAAGGAAATGTTTCAGGGCAAAGATTTTTCGTCAATCTATCTAGTCCGGATTTGTGCTTCGTGATTAGATATTTCACTGGAGAGAACCTACGATTCTATGAAACAACAAAATGAAAAATGACTTGCAATGCATATTTATTAATCATTGTAGGTAATAGATCGCATGGTATGCATGGTAATAGGCCAAAACCTTGCTAAACTGTTACCAAGATCTGTTGGGTTGATGACGCAGGTAAACCGGAGACCGCGCGACCCGGACAGTAATGTTCGCACAACATAAAGTAATGAAACCTATTGTGTGGTATGTGATCAAAATGTTCATTATTATAGGTTGATAAGACGCAAACGGCCACTAAGAAGGGTAGAAAGTAATATATTGCTGTGTAGTTATATCAGTTTGGAAAGGGGGGAACTCACATTCACACACAACGATAAATACCGAACCTTTTGTCTACGCATATTCTTTAAAATTACAAACAGTACATATTTCATTCCGAAAACAGGAAAATATGAATTCAAGAACCGTAGAACAAATTCGCCATGGCGAGTTTTGGTCCAGTGGGCGGATTGGCTTTGTTTTTACCATAGGTTGTGTTTTGTTTGGAAGCCATTAGTCTTGTCCCACGCCGCCACGCGCGCTGCCTGGTTGTGACGCCACCCCGAACCGCCCCGCAATAGTGACGTCATCGCGAGCGACGCCTGAAGAAGGATTAGTTTGGCTTTCCGAAATTAGCAATAACCACGTGGCACTGATAACACGTACTAAGCATCCGATAATAACAACGTTCTCAACTGTATAATCACAGATAACAGAGAACACTATTATCTGTGGTATAATAGTCCACATTTGGTTTGTATTTGAGAACTTAATGTGCGTAGAATTATGTTGTAGAATAATAAAAGTCAATCATGATTTAGAACTAAGTAAATAAATATTGCAAAAAGCAATTTGAAACATGTAAATTTGTCACGTTGTCACAAATCATTATATCATTGATTATTCATGGGCGATAAAAGTTGCTTCAATTGAAACTAGTTTCGTATAAGCTATAGCACAAACACTTTATATCAGTCTTGTAGATATTTTAAAAGTAACATTCGTATTTGACATTCAGCAACCACCTGCGTGAATTTCGGGTCACCCCTTATTCGCAGCCACATCTTAATTTCATTACTAAATTAAAACTGCACTCGCAAACTCGTCTGTAACCTGTTTGTGTGGTCACTGATCTGTGGTCAGACAGCCAAGCCAGTCAGCGTATGCGTCTAGCGTAAATGATTTCTGTCAAAATGATGGCCAGCGGAAAGCTAACAAAGTAGGTTGTCGATTAATAACAGGTTGATTTTGTGAAACGTGGTGGTAATAGCACGGACGTTGGACATCTAGACTTCCAGTGAAAACCAACTCGGAGGGAATGTTGAATATCGAAATTAAGCATTTACCTCACTATGTAGTTTGTAGAAAATTTATTCAACGTGGTTTGCATATTTTAAAGAAGTCAAGAATAATATACTAACAAAATATTAATAGGATTATCTTTTTAAAAAAGAAGAAAATAACAGAACATGGCAATTACCTGTGGATCCAAAATTAACAAAAATATCTGTAAAGATAGCTCGGTCACTTAATTTATAAAGGAAATTAATATAAAACACATATACGAAAGAACTAACATATTTATTTCTATTTTCTAGGGAGTAAAAAGAAATCGAAAGAATGTCAAGAAGTGTCAGAGAGAAAATATGGTTTTAGTTCTATTGTAATTTTTTAATTATGCGACACGGTTTTAACTGAGAAAGGTATCAAGATGTGCATTAAAGGAATGTATAGGCAGGGTGAATAGCCACTGATGGCGCTAGTGAATTTACAGGCAGCGCGCACAAGCGGCAGCTGCCCGAACCATATTGATGAATAACAACTGTTCACTAGGCCTTTACATGGCCTTTACCATATTATGCAGTGTCCGATAGCGTCCCGATATAATCATAAAATACGGATTTAAAAGTGTGCTTGCGTTCTTCAATGCACCTAAACGTTTTTAAAATGATTGGAACTGGCCAAAGCAGGTCATGTGTTAGACGTGACGGAAATTAGTCGGGCGAAATAAACAGCTTAAAACTGCGGGAGTTGTGAGGCAGACATCTGTCAACTTGCCTCCATATGACGTGAAAGTCGATGGAAGTATATTAAATTGTTTTATATGTCAGTGTCACTATAAAATTGATGCAATCGCAGTCTGAAAGACTGACTAATCGTTCAATAAAATGTAAGCCTGGCCGCGGCCTAGCTAGACTGGGCATACTGGGGCCTACAGTTCAAGGGGAACTGTCAAGTCATGTCATGCCCTGCGATGGTGATAGGCCTACGGACTGTAGGCTTATGTTAGCCTGTAGAAGTAATTTTGACTTTCTGCTCGAAATTAAGTCCCTCATGTAGCCCTAGGGCCTAAGCCATAGGTTTTACCACCTAGGGTAGGCCTACTTGGTTGATCTAGGTCTTCCTTGGCCTAGTGGTTTTGTCAATGCTAGGGGCCTACAACTTTATTCGCTACCTTAGAGGCTGGGCACCTGGAGCACCTTGTGCAAAACGTTGAAACAATAATCTTACACAATTCATTCACAAAAAACCCTGAAGTAGGCCTAGGGCCAAGCCCAGCTACCCCCGAGGGCTAGGCCTAGCCCTAGGTTTGTTTGCTTTAGTCTGATGAGCCAAGGCCTTGTCCTAGCCCATAAAAAACACAATCAAAGTTTGTAACCTACGCTAGGCAATTATCACATCATTTCAAAATTATTCTACATGCTAACACTACATTCGGTATCACAATCGCAGGACATGACAGTTCCCCTTGAACTGTAGGCCCCAGTCTATAGGTAGGCCTAGGCCTAGCCAGGCTAGGCCGGCGAGGCTTACATTTTATTGAACGATTAGGGCTAGTCGGCCTTTCAGACTGCGATTGCGGCAATTTTATAGTGACAAACTGATATAGATAAAACAATTAATGTACTGACATCGACTTTCACGTCATATGGAGGCAAATAATAACACTCTGTCTGACATAAACATGAGCAAAATGGCAAGCATTTATTATACCATAGCTTTTACGTCAGCAGTGGCCAGCTTCATCAATTTAATGTTAGAATCCGCGCTACGAGCGCTAGTAGTATCAACGCACGGTGCCTATAAGGAAAAGAACTTGCCCCTGATTTATTATTAAAATGGGAACTTTTAACAACCGTGCCACTTTGACTTTTGAGCCTTGTCTCCTTGCCGGTGTCAAACGGGATCTTAAAATTTAATATAAAATAAAAGCGTAAAATAGAAATCTATGTGTATGACCGCGAAGCATTGTCCCAAGAAAATGACTTTAAAAATATTTGAAGATTCAGCCAAAGAAAAAAAGAAAGAAAAGAAAAGAAAAAAGAAAAGAGTCGGAAAAGATAGATTCAGACACAACATTATTAATATTGTAAACTGACCTTTGTCGTCCCTCCTATCCTTGATCTTGTCCTCCATGAGCAAATCGTCCTTGTCCTTCTCGTCGTCAGAGACGATGGCATCGTCGTCATCGTCCGTTTTGTTCTTCGGTTCCCACGTCATCTTGTTCTCCTTCTTCAGTCGTCTCCGCGCGTTCGCGAACCACGTGGATACCTGGGAACAAGGAAACACCGAGGGGTCAACGAGGGAGATCGAGACGACGCCTGGCGTCACGGGGAAATTATATGGAGTAATTAATACCAACAGATAATCGCAATTACATTTTGCTATAATGTATCCAACAATACACAATACCTACACAATATACATGTTGGGCCCAAATTTTCTACGATTGGAGACGCATTAAATGATTAGGTCTAACTTTAACTTCTACTTGGATAATAAAGTCTTGAATTTTTGGGTTTTAAATGTGAATAATAAGTTTGTTTGGGATTGATATGTTTGCATTCAAGATTAGAAACTAATGTCATTATTTGCATTTGTGGAGTGTCAGCTCTGTTGCAATGGTTTATAAATTAATAAATAAATTAATTAATTAATAATTTAATAAATAAACTCCAGCCATCGCTCACCTGTGTTAGCGTCATCTTGGTAATGATGGCGAGCATAATCTTCTCGCCCTTGGTGGGGTAGGGGTTCTTCTTGTGTTCGTTAAGCCACGCTTTAAGGGTCGCCGTCGACTCCCTCGTCGCGTTCTTACGCCGCGCGGCGAGGTCATATCCGGCGCCATAGCTGTAACACAAACTGACTTAGGTTACGATTACAGTCTTACATTGGGAGGGGGGCATAGTCATAGCTGTAACACAAACTGACTTAGGTTACGATTACAGTCTTACATTGGGAGGGGGGCATAGTCATAGCTGTAACACAAACTGACTTAGGTTACGATTACAGTCTTACATTGGGAGGGGGGCATAGCAATTAATCATCACCATAAACTCTGTAATAACACTTTGGTCTAGTTATTTTTAAATTGATTCTTCTGATGCTTGGACTTGAGGCACATTTATGCCCAGAAAAACTTATCGTATATTGTCTTGCACTTGTATAGACAATCTCATTGCTAAGTCTATTTTTACTGCTACAGCCACTACAGCCTTATACAGCTAGACTTTCTATTGACTATGTCATGAAGCCATCTTTAAACTAAATGTAAATTATATTTCGCAAATCCTTCAACGGTTAGCCTAATCATATAATTCCGCAAATTGAATTCAAACAATTGGATTTACTATTATAAGTCCATGGTTTAATAAACAGACGACTTTCATCTGGAATGAAAATAATTTACAAGTCAATCAACTGTACAGTGTATGTTTTCTGCCAACCACTTTATAGTAAGCTGTCTCCTATATGACAGACGCTGTGTTGAATGATTCGTATCAGACAACTTATTGTAAAATGACCTATACTCAATAACAAAAAACTGACAGAATAGATGAACGACTGTCATATTTATTGATAAATTTAAATTCTTGATTACAAAATCCACGTGAGTATAACGCAAAGCTATTACGCACATAACTCGATCTTAACATGAATCGCGAGGGTCTTGAATGTTTCATAACACTTTGATATTCGTTATTAAAATATCTTGTATTTCCGCATCGTTTTATTATCCCTCCTATCTTGAATGGATAAGTATCTTAAAGTCCGACAGCGAGCGTTTAGTGTACACGGCACCAGCTTTTAACAGACCTCGTGGTACACTGAACAAATCGTGACTTGTTTAGCTATAGCTCAATACTTAGGCCAAGCATAGAAATGTTTGCTAAATGACATGTTCCAAATCTTACTGCCAAATTTAAATTTCGCCGAAGTGGTCCGTGATGATAACATGGTAAACTGACTTTCTCATGATCTTTCAGATTTCTTGACCCCATTCTGTCAATCAAAATAATGGTTTTTACCATTTTCATGACCAGATTCAATTATAGACGTTTAAATTTAATCACATACTAACATTATCTGCAGAAGAGACCTCATATCCTTTTAAGTCCATATGATTATTAAAATTACTGTAATTGTATAGATTTGGCCTATTTGCCACTGTCAGTGGCACGGATTGATGTACATGTAATGTTTAGTCGTGAAACAGGCATTTACATTTTAGAAAATGCCTATTGATTGATCGTGTGAGGTCTAGTGTGCGTGTAGCAAGGATAATCGAGACAATAAGAGGTATACCACACACCTTATACGCACAAATATTGTTTGTATGAATGTATTTGTGTATGAATGTATGAATGTATGTATGTATGTATGTATGTATGTATGTATGTATGTATGTATGTATGTATGTATGTATGTATGTATGTATGTATGTATGTATGTATGTATGTATGTATGTATGTATGTATGTATGTATGTATGTATGTATGTATGTATGTAGGCCTATGTTGGATCGCCCGTTCACTTTGCTTGATATTTAGAGGAGAGATAGGTATCATGACAACATAAAAAAGTTCTCAATTGAAAATTATATTTTGTAAATCCTTGGCCAATGGTTGCTGCGGATAAGCGCTTTAATGTTATGTATGAACTCGAACGTTAAACAATACAAAATAACAATTAATTACAAAATAAAATACCATCGAAATTATCATAGTAACTCCTAGTTGCCTCGAACTAGGCTGGTCTAGATTGACAATCGAATACACCTCGCATGGATACGGTCTGTTTGATTCCCTACACGTGTTTTCGTGTCAGTGTTCATGTGTACAAGGGCCTAAAACACTATTAAAAACATTCGTATACATTTTTAAAAATTCATTAGCCTCGGAAACAAAGTGGCTTCACTTGGTGATCCCTATCAATACGGCAGCGTGCGTGGAACAGGCATTTCGATGTTATTGCGTGTAAAATATACATTCAAAATAACCCCTCCACTACCGGACTGGACTGATAGCGCCTGGCCGTGCGTGATAATAGGCCCACACAGTCGATATAATACACTTTCCTACTTTATGACGGAGTACGACCATGCATAAATAAGAACACTTTACTTTTTTAATATCCAGATGTGAAATTTACACATAACATTTATAAGCGTGTATTTTGGCTGGAGGTGGAAGTCACATTTATTTATTATTTATATGAAACGTGTAATTCCGTGCACCGTACAACATTTGTTTTGACCGCGTGGGACGTGAAGAATGATTTTTATACCGCGTTTATAAGCGCCTAGTTCTGGCCGACATGGTAAATTTACATTTATACAGGATTTATAAATATGCTCCAATTCCAAGGGTTTTCCCGCACAAAGAAATCCTTATTCCAATGTTTTATAAACTTGTACTTCAGCAGGACGTAGAGGAGAAACTTTTATTCACCTATTATAAACATTATCCCCAATTAAAGTGGGGAGTAAAGATTCACTTCCACTATTATATTACAAAATAAGATATGAAAGAGTAACTTTTATCCTAACATTCTAAGCGTGTATTCCAGTGGGACTTGAAAGAGTAACTTTTATCCTAACTTTAAAGCGTGTATTCCAGTAAGACATGAAAGAGTAACTTTTATCCGAATATTCTAAGCGTGTCATTTTTTATTTATCGGGTTGTTTCGTAGCGGCGGTAATGATATCTTTCTATCGACGTATCGTCGTTTCGTCGACAGAAAGATATCACTATACCGCCGCTACGAAACAACCCGATAAATAAAAAATGTCAAAAAGTTTTACTCTAAGCGTGTATTCCAGTAGGACGAGAAAGAGTCACTTGTATCTTAACATTCTAAGCGTGTATTTCAGTGGGACATGAAAGAGTCACTGTTATCCTAACATTCTAAGCGTGTATTTTAGTGGGAATTTTAGAGAGTCACTTTTATCCTAACATTTTTAGCAGTCTGACATGAAAAAATCACTGTTATCCAAACTTTAAAGCATGAATTCCAGTGGGACCGGGATGAAAGAGTCACTTTTACACAAAATTTATAAGCGAGTATTCCATAGTAGTAAATAAGTCACTTCTATCCAAATTTTATAAGCGTGTATTCAGTAGGAAATAAAAGTAATTTATCAAACTTTATAAGCGTGTAGTCTAGTAGGAATAAAAGTCATTTATCCAAACTATATATAAGCGTGTAGTCTATTAGTGTGGCTCGTTGGTCTTATGTGTGGCTCGTTGGTCTTATGTGTGGCTCGTTGGTCTTATTGTTAGCGTATCTGCTTCCAATGCAGAAGGTCCAGGGTTCGATTCCCGCTAAAGTCAGAAGTTTTTTAACTTCTGATTTGGACTTAAGTCCATCAGTTCTTGTCTTAGGAGTTTGTAAAAAAAAAACGGTGACTTTGGAGCCGTCCTAGCAACGAAGCACATAATAAATTTCAAGGTTGTTCTGAATCGGCCTTGTTGATTCTGGCGTTGATTCGCGGGTGTTCGCACTGTCCATACCACTGATTGCTATATTTCCTATTAAAAATATCGATCTTTGGTTGGTTATCGCTCACTCGTCGATTGCGTCGGGGCCTGCAGGGTTGGCTTGGTCGCTTTGATTTAAAGTCCCCCACTGAAAATCAGTTATATAACTGAGTGGGCAGACTCTAAATAAAATTTATTTATTTATTTATTTATTAGGAAATAAAAGTCATTTATCCAAACTTTATAAGCGTGTATTCCAGTGGAAAATAAAAAAGTCACTTTTATCCAAACTTTATAAGCGTGTAGTCTAGTAGGAATAAAAGTCATTTATCCAAACTATATATAAGCGTGTAGTCTATTAGGAAATAAAAGTCATTTATCCAAACTTTATAAGCGTGTATTCCAGTGGAAAATGAAAAAGTCACTTTTATCCAAACTTTATAAGCGTGTAGTCTAGTAGGAAATAAAAGTCATTTATCCAAACTTTATAAGCGTGTATTCCAGTGGGTAATGAAAAAGTCGCATTTATCCAGCGTGTGCAAGCGTGTTTTTCGGAGAAACGTAGCGGTGTTTTTGTCGAGTGTTATCTTGTCAACTTGCTCATCGTAGCATGGCCACTGCCTGTGGTAATTGCGCGTCGACACCGCACCGCCATGTTGTGTACAATCATGCGTTACGAAGAGAGGCAAGACTGCATGGTAGGAAACGCAAGCATCCATTCAGTCTTTCTTTGGTTCAATATTACATTGTTTAAAAAAAAACATTTCATACGAACAAGGCATGATCCTAGTTCAACGACGACGTAGATGATTAGATCAGATGTCAGAAGCAATCGTTGTTTATTTTTAGATTATAATTTTAAACTATTTATAGAATAACAGTAACTTTTGTGTTTTATATGTTTTTATTAACACATTTTTGTAATTATAAAACTCTGATTAACCGACGGAAGTAGAAATGTGATTAAAATAAGTATAGGCAAGGCTTATCCTTGAAAAAATTAAAGGTCAGAAATTTTGAAAAATGCATGACGTCCTTCGAAGCCTGATACTATAATGTTGACAATTGATACAGCGAGAGGCATAGGTACATTTTATTTAACAAGAAATGCATATCAACGCAAATTTGATAACATCTTATTGTGAACTAATGAAAAGATATTCATAAATTGAAAATGTTATTTATTTCTGTATTTTTTTTTTTAAACTAAAAAGTCACTTTGAAACAATAGTGAAATTTGACGTTCAAGAATGCTGACTGCTGAGTGACTACAAAGTCCCATCGTGCATAGCGACTTTGGTCTGCGCAAATGCGAAATTGTTTCCGACGTCCCCGGCATGCAACACAATGGCAGCCTAGCACTCCCAGCAATAACGAACCCTTCCTTCCACAACGACCTAAGAGGGTTGGTTCCCTGATACTCCAGGGCTTTCAAAGTATACCAGCTTTCAATCTGATTCCGTCCTCTGAGAGAAGAGAGCGCCTGGAATAATAGGGGAAGAATGCAACGTTTGTAAGAATGCGATTTTACTCCGCCGCGGAAATCAAATAACACAGCCCTTCGTTTCAAGCACCGGATACGACAAATCCGCCCAGATTAGGCTAGTATTGTTCACGTTAGAAGGGCGGAGCTGGGAGCGAAGACGTCGAATTAATTGCAACCGTGATAGAACAATATTGTAAAGATTAAACACTTCTGAACGCTGCGTTGAAGAGACATGATTAGTTACATTAAACGAACAATGAGGAGAACGGGCATCGTAGTTCGTTGCTGACACAGCCTCATGTTTAACAGGATTTAGAACCGACTAAGTAGCAACAATAATTGTGTCTTTTTGAATTTATATATTATACTAGCAGTGTTTAACATGGGGAATTATTAAATTAATCGAAATTAATCTATTGTCTTGTGTGGCTTTTCGCGGAGGTTTTAATTTAATTTATTGTGTTTTACAGGTGCGTGAAACTTAGATAATGTGCAATTCATCGAAAGCAGATAATGTGTAAGTTTTTTGTCCTGGTTTAGCCGATAGTTTAATCTGCAACTTGAGATACTGCTTAGTGCTTACAGTTCGGAATATGTTTTATACTTGTAGCATTGTTCTTGTTATTACACGTGAGGAGCTTATACTAAAAAACACAGAAAAGGCTCAAACTACTCATTAATAATTATTCCGGAAACAATCTTTTCGTTTGAACTTAATGCGAATCAGGATACAAATGGGTATGTCGTGTAGGAGGAACAAAATCTCATTTATTATATGTATGCTAATATTTCGGCAGTAAGTCCGTCTGCGAGTGTATCATCACGTATCACGAGAAAAAGATATCCTGATAAATGTGTTTTTTGTTGACATTGTCCTTCAATAACGATACAGAATGTTTTTGATGACTCGTTAGGTTAAGGCTATCGCAGTGTAAAGGGGACATTAATTCTTCCAACCCGGCACCTCCACCAAACATCCTTTTATGCCAAGGAATTTTATTTTTGTACCCTTCTTCGACTCTGTTTTTGATTTTCGTGCCTGTTCATAATATACCAACGTGATATTACTTTAAATCCAACTTGATTTAATGGTGTTGCGTAGTTGAATTGAGAACAGTGTATTTTCAGCCCGGATAGTGAGATCGTATAACAATCAGTGTGATGCATGTCTTCGTGATTAGAAGCCGCAAGCTACTCCGTGCACCCAAAGAAAGCGAAGCGAGTAACGCGGCGTACATTATTCCTAGAGCTGCAAACAATTTAATCCACTTCCATTATCCGGATAATTTGTTACTCTTTTTTGAGCTAACCTCTCTCCTCCACTTAAAAGACCCTGAATTTGTCCAATATCTTTTTTCTCTTGAAAGCCCCCCACCACTCTGCTGTCACAGTGCTGCGTCGGCGAGCCGTTGTTCCACAGCCACCGACCCTAATGGCGATTCGATCGATCGAAACGCGAGGGGGGAATCCCTCGAATAGATCTCTCCAGCACTCAAACCTCGGCTAAGCGCACGTTAGCCGCGAGGCGGGAGTTTTCATGAGTACGCAAGGTTTCATCCCCTATTAAGCCAGCTTCTTTCTTCGGCTATAGACACGAGAAAGGCGGCCATGGAGACCAATAAAACAGAGGACAAACAAAGAGAGAAAAAAGAGAAAACAATGAACTAGTATTTTCTCTCTCGCTCGCTCTTTTGGATTCCTGGAAGGAGCAAGCAATGCGTTAGATCGGTTGGTTGTTGGGAGACAGACTAGTTTGTTCACCTTTGTTAGGTTCAAGATGAATGGTCGTAAGATTTCCTCTCTTTTCTAAAACTAGTTTCCACTTTCATCGTATGTCGAGTTTTATCATTCAGGCGTTAATCCATCATTAGAGCTAGGCGTGACGTCATTAAATGCAACATGTTTTTGTACAAAGTTTTATTGTTCGCGGAGCGATCACGATTTAGGACGGCTCTAGAATGTTGCCGAGCTCTACAAGACAAGCCTACCTCCATGAAACAATTAAAACGTCGACGGTTGGCACGAGGAGGGCGATCTATTCCACCACTGCGAAATTTATTCGCAAACCGAGTGTAATCGTAAAAAATATTTACGTACTTGTGTAAAGTTGTGAGAAAGAAATTCGACGTTGTCACCACACAACAAAAACTGATGAAGGATTGGAATAAAGAACGCATAAAAACCAAGGAAAATATTCAGCAAATAGCCACCAAGACTGAAACATCAGCATAGTAATATATACTAGGTATAACCATGATTTATTAGAAGATATATTGCATCTTGGAAACTAGTCGCGATACAATCGTGTGATGAAACAGTTAAGTGCATAATCAATTTTACACAAGTCACATTTTATCAAATGGCCTTAACCGACTTGCAGTGTGCATCTATAAACAACGTGCATAAAGGTTCTCATCTGAAATTGGCCATCGTAGTTAGGTAGCGACATTTTATGCAGCCATGATATCTAGTGGTTACAAAATGGCGGTTCTTCAGCTGAGACAATTGTTATTCGCATCAGACGACATTGCTTTTTATTTGCTCTATAAGGCAACACTGTCCAGAAGAGTCGAAGCAGTGACGGCCTAGACCAGCCTATACAAACAAAGCTATATTATCTACGTCATTGAAGGAGAATTATACGTGTACAGCAGATAAAATGGTAGTGTCGTTGACGATTAGGCCAATGATAACTATTCGTAAACATTAATCAACGGCAATATTATTTGATGACATTGATTGAAAGATTGGAGAAGGCTTTGATCCGCCACTGGGTCCCACTAGACCGCGAGTGTTTTAACACGTGTTCGACATGTCTTGGCTTATCGTCTCAGGGCGCAAGTGCACCGCACGCATGCATGTGCATGCGACAGTGTGTGTCTTGCGTGCGTGCATCAAAGTGACGCTCTGGTGAATCGGCCATCAGATTAGGGTTTGGACATAGCGGTTGGAGGGTAGGCCCACGGCATAGAGAGAGGTGAGGCCCAAAATATCCGGGAAGCTAGGTTTTCACCTTTTATCGTTAGGAGGTAGAACGGGCTAACCTTGGTATATAACATGAGTTTCATATAATATAGGCGTTACAATTTGTTTATAGCAAACAAGCTTGTGATGCTTATTGTCATTCATTGAACGGCATTATTTTGACATGAATTTTGTAGGCCTATTTCGAGTCATTTTTTTTAATTTTTTATTAGGCCAACGGGCATACATTTTATTTTCATATAATATTTACAAGCATTTTAATTAATAAGAGTACAGCATAATATTATTTTAGATTTACATTTAAATTAATTATTAACAATGCCATAATAATAACGATAAACTGTATTATCTGAAAAATTAATTTCTACCCCATTGGAGATTGCACCCTCCCTGCAAATGCCACGATATAGAAAAGTTTGTATCTCCACCACCGCATTCACTTTTCCTTCAATGTAGTCGGGGCCGTTGTCCTTACAAGTCACATCTTTTTATATAATTATTATTACTGTCACTCATCCTCATCTTATGCTGGCTCAGATAATATAATTGCAATAATAGAGACGTAAAAGAGACGCATAGAACAGCAAACAGCGCCGCCACCGGAGGCGACTCATCAAGACTGCCTCATGATTATTATTAATACTGCTAATTAATATGAAGTAAGCTTATTAATTAATGTACACTTAATGGCATGCGCATGTATAGGCATTTTGTAAACTGTGCAAACGTCAATTACACAATTATAACTAAAATGGATAGTACGTGCTGAATGTATGTAAAAATAAAAGGTGATAAGATCTTAACCTATGTTTCACCCAAAAGTTCAACTCTAAACATGGACCAATTAGCAATGGGTTCGTGGACGATAATATTGTCAAATTTGGTCAGTTGTGCATGTACGTGTGTGGTGTATAGAACGTCGCCATGCCATCTGCAGCGTGCGTGCTATAATATGTGGGCTACAAATGTTCGTACTTTGTTCCCTTGGCTTGAATAGCGTGATATAAAGCTGCATAAAAAGCCGTGTATAATAGCCTACGCAGCACATAGCTATTTTAATTATGAAACAAGGTGTTTTATTTATTTACGTCTAGACTTTTACGACGAGAGAGTGTTTTATACAAAACACGCAGCGCAGCTTGGTCTTATCAACAGCCGGCCGGCGTTCACGTTGATACACAGAAACAAAACAATCCAGGCCTTTCTCAAAACTAGGAGTTTTCGTGACTTACGGAATAAACAGTGTGAAAGAAACCATACACTTTTCAAACTTTTTGGTTGATTTACTTCAACTTCTAAATTAATGGGTCTGTTTTTAATTAACATGTATGTAGCATCATACTAATTTGAAATGTATGGGGGGCCCACTTTACACAACTTTACTTTGATTAGGCAATATCAATATCCATAAATTTTATTGGTTTATAATATACAACACTGTCGCTGCCTTAGTTTTCTATATAACAACCTATAATTCTTAATTGTGTGTTCTATTATTTTGAAACTAGTTTAGATGTAACCTCACTTTTATTAATTGTCGTTTGTAAATCAGTTTTTATAACGGAATAAGAGAGACGATAAATGAATAAGTTCGTATGTGTTAAAACAATGACTTTGTAATTACGATAGATGAATCTTAATGTGGTGGTTGAAAATAACTAACATTATTGTAAGGTAAATAATACAAATAACAAATAGCCCAGACAACTGATTAATGTGGCATAAATTAGAAGATAGTATATGAAATAGAATTACACGCAGCCGGCTTGCAAGCAAAAATCAAAACGAAGTTATTGTCTTACACGAGAATTAATAAAAATGTAAATGGGTTTTAATACCTCGTAAACTAAGATAATTAAGTTTTAAATTAAATAAAATGGCTATAAAATTTATCATCATATCATAATAGATTAGTAGTAAAAATCAACGCGAGAGCCGTGAAATGATTGTTTGGCGAGGAATCGAGAGGAGATGAGGCAATATTTGTCTTCGCTTTTTATTTTTATTTTTATTTTATTGGTGTTACGGGCTCGATTTACTGTATTGGTAGGTGGGTTGTGGTAATACAAATAATTTTGACAATATTGTTTTCTACAACCCATGCCGTCTGCAGTAGGGCCTACCTGCAGTGCAGACACACTGCAAAGCAACGAGTGTCCAAGGCTTCTTTCTTTCTGTAGAAGCAGCAAGAGTTCTTCGAGTAATGTCTAGGACTCGGGATTATCCAAGATTCCGAAGCCTCATAAGGGAATGCACTGCTCGCAATCTACCACACGGAAGTTGGAACTGGCTGGTTAATTACCTGCATATTGGATTAAGACATGGCTTGTCTTGTATGCCCTACAATTTGAGATAATTGATTGTGTGCATGCAGCTGATCGAGAAAACAGCATGTGTATTCTATTGTTAGTTCTTGTAAGGTTATATTCTACATGAGCCAGAATGAAAGTAAACTTTATTTGGATTTCAGGTGAAATTTTTTGTGAAATTAATTTGTACATTAGTTTCAATTTATACGATGCTAGATGCTAGGTACGACAATAGATAAAAATAATTGTAGTACCAATCAAAAGGTATTACAAAGTTTGCCTCTAAATCGGTATCACTATAAATTATTATGAAACCCGCGTTGCAAGAGGTTAGCTACGTATTTCTTGGTATAATGTAAGATGTAGTTTTGACTACGAACTATAACGTGCTGGTTAGAAAGTGTAAAGGCAAAGGAATTATCGGAAGCTATAACAAGAGTCGTTATAGTAAACATTCTAAGGCCGATACATTTCATTATTAACTTAATTTGACAAATTTATATTTTTTCTTCGTTCAGTGTACAACAGTGTTAGAGTTTGAGGTTAGAAGGGCATACTATTCAATGTATAAAGACATTTCGCAGGACAGTAGGGCAACGCAACATTAACCTGTTTCGCAAAAATATCAAAGGTTTTTCTATCTAGGTTGGGAATATTTCACAAATAGTATTATAATATATCTAATCTTTGTAGTATTTGTTTTCGGTATGTTATCATTACTAGGAAAACGCTTTTCCTCCGCGTTGTAGGATGAGCGTAATTGGTGCATTGAACTGCCATGTGTTATGCGGATTTTCTGTTATTCTGTGAAAAAATTATTACTAAATTGAAGATTTTCTTAAAATTTAATTAAATTTTAAAAAAATTAACTAAATTTTTTTTTTAAATTAATCGCAATTTTAAAAATGCAAAAATCGTAATATCGAAATTTTCATAAGAAATAATTATTCGATTGCGCACAAATTTTACACGAATATATTAATTTATAAAATTATGGTCCTGTGAAAAAATCATTACAATAGGATAAAGCATGTAGGTGCTATAAGCCGAAGAAATTTAAAAAAATCGAATTAAGTCGTAAAATTGCGATTTTCGTAAAAAATAGTTTTTTGATAACACTCAAATTTTACATAAATGTATCAATTCATGAAATTAAGGTTCTGTAAAAAAATCATTACAATCGGACAAAGCATGTAGGTGTTGTAAGTCGAAGAAATTTTTTAAAAATTGAAAAAAATTGTAAAATTGCGAATTTCATGATAAATAATTTTTAGATTGTGCTCAAAAACGTGGCAGTTCTAAGTTCAAAGATTTCGAAGACCTCCATAAAATTTCATCGCAATCGGAGTATCGGTTTAGCCGGAATCGTGTTAACAAACAGACAAAAATACAAAAAAAAGAAGAAAGAAAAAAAAAGAAAAAAAAACATTCCGGATTTTTTTCTCCAGTGTAGTGAAATGGAATCTTCGCTTCGCTCGCTTCGCTCATCCAACAATTTACAAGTTACACCGTGTTTCAGTCTGTGCATGATTTCCCGTTGCTAAAATAGCCCTCGCAACAGCCATGTGGAAATGATGTCAGTCAATGAATGGCAAAAAGTAAGTTGCTGTTTAGAAAGTTTCAAGTAGACGAGGGAGCGCAGCGACTCTGTTCCTGTATGAATGATTGTGTGAGATGAGTGAGTGAGTTCGCTCCTGAACTGCCGAGTAGGCCTACTGCATGGCCAGATTGCGCTGACGTCCGGGACCGATATTTAAAATCCGTTCCGATTTTAACTCACAAGAAATAAAAGTGTGAAAAATGGGTTGTGGCCACGCCTGGGCAATGTTATAGACGAGTGAGCGAGCCATGTGCTGAGTACCCGGAAACATTTGCATCCCTAGCTAGCCATGAGGGAGGAAAGACCTATTATAAATACGGAGAGGAAAAGGTATATCCTCGGGTGCTCAACACATGCTCGCTCACTCGTCTAACAACGACTTTGGCTTTTTCTTTAGGTGTAAACACAGGCATTGCCTTATATGTGTCTGATTTGGCTGATCTCGACCTGTATTGTATCACTAACCTTACCATCTACCTACAACTTGTGTTACGGGGCTTGCTTTATATTTTGTTTACCCGACACATTTATAACTGCGGTGAATGTTAATACTGAAAAACATACTTTTTCTTATTTTGAAAACAGACATTGTTATAGAATTAAACTTTGTAACTTGCTATTTGGACTCAATGCTTTAGATTGATATGTTATAGAATAGTGCTAACTCCGATAGAAAGTTAAATATCAGATATATGATGAGAAGAAGTGACAATGAAATATGGTTGGGGAGAGGGGCTAAAGGGGGGGGGGAGTTACCATCCCTCATCTTTACCCCGTTTATTTGTAATAATATCGACTATTCTGCAAGCGCACGTTTTGAACAAATCTTCAATAATCTCCTCGAACTGAAACCGACCTTGGACAAACAAGAGAACCTGTGATGTGCCCGACATCGAACTCGCGACATTCTAGATCCAGCTCACTCGGTTCGGTTGGTGCTTGGTGTAGTCGCGTAAGTAGCTCGTCCGCGGCCTATTTGTTTCGACATGGTGTTGAACAAGCGCCCCCCAAATAGCCACCTGAAGCACCTCCCCCCCTCCCCCGGCGTCGCCTCTGTACGCCTGGCGTCCACCAATCAATAAGCGCTGTGGTTCGAGCCATTTTGTCTGTCTGTCTGTCTATCTGTCCAGGTAGATCCCGACGTTCCGTCCTGATAGCGACGAGTCCAGAGCTTTCACTTCGGGATTCCCTTCTCCTCTGAGGGCAGTTCATACGCTGCTCGCCATTCAAGAATAGTATAATTGACTATCACAATATTCAATATATATATATATATATATATATATATATATAATATTTCAGGGATACATGTACAGCCACATAGGCTGGCTGTGAAACCAATGGACCAACAACCAACGCCCCAGTTAGTTCCTGCAGATGATATGTTGCAAGTAAATACATCGACAGTCAGAGTGACAAGATCCATGACGAAAAGCAATATGAATGACATGTAGTGACTTCTTCTTTCTTTGCAACGTCAAGCTTTGCAGTGATTCTTTGAGTTGTTTTAATTTGCCATATGTGCAGTGATTTCTATTGTTTATATTTTGTTGTATTTTGTTTTCCCAGTTTTGTTCTGAATTTATCAATGTAATGTAGTTTTCGTTTTTTATATATTAATTTGTATTGGCCCTGAAGAAGATGAGTGAAATTTCATCGAAACGTTGGCCTAATGTGAATAAACGTGGCATTATAACCGAAAAACCTAGTTCATTAATATATATATATATATATATATATATATATAGGTCCTGTGACCAGAAGTAGACATGCCCATCTTAGACCGCTGCAGGACGATGCTCCGCCACCAAATATTAATGAATATCATCCAGTTCTCCAAGGTGTTCGTATAACGAGAAGTGGACATACTAGACTATTGCAGGCTGATGCTCCACCACCATCTGAGAATGAAACTCGTCCATTAGACCAACTCCGGGAAGGTCCCGTGACAAGAAGTAGGAGATAACATACACCGCTAACATCTGGAGGCTCTCTCTCAACTCTCTGTCTAGTCATCTAGATCTGTTTTCCTAGATGGCTGTGTTTTAATTATTGTCATCTTGTACTTTGTTATTCCATTTTGTTTTTGTTTTATAACCTTGATAAAGCTAGGTGAAACCCTAGTGAAACGTCGGTAATAAATATTATTTTATTATAAATCATTACACGCAGTTTTACCTCAAAACATATATTTTCATATATATATATATATATATATATATATACTCAATGGTAGTATCTTCTCCGATAAACGATCAACAAATTTTAAAATGTATGCATTGCAAACCAAATCACCGCAGGAGCGTAGGAAGTCTTTTTCGAGAGGGGGGTGGTGGAAAAAATGGGTAAGTTAAAAAAGAATGTAGGCCCTCTACATCAGGTATGATATTTAGTCTTCATGTTCACAGTAAAACGCTCGTTCAAAACATGTACGACGTGACTAATGTTTTAACATTCTGGGGGGGGCGGGGGGGGAACCCATAAAAACAGTGGTTATAGGAGGGTCACATTATAATGTGTTCTTGTAACAAACAGTATGTTATAAATTGTGCCGCCTTTTATTTAAATAATTAAATAAAGTTTATTCGATTCAAAGTTGCACTGGGTTATTGGGGGGGGAGGGAGGTATCGTCTTTGGGGTGCTATAAATAAGTGGTCTCGTCGAAGTATATAAGCGCGAGTTTTATTGTTAGTCTCATAACCGTATTCGCGATTAGCCTCGCCTCGTAGCATGGATGTGGGGTTGGGGTGGTTTGCTAATTAACATCACCAGTATTATAAGCGACATTAAAAAGTAAGCCTGTATAATTTTACATCATCATAATATTATCATGATGTAGGTCTAGTTAATTTTTATCGCAGCAAACCGCTGAGCACTTCACTCGTAACTAGTGCTGCTATCTGTGGGTTGTAAAGCGAATGAACTATTCCAAGTTGGCTACGGCTGGCGTTTCAACCGAACACCTTTCAGTTTCACAGCTACGCGTTAGATTAAACCGAATGATGATGAGTGATGACTGTTGTCTTTTGGGTTTTGTGTTTATTTCATTACCGATTTTGCGATAGTAAACGTGGTCTATTTGGACAAAAGATCGGAGATTATCACAATGAAATTCTGAGCCGGGGGTGATTTAATCATAAAAATAAAAATTGTATATTGTACAGGTCATCCGGATGGGCAATAAATAAAAAACAAAATACGTCTATCTCTAAATGCTTAAAAAGAAAGGTGTATATTATTATGTTCTAGTCCCTCCCCCCCACTCCCAACTCTAAAGAATTAATTTTCAGTATTGGGGAAAAAAAGAATATGTCGTCGATTCTTGTACAACCGGATAGGCAATTATAAATAAATTTAAAAAAAATACATCTATCTCTACATGCTCAAAACGGAAGGCCTAAATGATGAATTTTTTATCGCCCCTAACTAACCCTAAAGAATTAATTTCCAGAAAAGGAAAAAATAAAATATTTTCGGTGGTTCAATGACGTCCACATAATATTTTGTTCTCCATAGCAAACGGCGACAGCTTGAATGAAAATAAATTAGTCTCTGCAATACAAGTGGGAAGCGCGCCAACTTTCTCTATCGCAAGCTTTATTTTCTAAAGCACCGCTCTTGTTTCGGCGATTGTTTGGGTTTGGAACGACGAATCCCGCGTCGTTGTCCCCAGCATTGATCGTCGTTCGGTCCCCATCCTGCGGGATAGCGGGGATCATCTTCCCCTAGCTGTAAACCATTAATTGCAACTGCATCCACGGCTGTTAACTCAACTTTATATCCATTATCGTAAAAGTTGTAGACCTACATCCATTTGAGTTTCATCCCCTGCTAATGTTATCCACAGACATCAGGCTTTAGCAGCTACGAGCAAGCCTTTTTAATGTTCCCGAAAAGTGATGGAGGGATTCTGCGCATGCAACTAGCCTGCAAATGATGGTGTTTCTGGTTTACTATTGGTTGATGAGTGACGTCTATGTATTGGTCGGAATGAAGCCATGGGCGCTGTTTGCCGAGGGTCAACATAGCACGGGAGAAAAAGACGACGACGACGAAGGAAGACAAACAAATATCGCACGGGAATGTAAGCTGGGGGATCAGCTATCATCGTGTCTCCAAGAACAATATTATGCGTTGTGTGGCGACCAAGCACACAACGACTCACGCACGGCAGAAGAGGTTTTGCATACAAATTCCGGGGTGTAGACAAGGGCGCAAAAACAAAGCTTTCAACGCATGGGTGGGCAAAGAATTACATGATATTTTTGTTGTTGCGGTACCTTTTAATCATAAAATTTAAATCTACAGGCCCACACCTATTAATTTATTGATAATAGTAACAAATAATAATAATTTTAGTTGTTTGACAGCAATAATTGTTTGTAAAAATTATTTCAACTTATTGAAGCTTTATGACCTTATTTTCATTATACAACAAGCAGGCTTCTCCTTTAAAACTTACTAAATAATGATGAAAATAATAATCATAATAATAATCATAATAGTACTAGTAGTTTGAATATCAACAGCAATAATAACAAAGGCCAAGCTTGCGTCACGCGACCCATACAAATCATTGAATATCGGACTCTTGGGTTGACTATAACAGATATCCGAAAGGCCTATGCTAGTTTTTGCGTCACCGACCCATTAAAAACATAATACTTCTTTTACTGTCTGGGTCGACTATAATTAGATTCATCTGAAAGCTTTTATTTTTTGAAAACAGATCACTGTGAGACAAACCATAAATGTTGTCCTTTTACTGTCACGATGCCTTGTTGATAATTCATTGATTTTGCTTGTTAACCAGTGCCAACAGCTACAAACGCATAGTATAATACATATGATGCAAGCTCGCTGACAATCATATCAAATGTCTGCTTGCATATCCGGCTATGTATTACAACCGTGTAGCAGTAGCTGTTATGATTAATACAATATGATTGAAGCTCTTTGTTACTGTATATTTCATGTGTACAGTTGGTATATAACTCCGATGGTTATTGACGAAGCGGCGTACAGACTAGTAGTATTGCGCTTATAGCATAGGACGTTGTATCGTTCAAATCATTCGTAGTTTTGTGTTGTGGAAGGAAGATGGGTTTTAGGTGCGCAGTGGCTAAGGGGGGCATGAATACATGGCCGTTGTTAGCGCATCAAGTTTTTTTCAAAATTTTGTCTTAATAAATTACTAATTAACTTGTTATAAGTACTGACGTTCACCTATATAGCCGCACCTCTACTCTCCCCTGTACAGTGCATATCGGTAGAAAATTCATATTTTCATAGTCATGCGAATTGTAGGTGATGAATAAAAGTGTAAATTGTGTGTATACAAGTCAGTATTCTACCCCTAATGCAGGCATAAGCATACAAACAAATGTTATAGAGCTCTTACCCGTAAGCGGCTAGCGTGGGGTCGTAAGGGTAGTAGCCACTGGAGGGTTGAAGGCCTGCGCTCGTCCACGCTGACATGTCAGCAGAAGATCCGCCATCCTTTAACGCATAGGGGTTGCCCTGCGGAAGAAACAAAACACAGTTTAAAATAAGGGGTTAATTAAACAGATTGAACGCGTGCGCTAAGGGTTGGTGTCATATAGTCAGTGACAGTGACACACGCAGAATGGGCCTTGATTTGACCTTGGGTGAGTTTGTTACCACAACCACCGGAAGAGAAAAGTTTACCATCAGAAGTTTGCTTCTCGAAAGACTAGAACGCAACTTTAGACTTGTGATGTAGGCTCATGCTAAAGTATATCTCTGTGGATCATGATGTAGACTAATTATCACGATGAGATTTGCGCATGTTTGGTTTATAGTTAAATGACTGCTTCTAGGAGAGAAGGAGCGAGCATGTTCCACAATGACCCACGGCCACCACCCAATGGAGTAAAATAAATAAGAAATAATCTACATGTTGTCTACAGAAATATCCTACAAATAAGGTTGAACATAAAATATTAAAATATTTTCTATTTATTGGTATCGTTATAGTTAAGTAAAAGTTATAAGTATAAGTTAGTAAGTATAGTTAAGTTTGAAGAATAATGCCTCAGTAGGTGTTGGATAATATTACATAGAGTTCATATGTAAACGAAATACAAATCATAATGAAATAATTGAGTAAGGGTGTCAACATTAAACGAGTTTGAGATTAAGCACGAAATAGTAGGGGTTGAATATTAGACGCATCGAAGTATACAGGGGTTGTTAATGAGGCGTGTAATAGTGAGTGAGGGTTGATTTTATAACTTCTGGCGCCATCGTTTCTCATTCCTAGAGCGAGTTTGTAAGTACAAAATCGACCACCTGATTATCGTAATCGATATTAACTCAACGACATTCCTACATAATCGATTTAAAATTGTAAATGGACGTGAAAACATGAATTGGTTACATAATTCGGTTAATTTCACATGGGAGAAGGGATATATAATATACCTCAAGCAAGAGTGACTAGAGGAAATTGTATTGGCGTTAGCTCCCTGCAGCAATAGGAAGTTTGGAGAGCTAAATGCAAATAGGTGCCATGATGTCGGCTCCAACAGACAGCCTCGCAAAAGTGAGAGACGATTGCCATGCAATAAACAACTCAGTTTGCCTTGTCATAGCGGATTATATTGGTTTTCTTAATCGACTGTTACACGCAATTTGCAATTTAAAGCCTGCTGGATTACACTGGTGTGCCGACATAATGAACTGTTCCATTGATCTAATCTGGAGCCCAGAGCGATATACATTTCATATGTTCGGAATGGTGTTGTACATTCACTATTATAGTTTTTTTTTTTACTATCATGACTATTCATAATAATATATTAATAAAAACCACGTGGGTAACACGAGCCGAAATTCGAAAACAAGAAGTCAACTTTTTCCATTCTTATGTTTCGGAACCTCTTCCGAGCCTCCTCGTCATAGAACAGCGAATATAAATCATTCTGACGAGGGGATCCCGAAGAGGTCCTGAAACGCGCAAACATGAATTTTAGTAAAAATCACCGACGTGGAACCTGAGGTAAACTCTGAAGGATAGGCCTACTTTATATTTTGTTTATTGTTGTATAGAGATTCGTGCGATAAAAATGTAATCCAATAACTATATTGTTATGGAAATGCATAAAATTTTGTATTTTGTCCTTTGATGTTGAGATATTGATAAGACGAGGAGAATAATAAAAATTGGTGAAAATGAACAAAGAGGAAGGAATAATTAAAAAGCGTTTTTGTTTGTTTTTAACTCCCCTCACCTACACGAAGAAATTAATTTGAGCTTCATGTCAAAGTCAGACGTATGTTCATTTTAGATGCATACGATCCTAGGATAACATCATGGCCAATTTGTCAACCCCAATTAAAGTAAAAACATGCGTGTTCAGGACGCACATTTGGCACATTATTTATAGTACTACAAATAACAAAATAAACCCAAATGGACGACGACGGAAATCATTATTACAGGTTGCCAAACAAAAGATAAATTACTAGGAAAACGCTCAGTTGGACGCGTTTGTTGAGCGAGCACCGGTACGTGCAACAGACCCGAGTACGACATTCCCATAAGGCCCACCACACAGTGCAGGCCTACCTGGATATTGACATTATTGTACACTTTACTATTCCAACATCTTGCATTGTACTAATTCACGTCATGCCTTCTAAAGTGTATCTTTGTATCTTCACTGCCTCCTTCATTTTTTAACATCATTTTTCGAATTATGATTAGCAATAAGTCTTTAAGGTCTTGACCGATTTAGCTGAAAATTTGTAAAATAGGAGAGAATGTTGTACTTATTGACCCTGCAAAATTTCATAACGATCGGTACATTTTTTTTTTTTTTTTTTTTTTTATTTTTTATTTTTTATAACCAATGATCGGATTTTGTTCAAAAACTATACAGCAACCCGCCTAGGTGGTATGTACATGTGTGCAAAATTTCAGGTCGATCAGAGAAACGGTGCGACCTGTATCGAAGCAGTAACAGAAAAAAAAAAAAAAAAAAAACAGACATTCGAGCCATAAGAGTCAAGTGGAGACGCTCGCTACGCTCGCTCAATAAATTATAAAATGCATAGGTGTTCTCGATGAATTGAGGTATATCAGTGGTTTACCATCAGAGAAAAATATGCGGATGCCTTATACGTATAATAACAGTCAGCTTTCCGAATTTCGTGTTAAAATTCAGTTAAATATAGTGTACATCCGGGCATTCCGATATATAGGGTATCATTTTAATATTATGGAGGCCACAAAATGCGACGCAATTTCCAACTATGTAGTTGGAGATAATAATAGGTTTGCACGAAGTTTAACGATGAAATCGGGTGATAATTCACTTTTATTACAATAAAAAAGTTACATTATTTCCATTCATTTTTTCGTACCCCAATTACAATTGGCATATGGTCGAATTAACTTTTTTATGATCTGAAGTCTGAACTGATTCTAATTTCTTAAATCCATCAATACAAGTTTGACGACCATTACATCCTTCGTGATGGATTCGAACCCATGTCCTTCAGTTTACCTGGGACTTGCAACCCAGGGCTTGTGCCACGCGCAGTAACAATTGACTGTGGTAGGTAGAGGTATGTACTATGTTTTAAATATGAAACAAAGTAACACATTTTTTTTAATGGAACAAACACTTATTTTGTCACCTAGTTCTACACCAGCCAGAACCTAGGATAACAACCCAAACTGTATTTTGCGGAGAAAAACTCAAACCACAATAGGAAACATGTGGAAGATTTTATTGTTTGACTTCATTTATTTTTTGAATTTATGTATAGGTTTCTCGACATTGTATTCTGACGTGACTTGAGTAAACATATTCTCGATAGGAAGTCCTCTGTAGTCTGTGTGCCTCCCCACACACAGCACACAATGTGACAATTACAATCGGCAAAAGCAATCATTTCCCGGACTCGGTTCCGATTTCACCCTTAGAAAATATGATTGTGGTGCAATATAAGTGGTATTTTGAGATGTTGACGCATCTCCATAGAATGTTGTATTGGTCCTTGTGCGACAGCTTTTCTCTGGCTCACGTAACCTGGTGTGTATCGCGGTAATCCTTCCTGTATTCACCACAGAGGCAGAGCGAGTCACTTTTTACTCCGACAAAATCAACTTGATTTGATTTGTAACAAAGCGAGATTCAAGCTAGGATTTCTTACACCTCACCTCCCCCTTTCAGACGTGATGGGTATAAGTAACAACCACTCACACATAACAGCTCCTTTCAAACGAATTCTTTTCACGAGATTTCATCTAATAAGCTTCTCGCGAGATGAACTGTCAAAGATTTGTAGTATCACATTGTGTAACCTGAGGAAGTCATAGCATATACATGTGACATGCAGATAGCAGATAGCTCGGGTGGGGTGGGACATACGGCCTACAGGTCTGCAAGCTGCAGATACCAGGTAAACACGGTCACACAATATCCACCCCAAGTACTCTTGCCCACGAACGAACGTCTATACACTGTACCTTACCAGTTACCATCCCAGATTTGATTATATACCTACACAACTCTGTCAAAACCCAAGCATTGAAGGATATGTTATCTTCATGTATACATTATTTTGTTTTTCTGCATTTTAATATATTTTGGCAACTCTATAGCAAGTTTCGGCATGATGTTTCATCTTTCAGTTTGGAATATGATTTTTCCCCCACTTATGCATCATAAGACATTGAGAGGAATTATTTATATGATTGTTTTTGGCAGGAATAAACAACAAAAATGTTAATATGCCAATTGGGGTAAATAGCAAAAAATATCAATATCCTACTTTTACATCTGATCAAAAACTAGACAATTTTAAAATTTTGATCACAATTAGAAAATAAAATAAAATACCGGTGCTACAAAATAAAATAAAAAATTGTACCGTTGTAAATCCAAATTTGAAAGGTGGTGTCATTCTTGTACTAATCACTTTAAATCTCAGGTTCACACTCACATTTCGTATTTGAACCCACATTCGTAAATAATTCGTATTTACAACCTCCGCGTCCTCAGCTACTATTACGACGACACCATGTTCATTGTAAATGCGTGGTGCTACATTGTGTGTCGAGCACGTTGCAGTGCGCCCTAATGACTCCGCTCGCGCGACAAGTGTGTGTGGTTATTACCGCCGGAAGAGAGGTTGTCGCTATATCTCAGTATTATAGAAGGGACACTGGGCCATAAACAGACTCCGGTGACAGGAAGTTCGTGACGAGACTCTGCGAGATTGTGCGAGATGGGACGAGAAACTGGCGTGCCATGGGATCAGTGGAGAGATTACAGTGTAAAACATGCGCCGACAAAACTTGTATATATAAACTTAATTTTTGGGTTGTTTATTAAACTTAGCAAGCATAATAACTTAATTTTAATAATTTTTCGGTGAAAATATATTTTATTTGAGTTAGGTCAGCAAATTTTGTGCTCTTTCTCTGCAAACGAACTACAAAGGTATGTGAAGATTTTTAAACGAAAATTGAACACATTTAAAATTAAATATAATCAAAGCAAAACACTTATTTTGATGCATTTAAATAACGGACCCGATGAGAGTTATATAATAAAGATTGAAGACCATTATCATAGTAAATTAACAACGTGATTTAAATTTAATAAGTTATAAATTATATAATATATACAATAATTGCAGGTTTATATAAGCAATACCACTCCACTCTGCACAATATACTGTTAAGAACATTCAATTTCGATGTGAAAATGTTTTACTCCTCAAACAATGGTATCAGTTTCTCTTCTTCAACGTCGATATAATGTAACAATTTTACAATATATTTAAATTATACTCAGATACCGGTAACAAAATGTGAATAGTTATCATTAGTCATTTGGCCTCGTCTGTTTTCTGTGAAAGAGCACCGATTTACGTTTAAGTAAAGGTTTTTGACAACCATAGTTCTATACAAGATTAGGCTTATTTGTAATACATCATCATTTTGATAATGTTTTTGGAGAATAAACAACAGTTAAAATATTAATCTCAACAACTAGTGTCGGCCGAGCAATAAACCAACAGGCATGCAATCATCACGCAGCTAATACACCGCCCTGCGTTGACAATAACACGTGTTTTAACATCGTGTTCGAAATGAGAGAGAAACCGCAAAACATGACAAGTTCGCGACTTATTTATCACCTGCAAACATAACGACACGAGTATTGTGCAACATTCCAGGTAATTAGGTATAGCTTGTATTGCGCCTACGATAATAGAATAGGCCATAAAAACACGCGCGGTAGTTAAAAAGTTTTAGCATAATTATTCAGAACAAATACACAAGCATACATAATAAATCCATGTCTTTTCAGCCTTCAACGATGATTGAGTTACTTGTCCTTGTTAAAACGTGAATTATTATCGGTATTTATTGTTATCGCGTCGGTATTTTCTTTGCAGGCGTTATGACGAAGAAGTCGAGAGTCCGGATCGATCGCGGCAAATCACAAAGACTTGTCGTGATAACCCGCCTTGACTGAAATCAAGTCGCAGAGTGGCTTGATAAGCCAGACACTGCGCCGATATGTCCCACTTCGATAACTCATTGTAGAATCAACATGGAAATGTTTGATTTGGGCCCGATAAACCATGTTACGTCTAGTGTGTGTATGTGTGCGAATGTTTGAATAACCAATGAGAACGCTGAAAAAGAAACTGTCATGATCCGTCTTTGAATAAGGTATCTGTGCCGAGTATCTCTTTATTTTGTAAGACGGCTAGCGCTCTTATCTAGCATGTTTCTATGGGCTTCTGTTTGATACGGATTAAATCCGGTAGTCAAGAGGCTTGTTCTAATACAAGCTATTTCTCGACGAAACTAGCATCGTTTAAAAACTGCGATTATATAGGAAATAACCGTTATTATAACACAGCCCGACCCAAGTTTTTTCTTCTTTTTTACAGCGTTATTATACTGTTTAGTCAGTTAATATCCCGTTCCTTCGCTTAGTGTTTACCCAGCAGTAATTCCCAGCTACTTGGCTGGGCTCCTCTCTATGCAGGGGTGTCGCACTCTATTGACTCAAGAAATGAACTACTGTAACGGCCAATTCATCTTCGCACGCACCCTCTCTTTTTCAGCCCTCTTAGTGTATTTTTTTACCATCAAGCAGCCGAAGCTCTCACCCCAAGGAAGATTTACACCCCTCGCGAGGGGGTGGGGGTGGAGGGGGCGGGGAGGGTTGCTAGGGGTGACGCGCGCCGAGTCGACGCGTTGCGGGTTGCAGTCAATCCCGCCTCGCATATCAAAACCAAGTGCGGTTTTGAATAACCGTGCTACATTAATATTTAATAATACGGAGGAAATAACTCCCGACAATGGGATAAGAATGACCCACCTTGTTCTGACGAAGTCAGGGCTCACGCTCACGATAACACGACGCACGACACAAAACCTGGATCAGCGGGCGAGTGAAACAAGCAATTCACTATATCCCAACTTCAAGCAGGTATTATTGGCTTTCCCACCCTAGAATTGCCAGAGTAAGTTAGTAAATCTATTCGGAACGGGTTACGAAATGAAATGAGACGTAAGCTGTAGATTTTACCAGGAATTCCACGGCGCTGTCCAAGGCCGAATATGAAATTGATAAGCTAAAAATATAAGTTTTGTTTCAAATCAATTTAAATAATTGCAAACAGTACTTGACGACACGAGCACCTTTCCAGACTAGTGGCAAGACTAAGGCGTCACGTGTGTGTGGAAAGACTGGTGGTAAGGCACCGTGTGTGAACAGTGGACAGGCTGTGGAGAGAGTGGTGGCGAGTCTCCCACTTAGGCATCACGTGTGTGTGGAACTGTGGACAGGCTGTGGAGAGAGTGGTGGCGAGTCTCCCACTTAGGCATCACGTGTGTGTGGAACAGTGGACAGGCTGTGGAGAGAGTGGTGGCGAGTCTCCCACTTAGGCATTACGTGTGTGTGGAACAGTGGACAGGCTGTGAGAGAGTGGTGGGCGAGTCTCCCACTTAAGCATCCGTGTGTGTGGAACACGTGGACAGGCTGTGGAGAGGTGGTGCGAGTCTCCCACTTAGGCCATCCGTGTGTGTGGAACAGTGGACATAGCTGTGGGAAGTGGTGGCGAGTCTCCGCACTTAGGCACCACGTGTATTTGGAACAGTGGACAGGCTGTGGAGAGAGTGGTGGCGCGTCTCCCCTTAGGCCTTCACGTGTGTGTGGAACAGTGGACAGGCTGTGGAGAGAGTGGTGGCTAGCCTCCCACCAAAGCGTCGCGTGTGTGTGGAAAGACTGGTGGTAAGACATGTGGAACTGTGGACAGGCTGTGGAGAGAGTGGTGGCTAGCCTCCCACCAAAGCGTCGCGTGTGTCGAAGTCGCACGCTTACCTCTGAATAAAACATATTCGAGTTTTGACTTCGAGGCTTACGTTAGTTATGTACCCTCGTATAAGTTAGTACACTCGCAAGACAGAACGCAAATCATAGCAACACTTTCGCGTACAAGGGCCTTGAATAATTGGCTTTGGAAACATTTTTAATACCTGCCTGGATATCTCATGGAATTAATTATGTCTTGAATATTCATCAAGCATGCAATTACGTTCCTTGTTATTTCCTATCGTAGTGGATGACATTGTAGACTTCGAGAAAAGAACGTTCTTTGATCAAAGTGTTACATTGTTGGACGTATGCCCCTCTTTGGTTTATATATCGACATTATTTTGTAAATGTTCTAATTCATGCTTCACTCTCACACTTCATTGTGATTTTTTCACCTTATTTTTTTATTTATTTTTTTTATTATTAGGCCTATCATTTTTACGTTTGTAACATGGTACCATGTAAAACACAAGTAAATTTATTATTATAGTAATTCTTTGTCGAAAAGGCAGAAGTTTATTTTAATAAAGTGATACAACCAAAATTATAAAAATGAATTAAAGTATTCATTCGAAGACATCAATATAAAGTTGATCAACCAACTTCAAATTAAAAAAGGATTCAATTTTGAATAATGTAAAATAGTGTCATGGTTGTTGAAGTAAGTAGGACTGGGTCGTCGTAAATGCAAGATTATTAGAGTTAAGATCTTGGTTTGAGTTGCAGTTGCATTTCGTTATCTGTAAAACGAATGCATTTGTAACTGTCTAATAACAGTAAAACTTAAATTATAGGTCTACATTTTGCTGGATAGAGATAAGTAAACAGAAACTGTCGCGTGAGGAAGTGACAATGGATGAAGTTTCCAAGAACTAAACCAAGATGATAAAATATATTTTAATGTTTAGCAGGAATAAACGGTTGTTTTCTACTCCAACTATCTCTTCATTACTCTTACGCCGTGTCGTTTGGTAGATCCGCCCTGCAGCGAGAAATAAATATCACCTTTCACAAAGCTAAGTTCATCACAGTTCCCTTCAACGTGTTATTACAAGAGGCATCTGCCGACAGAAAACGCAAGTTCTTAGCTGTAATTTGTCGGTACAGGTTTAGGCATCTGTTGACATGCGTACGAGAGGGCGCGACGTTGCGAGCGCGTGCGTGCGTAACATGCGCGACCGACGCTGCCAATCACTGACAACGCAGCACACACAGATAGCAAGACAGCGAGGAGGGACGGGTAGGAACAACGTGCAATGGCAACATCGCGCACACATGCAACACCGCACGTCGCACACACATGCAACCCTGCAGTAAGGCAGAGAGGAGGAACGGAAAGAAGCACGTGCAGTGGCAACCTCGCTCGCGTTGATAGAAAGGCAGGGCAGGGTAGGAAGCAATGTGCAGTGGCAACAGCGCTTACACATGCAACACCGCATATCAGCAAAGAGAAGTATACTGTGGGAAACCAACAATGTGTTACTCGGAAAATGCAAACGCGGGGAGCGCATATGCTTGCATCAATGGTACACTGTTCAACGCTCACAAGTCACAATAACAAACTTACATTAAACTCAACGTACAAACTTGAAATTACTATGGGATAGGCAACGTCACAAAGGCACACGAAACAATATATAACTATCCTGATCGAATACGCATCAAAAGTGTGGTTTTGAAAATATTTATATTTTCTGTGATTACGTTGAGGCTATAGCATGTCTTACAGAAATTATTCCAATGTGACAGTATAGTCCTTGAATTTTCAATGTAACACCAAAAATTAGAGTTAGGTAAGTTGGAGTAAATCGACATTAGAGATGGCTATATTTAATATAATATGTTATAAAAGCGACGGCAGTAAAAATAATTATATTCAGTACGCATCCTCTCATGAGGTTTCAATACTCCTATTAGAAAACAAGGTGTGTCCTGACAGTAAACACTCATCGTTTTATATGCGATGTGTTTTATGACCAGTCTAGAAGGCGGCGCCTTTCAAATTAATCGAATTAATATTCCGCGTGTCGAACGTACGAAATAGTGGCAGCTGAAAACACGTCAATGCATGCATGGTAAGAACTACAAGAAGTGCACCTTGCTTTGCTCATTGAATTCTACTCACAACTGTGCCTGATGGGAAAGTCGACACAAAGAATGCCACTCTTTATTGGAGGAAGAAATGCAAGAAAGCTTGTGTTATTTTCTTGACCATCTGTTGTATAGCGAAACTGAATATCGACATGTTTATTTTGACAGTGCACTAAACCATAACTTCAAGTGAAACTTACTTAATGCCTTTCAAATTTGCATAGTAAGCTCTCGTTCGCAATTCATTAGAACATATTTTCCCTCCAAAATACCGTTGTTACATTATTGCTTTCCGTTCAAATGGATGTAAAATAATGCTATTAGACACAAAATTAACAGTGAAAAAAAAATATGCACGAAATCAGACCCATACTGACCTGTGACAAACAGATATACGACGGCTCGGCAGGCATGTTAATCTGGAGCTAAAGCAACGTGATGGATGGGGTGGGGGTGACGGCAGGTTGTGTGAAAACTGAAAAGTGTGTGATGTTGGGTTTACCAGCATCGTTTTATAGGCTACACGTTTTAAGATAGTGAAGAATAGAGTGCTCAATAATGTAAACACCGAAAACTGAATACGGTAGTAAGTAATTTGTTTTCAGAGATATATGTGTAGAAACAATATACAATACAATATATCAACACGAAAACAACGCATGTTAAACTGTGTCAAGAAAAACTTGTGTGTTTGAATGGGTTTTTTAAACTCATTTAAACCGAGGTTGATAAAATGATATGTCGGACAGTACAGGTGCGAAAGATTCGAATGATTACAAATGAATAAAATAAAGTTAGTGAAGCAAAATGTTTGCATGATAGGAGCAACGGCACGTCATGAGGACAAGGTTGTGGTGTCGTTGTTGGCAGGTATACATTGTCATATGAATGCGACAGATGACGTGCGCATGGTCCATTCTATGCAAACTATAGAAACTATCAGAAAACTTTACAGTGATATTTATCTGGCATTACTATCCGATAGGTAAGGAAATGCAATGTCCTTTCAGTACGTGGTAAGTAGAGGACTGCCTTGGTAATGTCCGATAATCACACAACAAATCGCAGTATAATAAAATGTTACATTCCCAGAGAATCTCAATTGGCAAGATTATATCTCTTTATTTCCTATTTACGTCACCCAAATCCACGGCACAGAAAATTGCATCGCACAATTCCATGTATGACGCATTTAAGCCCCCCCCCCCCCCCTCAAAATGTTAGGCAAGTCACGCCATTACATTCCCATGATTATACAACTGAAAAACAATATACACCTATCACTTGCAATTAGACAGAATGATTATCAGGACTATATACACGAAAAATAGTTGCCCCCCCCCGCACCATACTTATAACGCTTATATACATTACGCCAAGGGGCAGTAAATCCAATCGGATCAGTCTTCACTCTCTTCAGCCACCTCTTGTTATTGACTCTTGGCATCGCACCTTCATTTTTAGCACTCCCTTCCCGACAGCCTTCCTCAAACCCTTCCTCAGACAAATTCTAGCGTGTCTTGAAGCAGTAGCACAACTACATTCCATTCCACAGTCTTGTGTCAGTACTCGATACTAGTCAAAAGCTTCTCACGCCGTCAGCCGGTATTTTCCAATATAGCTATAGTCGATATGGATTTTATTTCTGCAGTCTACGCTGCCCTACATGTTTAATTCAACAGGCCACGACATTAGAATGTAATTTTCCACAACTGTTTAATACTTACTTGCGTATAGTGTGCACTGTGCAGTAAATGAAGGTTGGTTAGCAGTCAGCAGGCGTGTTTGCCATCAGTGCATGTATTAAACATTATATTACTTGTAACGTTGTATTGGCGATTACAAGTCGATTCTCACGACTTATTCTATACATGGAGCCTATGATTTGTCACGTTAGGGCCAAGCACGCGATACCATCATATAATCATAATATATATTAGATAAATAGTAAATTATAGACATGGTCTTATAAATAATTACCTTAGGCAGAAGTTTTTATGAAGTAGTTAGATGTTTGACTAGGAAGAGATGAGTGCGTGTATGACTTTACTTGAATGTTTATTAAATTGATAATTAAATTGTGATGGTATTTGATTGTGTCTGCAGCATCCAGATATCGGCCGAAGTGAGTCGAACCTGCAGAAAGTGGCCAATTCAGGAAGCTACAAGTGGTCAGAGTTCTCCCGCGATAGTTATTAAAATCGAACAGACGTGCCGCGTGCGACTATTAACATTCTTGGCGTTTTTTTTTCTGGCGCTTCGAATTCAGCTAGAGATTTGGGAAGTCAACTTTTTTCAATGCGATTCGATTGTTCGCAAAATAAGGTGAGTATAAATGTGTGGCTTTTTGTAGAGTTGTCATTCGTTCGAGGAGGAGAAGAAGAAGAATTGGTAGCCGAGGTAGGAAGAAACGATTGTGATTGTTGTCAATGAGCCCATGTCAAATGTAACTTCCGTCGTCGATAGAATAATTATCATTGTCTCGTCCAAAACACTACAGTAAAGCTTGTCCTGCCTCATTGGCCATGCCAAAAACAAGAAACAACCCTGTTATACGGTTTACCTTTAAAAGCCAAAACAAATTTGATATAATAATAATAATAATGGGTAATAGGAATATTCAATTTTTTGAAGAAATTTAATAATTAATATATGATTGACAATATACAACATAATGTACAAGTTATTATTAATTTAGAACATAATATTAATTATATTAATAAAACCTTATAAATATTTCCAGAATGCATAAACATAATATATATGCATTAAATAATATGATAAGCAACATATAATAATAACAAAGACTAATCATCTAACTAGGCTCCTCATGTGACGAGAAAAAAGGTTGTTACACACCGGGACCACGCCCTTCCGATAACTCTGTTAGAATCCGACGCCCTGTATTCGCGACCCTGGGTCTTCCGCAAACTACAGTTTTCCAATTTATTTTGGGGTCTGCTAAATTTTATGTTATTAGTTTGTATTGAGTTGTCCTCCTTTGTAAATCGTGTTTATAACTGAGGATAGGACATGCGTTTTAAGCAAATACCTGTTCGCTCGGCCGACTGACACCACAGTTGTTTACAATTTTGGGTAGTTGTCAAGGAAGCGGAAACATAGGGCTCTACAGTAACACTTTTCAAGGAATAATTTGTAAATAATTTTAAAAATTTCTACTGATTTTCAGGTTTTGGATTTCAAAAGTCTAAAATTGATCACAGTTGTGGATTGATCCATGGCTGATTCACATACAATATTGAAAATCTACGACTGTGGGGCTGTCCATGTATACTTGATTGACAAATGTTTCAGTAAGTTTCAGATACGTCGGATTCTTATCGGCCGAGTGTAGGCCTATAGCTTTGTGCCAACTGACAAATGTGTCCTATTCCCTCTTTTTTTTGTTTTTAAATGTTACACATTTTGAAAAATGTACAAGTGATCACCTGTACTCTTGACAATAATTTGCTTTATTGAATTCTTATAGTTGTAGACATTTAGTTCCTTATACGATTGGACATGCCTAGATGATACCGTCACAACATAAGTTCCTATTCTCCGAAGATGCATATTATTATTTATGGAACTAATATGATTAAATGTGCCACCTAACAGTGTAAAATAATAGGCAAAATAACAATATAGTAGGCAAAAAAAAACGGTTTAATTATTAATGCCAAGTTGGCAAACGTTCTTGTAATTTTTTAACTGCAATGTAATATATTTAGCCAAGTGCCAGCTTTTCAATTAAAACCTAAGCAAATAATAAAAAGTAACAGTGGTGTTTGCCGCCATAATTACTAGAAAAATTACGACGACAGTTATAAATACGCCTTATGTTTATCGAACAATCAAACTAAGAAAAGGAATATAAAGATGAGCCGAGCCCGCAGCTTGTTGACACAGTTCGTGTGTTCGAGGCGTGCGTGCGTGCCGATAGAGCAACGCTGAGCACGCCACAAACCAGACATGTGTCAACCAGCCTATCACAGGCGAATCTACAGCTAAGAACCATAATAACAGTATTTACTACAGACTAAGTTAGTAGCAAAGAACTAGAGGCGATCTTATATACAATAACATTCAAAACGTGTTATTTGGCTTGTAAATTCGATTCAATAATAACATCCACGGGGAAGAAGATAACGCATGCAAAGAGATTGCAATTACTTAGACTTAATTGTTTCTGCCATGCACGTCGTCATTATGCAGTTGTTTGCATTACCCCCCCCCCTTCCCCCGTGCGATGACATGACCGGGTCGTGAGTGACGGCTGCTTGGTCGTGACACGCGTGCGACCAGTGTATCTTGCGGGGAGGAATTTACCGAAAAACTACGCTATTATTTGACTTTTCTTGTCTGTAGGTGGGCTAGGCACGCAAACATTTTTTATCAACTCTACGCTATATTTCACAATCACGAGGATTCCATATTTCATTTTCCCCCAGCGCCTTCATAAAGTGTATCCCTTTCCTTCCCTTCCGTAACAACCGAAAAATACTGTGTTTAACAAGTCTTTGATATTATACAAGCAACAAATTAATGAAAATACTGTATTGCATTAACAAAATAAAATCTACCTATTCCTAGTTATGTAGTTGAACAAGATTACTTTAAAGCTTTCCCTTCACACAAAGTGTTAGGTGGTCCGTGGTTGCCATAGTAATACCAAGTTATTCAAAGAATATAAATAAATGTCAGAACTGTCGTATAATGCTGACCCTTAGCATAGCTTCCGTTTAAAATGTTGGCATTACTGCAATTCCTTCATGCTTCTCATGGTATGAAATATGTTGTACTAAAAATAATTTAAGTTTTTATACGTTTACCATTATTAAAAGCGCTTAAAACAATGTTCAGAGTAAACTTAATTACATTTCTATATATACTGAGTAGCGTACGGGGTTACATTTTAACATGCAAGCCAATGGATCTCGTGCCCACGCCGCGCTACTTTATATTAACTTGAAACGATCGAATTCAACAATGCAATCTCTTATGCACATCAATTTGGCCTCCAATAATGTTGATATATACATACAAAGAATAGTTCACAGAGAATCATCCCATACAATAATTGGTAAGTAATTGGTGTAAAGACTTACGAGTGGCGAGTAGAAGGCAGAGCTGTCCACACCGATACTAGGGTAGGGGTTCTGGTCGGTGGACGGGTAGGGGGTACCGTAGACGCCGACGCCTGACGTCGAGAGCCTCGGGTAGGACGCTGATAACGCTAACCTCGCGGAGTCATATTGACAAGAGCAGACGGTTTGCCCCGAGACGGGGTCCGTCATGATAGGTCTTCCATTCTCACAGCAGGAGGTGGGGGGCCCGGACCCCGAGCCGCCGGGGGAGAGGGCGCCGGCCCCCAGACTCCCGCTGCCGCCGCCACTGCCCCCGGTACCGAGGGGTGGGGAGGTCGCCGTCGTCGGCTGCCCCGCCACTAGCAGCTGCAACAGAGAGAGATGGACACGCATGTTAGAAGTGCGCTGGAGAAGAGAAGAACTTCACATCGCACTCATAACAAAATATAGTACACCTAGGTATTACAGGAAAATATAGCTTCATATTTAATTGTGACTGTTCCATGATACAATAAGAATTAACTGCGTAGAAGATGAAATAGGTATTGAAATACTGGTTTACATAAACAATGGTCGCTATATACGTTCAATATCGCATGATCGTCTAACATGCCAGAGGTTTAAATTACTTTCTCATTAAAATTTACGACGTTATTTCAGTTCAAGGCGTGATAATTTGTTTATATTATTTTAAGTGCCTACTCAATTTGATAACAAAGTTTTTTATTGCTAAGAATTTATTAGTTGTAACACCAATTTAAGAGTAGCAATTGTTTACTGCCTCGGATTTACCACGATTAAGCTTTGGATTACTTTCACAAACTATTGGATAATTTGAGACGATATTAGTAATTATTAAACATGATAATGTTCCAACTACATTCGTGAAACATAATTGGTGTGTATGACTAAGGGTATATTATAATCTATATTGGCGTGGGGGAGGTGGGGGGGGGGGGGGCACTCGTACTTGTTCATATCTAGAGGTTCATACACATCGTGTTTTTATGAGTGACGTTACTTAAGATATACAAGGATACAACCATGTTTATACAACATCATGGAGATGTATTGTATGCCTACATATTTTGTACATGTCTTGGGTTAGTAACTTATAGCAATCAACCAGGTTCGTGCATGAGTACTCATACCGCTACCGGTAGACCTACCGATATAGTAATTACTGTTATCACGAAAAATTTGCTACTGGTTTCTAATTAAAGACATACTCTTTGATATTTATTTACATTTTATTAATTATTATAATCATTAATTATTTGTTGCATGCGTGTCTACTGTTGCAGATAACAGGCTTACGTCGGCACAATAAACATACTAATTTAAATCAAAAAGCAACTCAACCTTACCCGCAAATGGAGTAGATAATGAAAAAATATTAATTAATTAGGTAGATATAGTGAACAACATGGAACGATTATTATTAAACGAACCATATTTTTTATAGATATGCATTTGCCTTGCAAACACAAATAGATTAAATTCCTAAAAATATAAACAGGTCTGGAAAATGTTCATATTATTTTTCATTGCTTCCATCTGTTCACAGCACAATACACAACACAATACAAAACAAAACTCATCAATTTGTTGACTATGTTCAGAGATTTATTTGTCAGTCAATAAACAATACGTGTTGATTGCTCTCACGCATTCAATTCGTTGTATGTTATATTGAATGATGTTTTTCTGAGGTAGAAGACAATAGGTAAAACAATAGGTAAAACAACAGGTACCAATAGGAGCAATACCTACAAATACTATGCAGCACTGCTGTCAAGAGCAACGAGTATAGTCTACTGTCCACAAAATACCATCTGCCTCAGCGTATTATGATAAAATACAATACCGTGTGCATATTATGATAAAATACAATACCGTGTGCATATTATGATGAAATGCAATACCGTGTGCATATTATGATAAAATACAATACCGTGTGCATATTATGATAAAATGCAATACCGTGTGCATATTATGATATAAATGGAAATAGGGTGCCATGATTGAGTATCTCAGGTGTTGATTAGACAAGGCTTATAAATAATGCACTTAATGCTAGTTTATAGTATAATATGTACTTCGTATAGGCCCTATTATGTGGTTATTTATGATGTTATGTATGATGTTCAGTTCTGTTATTAGTTATTATACAATTAGTACATATAGTGCGCTATAATACTGAAACTTATCAGCATGTAATCCTATGCTAAGTACCCTACACTTACGATAACTTGATATACTGTATTGGTATGTTTGAATCAGTGCAACTGTTACATATTATTATTAGTATTACATTACTTATTATTCGTATAGTAAATGTGTTGTGCTCAACACCAACAACCGTGCACAAGGCGTAGTATATAAAAATTAATAAATTCGAATTTATAGTCTATACTCAGCTACATAACTGATCTTTATTTAAAGTGCACCGAGCCAACCCTGCCGGCGCCGACGTCATCGACACACACTAATAATGATCATCCATAGAAATTTTAGTTTATGTTTGTAGTTAGAATTAGCGACAAACTGATTGGCCACGATTCACCCGTGGGCTGTAACCGTCTACGCTAGAATCAACACGGCAAATTCCGAACAACTGTTACAATTTATTTATAACTTATATTCATGCATTACGCAGTGGCTGGTGGTTGGCTTTAGTTAATTGTATGGAGGGTGCATTTTTAAGGAAATATGCAAGACCTGATACAAAAATTACAGCTGAGTTTCCACCCGGGTCAACAAACTTTGGATGGAGAAGGAGATAAATACGTTTAAATAATATTTATCCTCTTAACATCGGTTGCATATTAATTGGTTTAGCTTAATAATCCCACTCAATTCCTAATTTGATCTTGTTTTGCTTCTAGGCCTAGCTCTCGTATAGTCAAATCTTAGCCGAGAATCTTGCATTCAAAACAGCGCAATTATCTCTTCGTTCCCGCAGCATTTTTATCTCCACAATCAGGGGGAATAAATTATTGGAACCGGGGAAAGAAGACGTATAGTCTGAAGGGGCAAACTTTTTGTCACTAGATTTTAATCCCGAATGGAAATAGAGAGACAAGCCAAGACGCAGTTGTTCTTCAAAGGGGTTTTATTTATAGGCGACTCGTGTAACATTCCTTGTCAGTCATATTTCAATGAAACTTGTAAAAAACACAACAAGTTCAGTATGTATTCTAAAGTTTTTGATTTATTATTTGTGTTGTAGTCTTGCAAAATTCAATATTTTATTATATATTTTTGAACTAAGTTATTCATGTGGTTAAAAACAAGACAAGTATAAAATGTAATAATAGGTAAAATACGTTTAAAATGAGACAATAGGCCTACAATGTAAAACAAACTAATCATGCTAATTACAATAAAATATAGTTACATTATACCAACCCATCAACATAAAATATGTGTATAAATTGTAATTAATCATACAATAGGGTGGCAAATTAATAAAATATTCCTAAATTAAAATTGCATGAAATTAACTTAATGTCATTGCCAATCCAACGAAGAGTTAGTTGTGACATGGATTTACAAAGCGTCCAGTATCCATGGTTGTGACATTTATTTATTTACTTTAAAATGACATTTTGTGATTTCATGTCACTCATGTGTATACGAGCGAAGTAAGGGTATATGCAAGAAATAAATTTGGTCCAATATTGTTATTATCAAACTTTATGTTTTCATAGCCTGAACTAATCAAGAAGCTGAACGTTTTTCTGGTCATTTCACTGGATTTATTAACTACTCGAACAGAGCGAAATGACTTGCAAAATACATAATTCCCATTACTATTATTGTTATTGTATGTTTACCAAAATGGGGTTGAGTGAGTGAAGGCATGGTTAAATATAAATTTACGTATTATTGGTATTAGTTCACAAATTAATTACTACGTAGCCTTCAACTGTTACCGACAAACGTTCACAACATCTAATTCTAATTGAGGCCTGCGCACTTGTCAGATTCCAAGTGGCTTTACTTTAGTTAGAACATTTCGATTTTCCCCATTGCTCACTCACTCTCTCGATGGGTTAATTTTGTTTGTGCTTCGAGTATAGGAGCAGCTAAATGGATATTAAATTGCCTTTCTACATGCGCGGTACTAAAGAGCTGGGCAAATGTTTGAGCTCTTGTGCCAATGATTCCGCGTTGTTTATCTTGCCCTTAGCCGTCGGCAACATTAATTGGCCAGGCCTTCATGGAGGCCGGCGAGTATACATAGTACATACGTGATCATATTATCCTATGTACTAATTATGCTAATGGTAGACTATGATATAGCGTAGCGTGGCAACGAGGGAACTTATCGCCTATTTGTTCTACACAAGTTGCGTCATTTAAACCTATGGTTAAGTAAGGTTAGCCGCGAGCACCAGCTTAATATGATGTGACACGTACACAATTTTTGGTCGATTATCGAAGGGTAATGACAGTTTTTTAAACAGTTCCGTTTAGATTACGTATGTTTTTAATAACAACCCGATCGAACTCTAGTCTCGAACCACGAAATGACTTTTTTAATGCCTCTTATTTGGTGTGTAATTTTATCTCTGGTATTTGTGGAAATTTGAGTGGCTCTAAGCTAAGCTGACTATAGCGTATGGCCAGCAAATAATTGTAAAACAACTTTATAATAAGGTGAAAAAGTGGATTCCCTTGCGGCTGAACTAGGCTATAAAGGTAAACACTGGAAATTACCCCTCAACGCTGTCAAATTACATGCTTCTGTTTGGCGTTTAATTCTAGCTCATTTCTGTGGCGAGCCACCAGACCTTGTATTATCACATATTCAGTGCGCGCTCGTAGCCAGGGGCCGAGTGCTACTCCGATCACTATCATATTGACATTGCTGTCCAAAAAATGTGTTGCGAGTTGTAAAACCACGTCAAAACAATTTCTACGGGGCTGGAAAGGACTCAAAACCTCAAGCCCTAACTAACTTGGCAGACAGAAAGGCTCTGGAGGTGTTGGTGCTAGCCAAGGACGCGCGACTGAAATATCAACATACCTCCCGCTGGGCTGGATGGTAGTAAGAATTTAGAAGCCCATTCCTATCTATCCCTCCACTATACCTACAATTACCTTTTATGGGCCTTCCTTATTTAATTTCACGCTGCTGTCAGAAAAGAGACCTTTCTGTTTCAACATGTTTGCATTTATAAACACATTCCCTTTGGCACCCCATAAGTAACCACGCCAGTGATGAGAATACAGGGTTATAATATATGCTACTTTAATTTATCTATTTATTTATTTATTTATTTAACGTCTATCCTATTCAGTTATAAAATTGATTTACAAAGGGGAACAAATTCTAAATAAAACTTCAACAACATGCACACAAGTAGAGTACCGCAGCTTCATGAAAAATTGCTAATGCATTCTCATTTTTATAAAGTATGTAAAGTTTCTGCTTGCTGTACAAACAGTCCCTAGAGTTCACAGTACATCTGCTAAATCTAGAGGAATTTAAATAGAAAGGTTGGGACTAGTAACTCGTGAAAATGTAAAATGGGACATAATATACCATAAGTGCCATTTGTCGTTGTGAAGTGTGAATAACAACGTATTTTTTGCTTGTAATTTAATAACAACAAACAATAACATTGCACACTAAAGAAATAATGGATTCGAATAATTCTTCAAAAAGGGGAAATGCCATCTAATTTGAAATTTTGACCATTGAATGAAAGGATTGTAGATTGCGACTTTTCATCGAAGACAGCCTTCTCTGCATAATAACGTATGGGCATATCTTATACCAATAAATACGGTGTGTGTATAAAGCATCCTTGCACTGATTTATTACAAAGGATATCGGTCGGTTTAAATCCTAAGTGACTGCATATGAAAGTTGTGACAGAATCAATTAATGTTATTATTTTCAGATGAAAATAACACAAAGTCAACAAAAGGTTATATTTTAAAAGCGAATGAATTTAGTGGGACGAAACACATGTGTGCCATGTTTGATTCACAAGTTTATTTCATTGTTTAAACATAAGTATTTCCAAGTCCTAGTTAATATACGGTCGCGTGGTGCGTCGGTCAGAAGGTGGACAACGCGCGTGTTCAAATCCCACATCGGGCATCGACTTGGATGTTATTTCGACATATCACCTCCTCCTACGCCAGGGCATAAAGAATGCAACACATGACTCCAACCTCCTCCAGAACTACGCAGGGCATAAAGAATGCAACACATGACTCCAACCTCCTCCAGAACTACCAGTGGCGTGGCGAACTACTAAGAGTGATCGGTGCCTACAATATTTTAACTATACCCACCCCTACTTTCGTGGGCAACAAAGGGGTGTGGGGGCGCCCCCCTCAGTTTAGCCCCGCAGGGAATTTTTTCAATTTTGGTGATCCTAGAATGGATTTGGTGCGTTTTACAAGCAATTAATCTTATTTCATAGATGTTGATAGCCTCATTTTGATGTAATTAAATTTTAATAAATAGTTGAAAAATGTTTTTGTTAGACTCATAAAACCAACGGTTTGTCATTCTTTTTTGTCTTCCCCAGTTTAGCCCCGCTGGGAATTTTTTCAATTTTGATGATTGTTTAGTCTTGCTTTATATTTATTTGTTTGTTATTGCTTCCAACTGGCAGTGTACTTTATTTACAAAATCATTTTTGTTCTTATTTACATTGTTGACTTTGTTTCCAACTTTTGCAGGCCTATGGCCTCTAGTAATTTCTATCTTAATAAATATTTCTATTTACATTCTTTAAAGTGTTTTAGAAGTTAATTTATTATGTATCATAATTAGCAACAGCAACATCTACGGTGCCTATGATATTACAGTCTTACCAGAGACACGTTATGGCCATTCGTGCACAATGATCCTAGAATGGATTTGGTGCGTTTTACCAGCAATTAATCTGATTGTATAGATGTTGATAGCCTCATTTTTATGTAATGAAATTTTAATGAAATGGCTGAAAAAAAGTTTTTGTTGAACTCATAAAACCAAAGGTTTGCCATTCTTTTTTGTCTTCCCCAGTTTAGCCCCGCAGGGGATTTTTTCGATTTTGGTGATCCTAGAATGTGGATTTGGTGCATTTTACCAGCAATTAATATGATTTTATAAATGTTGATAACCTCATTTTTATGGAATGAAATTTTCATGAAATGGCTGAAAATATTATGTTTGTTTTGTTGAACTTATATAAAGCCAACGGTTTGTTTGTAATTCTTTTTTGTCTTCCCCAGATTAGCCCCGCAGGGAATTTTTTAAATTTTGGTGATCCTAGAATTGATTTGGTGCGTTTTACCGGCAATTTATATGATTTATTAGACGAGTGAGCGAAGCGAATGAGGATTAGGCCTACTATTCAAGATAAACGGCGCTTATTCTGTGACTCTGTGCGTGTGTGTGCTTGTGTGTACTACAAAATCAGCCAAATCGCTGAACATATTGCGCTTATGTTCAAATTGTTGATTTCATAAAGCCAACGGTGTGTTATTCCTCTTCGCCTCCTCGTAGCGGCATAGCTAGAATTTGGGAAAAAATACACATAGTGAAAGTAATCAATGAAGAATTTAGTACTACAAGAGGAATCCGGGGGCCTTCCCATTAAAAAAATGTATATCCTGAACCGTTAGATAATTTGTGCGTTTTGGAAATCAATTTTGTTATTTTTTCGTTTTCTCCGTTTATTGGCAGAGCTATTATTTGGGAATTAGGAAAACTACTTAAACGCACAATAATGAAAACTAGGGGCTCCGTGGGCTTGCCCCAGGTAAAATGTATATTCAAGGTAATTTGGTACAAATTTGTGCGTTTTGAAGAAACACTTTGTTAATAATATTTGAAGAGAAAAGATACGATTTTATTCTTTTACGGACAAACTTGCTGTCTTAATCTCATTGAAATCAATGCTTTTTTATCTAGAAATTGTACTGGAAATACTCCAATCATTTCAAATAGGTCCAAGAATGTTCTTATTGCATTTATTATTGCATTCACGACGTCGACAATCATGCTTCATAAGTCGGTAACTTAAAACTTAAAACAGAAAACTCGAAAATGTTTTTGACGCGAATAATCTTTGCTGTTAAAGCGCCCTAATATACTTATACTTCCTCCATGCCACCAGCTGTTTATTTAATTTATAAATTCCCCAAATTAATCTATTCCACCAAATAAGTTATAGTATATTACGAACGTATCTATTCATTTAGCAGAATTGTTTAATTGCTACCAGTTATTAGTTAAGTTGAGAACTACTGGATGAATATCCATCATGCATGCTGTCTGCACTTTTACTAAATCATGATTCATGACAAACTTTTACATCAGTCCAGTAAAACTCTAATGTAAGTAAGAGCTGTAGCCATACAATTCAGTAGGTGTGATTTTAACAATTAAAATAGTCATATAAAGTATATAAAATATTATGTTTCATTAAAAAGTAATGGATGGGTGGGTCCCTGCGGGACCACCCACCCACCCCTTTTGGTATCGGTGCCTGGGCTCCGATTTGGTATGTTCGCCACGCCACTGACAGAACTACGCCAGGGCATAAATAATGCAACACATGACTCCAACCTCCTCCAGAACTACGCCAGGGCATAAAGAATGCAACACATGACTCCAACCTCCTCCAGAACTCTGCCACGAGATGAAGTATGCAACATATGACTCCAACCTTCTCCAGAACTATGTCAGGACATAAAGAATGCAACACAAGTTCCCCCTACCCCTTATAGTTCTGCAAAACTATGCCAGGACATAAAGAATGCAACACATGACTCCAGCCTCTTCCAGAACTACGCCAGGGCATAAAGAATGCAACACATGACTCCAACCTCCTCCAGAACTACGCCAGGGCATAAAGAATGCAACACATGACTCCAACCTCCTCCAGAACTACGCCAGGGCATAAAGAATGCAACACATGACTCCCAACCCCCTCCAGAACTATGTCAGGGCAAAAATAATGCAACACAGGCTCCCCACCCCCTCTCCAGAACTACGCCAGGGCATAAAGAATGCAACATAGGACTCTCAATTATTTGGTACACTATTTAGATGATGCATAGTTAAATTGCAACTAGAGATGTTGCAATAAGGTGAAACAATAGAAATTTCTCAATTTCACCCCGAAATATTACGGGTTTTGCACATAGCCCTAATTTAACATGCAAAGAAGAAGAATATCGAGAAGAATAGTCTCAAAACAAAAAAAGAAAGGTAGGATGGATGGATGGACAATGTTATTAGTGTAAAGACAACCTGTTCCACAGTCGTCACTATTATAGGCCTACAGGCACTAATTTTTGCCTCAGCAGACAGCTGTGATAAACTAAAAATTAGTTAGGCCTATATACATGAACCCTTCAAGGCACTTAAAAAGTGAAAACGATACTGATAACACCTAAAGTAAGATAGTGCCCCTACCTACTTGGAAGAGCACCATAATTTGTAATGTGTCACAATAATAAATAGCACGAAACTAGCAAACTGGGCATGATGGATTACAGTTTTAGAAATAAGAACAATGCTTAGTTTATAACTCGTCCCTATTCGTGTGACTCGTTGGTCTTGTTGTTAGCGTATCTGCTTCCAATGCAGAAGGTCCAGGGTTCGATTCCCGCCAAAGGCAGAAGTTTGTTAACTTCTGATTTGGATAAGTCCATCAGTTTGTGTCTTAGGAGTTTGTAAACGGTGAGTTTGGAGCCGTCCTAGCAACGAAGCACATAATAAATTCAGAGGTTGTTGATCTGGCGTTGTCTGGTGATTACTGGCGTTATCTTTTCGCGGGTTGGTTTCGCCACTGTCATCGCCACTAGTTGCTATTATTTCCCATGAAAATATCTAATCTGAGTGGTTAGCTCAATACAATTATTGGTAGCTAAGGTTACTTATTATTTATTTACTGTTCCACTTTAAAATCAGTTATAATTTTAAATGAGTGTTATATCTATATTATATTATTTATTTATTTATTTATTTATTTATTTATTTATTTATTTTATAGTCTATGAAGTGCATCAAGTATTGCACGACGTGTCGAAAGTCAACTAAATTTAATCTTACTGTCAGTCCGGCGCCTCACTCAAGTTAGCGACATCGGGCGTCAATTTTTAAAAGTCAGGGGATGAAGTGAATACATAGTTTGACAGAATAAGACAAAGATCGTGTTTACAAGATATATTTGACAAAGCAAGGACCTCCCAAAGACCAAGCATTGTCGCATGTTTGGATGTCTAGCTTTTGCAAATACCTAGTACGAATTGAGCTATCATAATCAATATGTCCTCATCACTTTTATTACCCAGTTCAATAACACCAGCAACTGCTGTTATTTTAAACAGAATGGTTTTGAGGTTATTTTCAATACTGCAAATATGCCTATAACTAGATTTTGATGAAAATTGTTCTAAGATAAAACTGCAGGCACTTGCTGAGTTAATCGATGTATGGGTTTTTGTTTTTAGGGGATATCACTCATTACTCGCAGAAAATGTGTAGAACTGTGTTTTAAGGGGAATCCCTAGACCTAAGTCTGATTTCAAAAGAATGCAATAAAGACGTCTGAAAAGTTAGTAGAATGAAAGAGGGACTTAATAATAAAGCGGATTTTTTTTTAATTTTGACGTGACGTAGCCTCAGAATCAACAATTATTATATTCAAATTGCCCGAATCAATCCAGCTAGTTCAAAATTGAATTTTGAGCAGCAGTTTTTTGTATATTGTTTTTACACTCCTGTATCTACAACCTAAATAAAAGGATTCATGATTTTCTATGGTTTCTTGCGTTGCACGATATTTTTAGTCAGCCGGTACAATTTCAAATTTGGTTGTTTAAATAAAAAATCGTGTAACGCCAGAAACTAAAGACAACCAGTTTCCCCTTTAGTTAGGTGGAGATAAATGAGTGTAGAAACAGTAGGCCTATACAAAAAACTGCTGCTCAAAATTCTATTTCCGGCAATTTAAATATAATTCTTAATTCTGAGGATATGTCCCGTAAAAAAATCAATCAATCCGCTCTATTAGACTATTATGAAGTCCCTCTTTCACTCTACTAACTTTTCAGACGTCTTTTATTGTGGTCTTTAGAAATCATATTTAAGTCTAGGGATTCACCTTATTATACAAATTTTGTGTACCTTATATAAAGTAAAAGTGGAATACAGCATGAAGATATAAAGCAATACAATACAAAATATAATATATAAACATAAAATATACATAGGACTATAAAATAATAACACAAAAGTGAGAACCACAAAACTAGGATGTACTTTGTGGTTCACTTTATTCGTAATGTGATGAATGGTGAAGTTGTTCCTGAATTTGGCGGGAAACTGTAAACCATACATAAATTTAACAGGAGCTGCAGTGTTTCAAATTAATGTATTTTTATAAAGAAAAGAAAATAAGATAGCATTTTGTAGGGTATAGCGATAGTTCTATTGCATAGTAGTACACGCTGTTTTATATACACTACAAAAGTACAGTAGGTACCGTAAATCTAACAAAGTTATCTTCTGGCACCAATAACAAAAAAGTCCACGGATCAATGAGGTATGCTTATATGTCATCAGTGATCAGACGTGATATACTGTACCGAATGTAAGGATTGCGACTCCTCTTCAAAGAGTTTGTGGACATTCTTTATTTTTGTCAACGCCAGTAAAATACCCCTTTCGAATCCACAGACACTCGAGGTATTTGCAGCACCAAAATAGTATAATACCCCTTCGAATCTACAGACACTCGAGGTATTTGCAGCACCAAAATAGTATAATTTTTCTTATAAAACCCCAAATTTTACATGGATGCATGTACGTAAAGTATTACCACAGAACATAATTCACATGTATGCATGTACGTAAAGTGTTATAGACACATAATTCACATGTATGCATGTACGTAAAGTGTTATAGACACATAATTCACATGTATGCATGTACGTAAAGTGTTATAGACACATAATTCACATGTATGCATGTGCGTAACGTGTTATAGACACATAATTCACATGGATGCATGTGCGTAATGTGTTATGTACACTTAATTCACATGGATTCATGTGCGTAAAGTGTTATGTATATATATATACACACAAAATTTACATGGATGCATGTGCGTCAAGTAGGGATGGCAAGCCGGTCAATTGACCGGTCAAATAATGTCAATTGACCGGTCAATTGACCAAGTAATATTTGACTGGTCAAATAATTGGTCAAAGTAATATTTGTACTTATTTATTTGGCATCACTCATTCTTCAAAGGAAAGTCAACTTTTGTTACATTCCTTACAAATTTGAAATTGGACAATTCACTGTTGTTGCCCTTAATACTTTTCGACAGCGAGCACACAAAGTTCTAGTAAATTTACTCATTTACACTCATTCACTCATTTCCATCAATAATTATTACCATTGAACGTTCATCACGTATATTGATTAGCCTAACTTTGTTGCAAAAACATTTTTTCGTAAGTATCCTGCCACAATAGAGCAAAATATACCTTTTTTATATTTGACCGACTTTTGGTCAATTGACCGGTCAATTGTCCGGTCAATTGACCACTTTTTATTTGACCGGTCAAAGTGCCATCCCGAGCGTCAAGTGTTATAGAATAGACAAAAAGGCAAGAGTTAGAAGTGTATAGCTCGTAGGTTCTAGTCGGACAAGTGACTGCCCAAATACCAAGTTGAAGTCTTATAGGGTCACAATATTTTGTGAAGGCAGTCTAGCTAAGGGTGGGTCAAGAACGGATACGGACGGCGTAGAGTAGAGCCAGTTGGTAGAGGTATAAACCAAAGCAATGTAGAAAAGTAGGCGGGAATGAAACCAAATAAAAATAGATTATATACAAGTACAACTGAGAATCGCAGTGTTGGTTAAATAGGCCTACTCTAGCATGAAGTGGACAAGACAAGAGAAAAAAATAGGTCCAGTGTTGCAGCCTGTTGTGAATGTAGCCTATGTATCTTGTGGTAGAAAAGACTGCGCCAAACACAGCAGTCAGAGGACCACCATGTACATGTTATATTTGCAAACTCAAGATTCGAAGTAATTTTATCCCAATACTTCGGTATGAATTGGACAAGACAATGAAAAAATAGGTCCAGTGTAACAGCCTGTTGTGAATGTAGCCTATCTTGTGGTAAACCCGCCAAACACAGCTAGGCAGGGGACCGCCATGTGCATGTTATTTGCATACTCAAGATTCGAAGTTAATTTTCTCTCACGACTACGCCAGCGACATTCAACTTTCCAATTAATAACGACAAGCTCCGACTCTGGGACTATTTTTTACGATTACAACTCCCGGATCGCTGATCTATCAGATTCCCAGTAAGGCACACATTCACACCTGAGTCTGAGTGCGGAATAATATTAGGAAGTCGCGAAGTAAGTATAGGAGAGTTTTGCCTCAATTGTTGGAAATTTAATAAAATCGGAATGGTAAAATTGGCATTAATTTAGTTTGCATCAATTATAGTTACGTGTATTTGATCAACCAATCAATGGTGGGAGTGTGACGCTTAGAATGAGAATTATGTGGCTATCGGTTCTCACCCTGACACGCCCCCTCCATCCTCCCCTCCCCCTACAGTCAAGCCAATTTGGCGTAAAACCCACCGATAACACCAACAAGTCGAAATACAAATTAACCTTTCTTTACACTGTCGTATAATCATATTTTATTTAGGTACCTATATTAATGTATATAATATGTTATTATTATTTTCATTTACGTATAGTGCAGTTATATAAACAAGCCACTACTCTACTACGGCACGGAAACTAGCTAGCCCTATGGTTAAATTCTAATAATTGATAAAATAAATAAATAAATAATGTGAGCCACTATGAAGCAAAGACGAATACAACATTGAAACATGCGGGAATGTATAAAGAGCTTACAATATCAATCAAAAAATCAAATTAACCAACATATTTGACATCTGGGTTTATGCAGAGAGGCTCATTGCGACTAGAAGTAAAGTTAACTATAATAGCTTGACTTGACTGGGGTTAGAGCCCAGGGCCCGCCTGGGCTTGTACCCTGGGCCTGTACAGGCGCACTGCGTTCACGCGGCACTGCAGTAACCGTAGCACGGAATAGCCCGCCACGTGCGAATAAGCATGTCCCCGCTTTTACGTGCGGCTGTGTTCACAGCAATCGGACGTGCACCAAGTTACTAGTCGAGTTAATATGTCGATACTTAAATAATGTAAGTAACAAAAATCTTATGTCAATTACTTCAATTACAGGTAAAACCTACACTAAAAACAGCGATCTTTATATTTTTTAAAATAGTTGCAAAGATGAAATGCAAATAAAGCCCTATCAGCAAAAATTTACAAAAGAACACAAGTTTACTTAGGCTTATACATCCAAAATATAAAACATTAGAGCCTATACCTTGTGGGGGATAAATAAACTAAGCTCACAATTAGGGGGAGACGAGGGGGAGCCGGGGAGAGGCCCCTATACCGCAGAGATAGCTACATATTCAGCAAAAATGCTATATATTTATATTGTCTTCGTAATATTGAAATTAAATTGGTAGGTTAACAAAATAATGAAAACTTTCAAATGCCCATCGATAAGACAATCTTCAATTAACGATTCCATGATTTAAGGCTAGTAATTTAATTACAGCAGTCTTGTAATTGTCATGCACCACAGACGGCTTGTTCCATCAAGAATGAACTACATTAGGCATAACATTAAATCGCAGTCGTTTCCGGAACGAATTAAGACAGAAATACGTGCTGAACAAAGGCACCCATCCAATTATTATGATTTATTTAATATCGGTATGACAGCAATTAAGACTTCGCAGTCTCAATTACTACTTAAATATAAAAAAAAAACTAGTTATCCATGGCTAACAGTAACAGTTGATCGTAACGCCCTAAATAACATTGACTAGAATGAGGGACTCATACGGGACCCCCTCGCACATGAAATGCTGCCAAGTAGTAGCTGATAACGAGAGAAATAAAATATAAACCATTTGGGCTATTGGGCCCATTATGCTTCTTTTGACACTACCATTAGAGAAATACAACAGGAAATCCACCTCACTAACCTTACTGACATCGCAACACTACAACCCCCTCCCCTCCAGCGAAGGCCTACCTTATTATTTAACACTGACAAGTACATACCTGGGATGCTGCCGGATAGGAGTAGCCGAACTGCGAGTACGCCGACATTGCCATTCAAACAGGCTATAGTCACTAAATTATTCTCACTAATTTCGTTCACAATAATACGTCAGTTCAAGGCCCAACATCACCCGCCATAGGTTAAGTGTTGATCAACACGAATAATGTCGCGTGTGTAATGTCCGCGTCATGACGGAACAGGTTGACGGGCACAGGTCCCCCGATCACCGGCGATGTCACTGGAGCGACCACGCACTCGCCACTTCACTCGACAACAGTGTCACAATCGATAAACACCACCCCCCGTTTGGGGGTGGAGGGGTGTGGTGATTACAAGAATAATCCTCACCCCCCACCCAATACCGGATGTCACCCCCGACGTAACGAACAATAACAATAACACCGATCCCAAACGAGGCAGCGGACTTCCGCCGGTTTGTACGTGCGTCGTGGATACGTAGTGTTGACTGGGTAGCGATAGACTAGCAGCTCGACGGCGGACACGGACCGTGGGGAGCCTCTCGCGGCCAGACGGTGAACCACGCAAACCGGATTCACATTGTTGTCCCCCTCCACCTCGCGGGGAGGAGCCTAACGCCGTCCGACCAATCGCAAGAGCCGTTTCATACCACGGCCACGCCTCTAGGCGAAGAGTTATAACTCTTCCGTGCATGTGAATCGCGGGCCCGCCCAGGCTCCGCCCAGAGTGTACCCGAAGCCGCGCCCAAAGTGTGTCTGCTGTGGGACAGCGTGACAGCAAGAGTTTATGGGGCACCAGAAGTCTACCACGGAGAACATACCATTGTTGTCTCGCTAAAAAACCGAACACATTCGTTGAAACAATGGAATAACCTGTTGCCAAACTCTGTCTCAATTATTTAGGTCCACGCGTGAGACGAGATTAATGTATGTTCAGGAACTGCTGGCCTTTCGTCTTACTCTTACAGTTACTTTTTACCTTCAGAAATATGGAAATCGTATATTTTAACATTTCGACAAGAATGGTAGAAGTATTCGTTTTAAAAATTGCTCAATTGTTTGGTTACCTGTTGCTTTTTCTTCTATCCAATATTTAATATTCACTACTCACCAGAGTACCATTCTAATTCGATTCATTTGGTAATATTTTATACTATTGGACGAATGTAGAGATGGGATTGCCAATACATCGAATTTCTTAGTGGAATTCCCAAGTCAGGAAGAATTTCATTCAAAGTGGCAAAACCAAATCGATAGTCTAATCGAAGTATGTACTAATGGGTTAAACCAGACACCTAATTATAATTATAGCTTCAGTAGCCAGGTTGTTGACAAAGAAAATATCTACTTATATTGTTGGTCCATAGAATTTGAACTTTTACGATATGCAATTAGAGGTGCATGCATCAGCATTCCCACGTATATATCTTTCTACAAAATTAAATACATACATGTCTGTCAAAAGCATTAAAAAATTCAAATGAGAGACTATACAAAAGAATTACTGTAAATTTTGCATAGCAAAGACCACAGGAAGATTTGAGAAAAAATAAATGATTATTGTGTAGTATGTCTAATTCTAAAATTTGTTAATTCTTAGCTATAAAATGGATTACTGGTTATTTAGATATTTAGATTTTTTTATTTAGGATTGCAAACATGCGTTACAGACAATTGCATTGCATGGTATAATCTTGTTTTTCTCCCATCAACAGCACACATTAAATCCAGTAAGATGAAATTATAAATATAGATTTACTAAAATACCAAAATATCATAACAATAAGTAAACCTTAACCACAGATCTGTGCCTTAACATTTAAATTATTTTATGAAGTTGAACAAAGTATATTAATTTGAATTGATTCATGGAGTTAAAAATTAAATTGTGAAGTTGAATAAAGCGTACTGAAATATAATTGATTAATTGTATTGAAAATTAAATAATACAAAATTTAAATCTTCAAGGTAGGCCCTAATCGTCTAATAATATGCATTTTTCCTTAGAATCTCTGTAAGGATGTCTGAACTTGCCAATATCATTTTATTAGATAATGTTTAAGGAGTTTATTCTATAGTTTTTTTTTTGATAATAATATGTAGAGCCATGTTGGGTGAGATTTGTTCTTTGTTGAGTGAATCGAGTATATTTTATACGTGATTACGTATATACCATATGGTATAATACGAATTGTGTGTTGGCTGGTTGATAGGCCTCTTGTACAACACTATAATGGAAAAATACATTAGCAAAACTTAATATCTAAGTAGTGGTAAAGAGCTAAGTGAAAATGCATTACGAATTGCAAATTATATTTGACTTATTCAAAGTGCAAGTTCCCAAGAAATAATTCTCTCATATATTGCAGACATGGATGGTACATTTGTATTTATCGTTCTCCTTTGTAAATGAGTTTGTATACCTGAATAGTAATAAATTGGGTCACAGGTTTGGTAATCGGTTTCATATACGTTTTATTATTAAGAATATCGTTTTGAATTTTGTAAAACATATCATGTTTGTCGGTGTTTTAATACAAAATAAAAAATGTATTTAGAATTTATTACCAATGTAGGCATTTGAATGGTGATACTTTATGGGGAACTTTTCCCGCTTCCAGTTGTCAACCGATTGATATGTGCAATTTTGTCTATTATTGTCAAGCAAGGATATGGTCACTTTCGTATGTAAAAGATTACTGAACATTATTGTGCATTACGCACAAATAAATTCCGAAATTTGTCAATTTTCATGTTTTTACTAAATTCCTAAATCCTAAAAATCCATTTAATTTATTTTGATTTTTTGTGATTTTTTAAAACAATGTGCCTCTATACAATACCATAACATATGTGCAGAAGTGTGGTAACAATCTGATAAAAATTGGCTTCAGGAAGAGTTCCAGAAAAAATCACTGCTATATATTGCATATTTTAGAAGAATCATTTGGTAAACATTGTATCGCTTTAATGCCAAAAATCACACACAATTTCAAAATCGAAAAATTCTTGTTGGAATCCAAACCTTGAAACTATATTATAAGTTTAATATTAATTACAATCCAGAAATTAAAAAAATCCATCCCGATCGGGGTCTGGATTGTATGAAATATTAATTATTCCACCTACGGGAGTGTTTCCCGACTATCCAAATCGAGAAATATATTGTGTAAGATTGTAAGTTGTTGTGATAATTTTAAACGTAAGATTTGTTCTTAATGTCATGTTATTTATGATTTAGGTAGGCTTATACGTTATATTTTTATAGCAATTATTCTGAAGAACGAGTGTGGTAGCTGTTATGGAGCCGCCAAGAATATGATCTACTTTGAGAGAAAGAAAACTGTGAAAAATTAAGTGTTAATTTGTCGGTGACACCTATAAGATCTATATTAATAATGTAGGGTGGGTAGTATAATTAAATCAACTCACAACGTCGAGTGTGGTCTTCAAACTTAGGGAAGTTCCTTTTGAAAAGGAACTTTTAAAAGATTCAGTTCATCAATTAAAAAAATAACTTTTATAAAGTTCAAGTTCCTTTTTACATACTCTAAAAAGTTCAAGTTCCTCATAAAAAGGAACTAAAGTTCCTTTAAAAAGTTCCCTTTTATCTTTAAGTTTGTTTAATGCGACTGCAGAGTGACTGACGTGCAACTTGCAAGCATGGTACGGCTGTCAAAGAGCACGGTGAGCGGTAGGGTCATGAATCATGATGATACATATATATGATATGGAATTATAAAATATGATATGTAGCGGTTAGGTTGTTTGATAACAAATACTGAAAAGTGAAAAGTAACGCTAAGTACAAAATTGACTTCTTAGTTGCAACTGGAACGTTTTAGGAACTTTCTAAAAAGTTCCTTGAAAATATGAACTTGATCACTTAAAAAGTTCCTCAACACTAAAAGGGATCAAGTTCCTTAAAAAGTTCCGGGAAAAGGAACTCGTTCCTCGGAACTCGTTCTTTTAAAATGTTCCTTCCCCAAGTATATGGTGGTCTTATAGCTCTACAGCTCGGTTCAGGTCGTCCCCTCGTATAGTGTTAGATTCTTACAATCTGTATGACAAGCTAATAATCTTGCTTGGTCTTGTCAATGACAAGCAAGATTATTAGCGTGTTATAGATGCAATGCTGCATTTAAAGAAAAAAAAAATTGTCCGTGCGTGGAGCTTTTTAGCTGTATAGCTGGATAAAGTATAGCATGCTAAACTTGATCTCATTTTGTTTAATGCACAGAAAAGGAAATAATATTTTTGCGATAAAGGTTCGAACACCCAAGAGCAAGCACGATCTAAAATGGCAACGATTCAAGAGGACACGGTTTCGACTTTCGATCCCATATATATATTGTAATCCACGTTTTATTATAATCGTAATTTTATCTTCATTTAAGGGTATTTTACACAATCAACACAAATTGTAATAAATAGACTGTATATACATACATATAGAGAGCCACTTTCAAAATCCCCCTACAGAGGCTTCATAGTTGCCATGGTAACATAACCTCGCCGAACAAGGTAAACACAATGGCTTATACGCTCGTATTATAAATATAGGGATTTAAAATCAATCTCCTAAAGAAAACATGGATGAAACCGTGTACATACAATGTTGTTGTACTATCATATATTATGATTTGAATCACAAAATCTGTAAAATAAATTCAAATTCAAAATGTATGTGATACATGTGCGGAAGATTGGCTTCGAAGTTCACCTTCTCGCAATCTGCAAGTCATCACGCGCTCATTGATTTAGCGTAGCCATACCCTTACCATCCAACGTGTTACATACGAACATAATTTGGATGTACAAAGTGAAAATTTAAGTTTTCAAAAATGACCAAGTGCACGTACGCCCACGGTTGAAGGCTGTGGTGGGGATGGAGTCGGATCAACGCCATTCCGGTCTTCTCGAGACGAAATGGCGTTCCCTCATATTCTAGTATTTTATTGGTTTGGCATGAGCTAGATTTGTAGAAGACAATTGAACTATTTTTGCCACGAAATATTGTAATGTAAAATAATGTTTAGGGTTAGGCTTTATTCTTTCCTTAATTTTTTGGATATTTTATGAAGAGCCTGCTTTACGAAAGCTGTATGGTATATAGGGTAGCTGCCAGTCAATTTATTGTAATGAATTTTGCCTGCCCATGGCAGGAAGGTCAATATCCATTGCATCACTTGCGGTCAGAATTGGTCTAAATATATCTTTGAAGATAAAATTACAATATCATCTAAACCTAACCGTTTGTCCGGCAGAGAGCGAAATTCACAACTCACAACACAATATAAATCGAACGAAAAATCTGGAGAAACGTTAATTTATTTCATTGTGGCAGATTTTAATGTTAACTGAGTTGTTTAAACTTGCAAATCCCTGGGTTTTCTCCGTAGTTGACGAATTTTCGAAGAGGGTCCCCTCATCTTCGTCCAACCGATAGCTCGAGTCATGAGGTCCAAAGTGTTTCGGGTCTGGTTTGGGTTTACAGTTATTCAATGTGGTTACTTTTCAGCTGTTGCGTTGTTCAATGTTTTTCAATTTGTATGTTTATTAAGAGTATTTTTGTTTTGCTCATTATATTTTGACTAACTTATTCAATTTTTATGTTATACCTCAAGGGGCACGATTTTGTTTGTTTCGTAAATTTTCATCGAAACGCCTTTTTATATAATGGCTGTTCAGTTCTGTTAATTTATATGATTTTTATTTCATTGTGTTTTTAAATAATAATAACACTATAACAGTGTTCATTAATACACACTAATAAGAGCAGGATCTATAATTACTGTCAGTCAATAATCTAGACACGGTGACACAACATTATTATTGATGGTGTCAATCAAGGCCGTACGCAGGGGGGGGTTTTGGGGGTTCAAACCCCCCCCGAAATTACTCTTCTGCCAAAAAGACGGGAATAACACATTTCAATATATGCCTAGGTCCTGTCGTATTCCGTTTTATAATAACACTACTGTAACAAAATCTCAGTATTTTAGAAATACTTCAATTTAGCTGGCCTAATTTGTTATATTGTGCCGTTCTACCACCCGCAGGAAAGGTCGACCCCCCACCCCTACCCTTTCCAAGAAGGGACTTCAACACTTTGGAAATATTTTACGACATCAGTCAAGTTGTATTCACCACTCTTGTGTTCTCAGTTGTGTGTAACTATGGCTACTAAACGCAAGCCTCAGTCGCAGCCAAGCATGCTAGATTTCGTTTCGGTCTCAAAATTGAGTAAAGTTAGTGCTATCGTGGACAGTGATGTCAACAGTGTTAATATAGTTATAAACTCATACTCAAACCTTATACAAAACCCAGTAAGTGAAAAAGTGGATGAAACACTTGTAATAACTAGTACAACTAAAATAGAAAACGCAGTATTGTAAGTCCCCCCGCCCCCCTTCCCCTTCCACCAGTAGGGTACTGTACAGTAAGTACAGGGTAGGCCTACCGCAACAAATTCTATATGGAATTCTCCAATTTTTAGATTTTAAAATTGTAAACCCCCCCCAAAATTATTTTCTGTGTACGGCCTTGGTGTCAATTGTTTGCAAATCAAAATAGGATAATATGTCTACATCTACAACATAGATAGTGCCAATGTCGGCTTTTACAGACTCGTGTTAATTATTTAGTTTTCCCATTTTGTACACCATTTATTTAGACTGTATATCAGAAACCTTCCCTTCCCACCTCGTCCTCCCAACAGCTTTAACATAAGTCTTGACAGGATTTCGTCTACAATCAGTATAGCAATGTTGTGATGTGCAAACTATTATTCGAGAAACAAGAAGATTAATTCCCCACCACTCGCCCGGCCATGCAATGCAGCATCATGGAACCGTAGGGCAACTTTTTGAGGCGCCTAGGTGCTCGCTCTCCTCTACAAAGCCCGCGGTTTCCCCGTCTGGGTACCACACAGCTGTTTGGTGAAGCGCCGGAGCTAACATGGAAACCCACTTTAATTTCATCTCATCCACGCCAATAACTACAGCCTACATGCGGCATTTAGTATGGAGCACACATGCACAGATAATTTGTGTGTCATACTATTTTTAACCACTTTGCTCTGCGAGCGAAGTGGCCAGCTTACAAGGAGTAAACTGATAAAACCAATGCTACTTCATACACGGATCTAATCAATACACTTTTATTGTACACCGTCATTTCATTCCACTAATGGAGCCGGAATAGTTGTATTCACGATATAAAGCAACTTTGGGAAGCTCTAAACCCAACTCGATAAAACACCTGCGTTATCATTATTTTGAATGTATTTGTATAAACGGTTACTGTGAACCTCGCTGCAACATCATTGTTTTACGCCAATTTCAGCCTTCTTGAATATTTACACAAATAGGCTAGGTGTTTTATTTTTCTCGCATTTATAGCTACATACAATGACGTTATGTATGGCAAATTGGCAATGATTCCATGGATTGTTGATAATTTTTCAAAATATAAATAGTAGAACATAGCGGTTTATGATTATTTTGTATATTTAGGCACAGATAACCAAATCACGTATGCACTTGTTGAGACATTTCCTACAAGAAAGTTTTATTTGAGAGACTTGTTACTTTTTTTAATTTATTTTGGAATTTGTTTTTTGATTGGATATTTTATCAGCCCGTGTGATATTGTGCCTATTATACTTTTTTCGTCGCATGTTGACATAACTGCATCTGCCTTGACATTAAAATTGTTATGACTCATTAATTTTGTTTTGCTTCATATACAATCATGTTCTATTATCAGTCGTAGGATATCGTAACTCGGTAAATCAGATAATGAATTGCATGTATGTATAATGTATTGACAGTTGTATATTTTCGAATGCTTTTATAAAAATATATATTAAACCGTATTGGAGGTAAGAAAATAAATATTATATTGAAGCCAATTGGGGAATTTAATACAGCTATTAATTACTCATTTAAGCTTGATCGACGGGATTCTTGTAAATTATCAAAGTTTTTTCCCCAAGTTTTTATGTTTTCATGTACAACTATCACATAAGATATTATCATTAATGATGATTGATGGTGTATTATTACTTTAGTCTTTAGGACAAACCAGAGTCATAACTCAACGTGATTTGCGGTTATTTGCTATGTCACCAAAATTTCGTTTTCCATAATATGCGAAAACCAGGGGAAAAGTTTTGGACTTTTGGACAATAATTTACACTTTTACTCCATAACTACTGATTCATGCATATTTTGAAAAAATAAATTTTGTGATTAAGGCACAGAAAACCAAATCACGTACTCTCTTTGACGCACTTTGATGCACTTGTAGAGGCATTTCCTACAAGTAAGTTTTATTTTAGACAGTTGTTACTTTTTAACGACGCAAATCGTTAGATTATAATGACCGTGAATAATGTAGATGAATTGAAGAAGAATTTCTGTTATTTGCGCACCCTGCAGTATTTTCAACTGATTGGCGTTTCAAACTTTATAGAGTTCGTAATGATAAATCTATGTTTTGTTTCAACAAAAGCTTCAGGTTTTATCCATCCGAGTGGACTGTAACAATTTGGCCCAAGGACCAATCGGAACTACGGTTGGTTTAGCAAAGCTTATAAATAATACAATTCCCCGTCAACATAAAGTCTAAACAAGAAATAAAAAATGGCCGCGTACATGTAAGCCTACCCTGGACAACGTTGCAATTAATTCGACGTTGTTTTTTGCGTGTTTTATTTCCGAACAACCATGCACAAAACCTCAGCCGAGTCCGAGTCATCAATACGCATCGACTAGGACTTCCAATAAACTAATGACAAAACGATTCCCGATAAAATTCAATTAGTATGAAAACCATTTCAGTCGGTTCGTTATGTCGGACGGGGGAAAACAATCGGCCGGACGATGTACGCCATTGCAGGCAAATTAATTCGCACGGTTCTAAATTCAGGAGCGACAACCACAATCACAAAGCCAAATTAATTACTCTAATCAAGGAGGGCATGGGCCTTGGGCCTTGGGCGGCGATTATTCAGCCACTGACGGACCATAAAATATCATGGCATGCGGTTTGCTAGAAGTGTTGTATTTAATTTTGTAAGTATATGTTTATAAAAATAATCAATATCAAGTCCGAAGTCCGCCCCCACCCCCCTTCTAACATTATACCAAAACTGTCTATGGAATCTCATATATGTGGAAAATACTATTTTCGTTGAGTAGGCAATATGAATTATAAGTTGGATTATTTAGTAAGGTTGGATGCAATCTCCGAGAGTGTTATTGATGCGCCCCACCCACTGGTAGCATAGGGCCTGAGAGCCTCGTTTGGAGTTTGACATTTTCAAGAGTGACAATTCAGAAAGAATTACATGTCTTTGATGATTGGTCCTAATCTGCAGCCTTTAGTTTTACATTCTAAGACCCTTGACGTGTTAAGTTTAGGAAGAGCTTAAATGTGACTAAAAGAAGATTACGGGTTCGATTCCTGAAGGCCTTTTAGTGGATTTCCTCAGACGTTAAGAGAATGGTAGAAGCCAAAACTATTAACTAGTCCTTCAGACAGACCTTGGGGATTCCAACATAGTTCTAAATCTGTAATTAATTATAAGCAATATAACATGTCCGCTGCACTTGAGTACATTCCACCCTTCTACATAACCGTACATAGCCTAAGTGTACGTGATTTCCATAAACACTTAGCCAAGCCACATTAGTCTGTTGCACCGAAACTACTTCCTATTTTCGAAATTAACTTTTGCAGACTGCATGATTCTCCGGTAGTCTGGCCTTGTCGCTAAACGGTGCACAACTGAGATTCGAACCAAGGGATTTGCCAGGAATACACCGCAGTCCCACGGTACTTGTAAGGTAGACAACTCGATTTTGGTAAAAACAAAATTTTTAGCATTGAATAATATACGACACAAATGCAATACGTCAAATTGGACCCTGTCTACAAAAAGTATAAACCCATTTCACCGTCTTGATACGTTGAATTTATGATACTTCATTTAACCTATGTTTTGTCGGGATGTCCTGAGACTAAATCCTGAGATGTCGCGTTTGTAACTCGCCGAAAATGAAAACATTTTTATGGCACTCTTCACTCTCCTCTAACAATGTCTAATCCCCTAACCGGCGGCGCCCTGGCCCGTGGTCTACCCCGGACCGACCGAGCGGGTGGCGTCAGACCCGAAGAATGAATGGCATTCAAGTGGCTTGTCTGCAGCACAGGCTTAGGCCTATCGTAAATCAGGTGGAATAGTCTGAGCTGCCCGACCGGCTAATGTACTTACCTGTAATGGGGACATAATAGCAGAGAAATGTGATCCAATCGGGGACTTCTGCTTCACTGGCTGACAGAGATGAGAAAGGGTTTAGGCAGATATGTCGACAATGGTTTCATATTTACCCCAATCAAAACCATGCATACCCCCTCATTATTATATACCCCATCAGAGTGGAGACATCTGGAATAACACGGAAAATTCGGGGAAAAAATACCTGTAGTCTGTAACGTAAAGCTAATATGTACTTAATTTAACGTTATTTGTTTGTGATTAATTTGTAAGTGCAATTTTAATGGCATCAAAGTTTCTCGAGTGGGTCTATTAAATCAGCGTTAAACTAACGCTCGACTGAATTCATTCCAACATACCTGTTAAGACTATAAAATATTACTCAAGTTCGTTGTGATTCAACAGAAATGCCATCAATCAACTACTCCAGAGGAACTCGATAGCCTGTCTCCGCCATCTGTCTATATTTACCACAGAAGCAGCTGCATGCGGGATAACCACAACCGATGAAAATATGCTAAATGATAATCATTTGGTATTAATAGTTACCATTTTAAAATTAGCTCGCTGAAAGAAAACTGCCCCCATGATTATTACCTGTTCCTAATGGGTAGGTCTACACAGACTTTACAAGAAACTAATACAGATTGTACATTCTGCTAAATAAAATAATTATATGTAGCTTGGAAAATAATTATGTTGATTACGATAATTATTGAGTTTAACGTCTCATTTCTATGCAATAAGGGTCATCGAGAACACGAGTGGGCGATAAAAGAGTCTATGAACTATAAATTTGACTCGTAGCATTTCTGACGTCGGTAGGGCTAGAAACTCGAGGGAGTAATAATAATAATTATTTATTATTTTTGTTTAATTGAACAACAGTTACAAAATATAAAGCATATTAACAACTATCTCTATTTTACTTGGGTGCAAATTAGCTCATATTATTGAGTGAATTGGTGCTCGAATTTGAAGTGGGCGTTGTGATTTAAAATATTGATAAGATATATAGAATCATTGTTAGCTTAGATAAAAATAAAATCATAAAAAATCTACAACGAATTGGTGCAACTACAATAATATGATTATTTATTTCTCTGGAATAACAAATTTAAATCTTTCCCATATAAAAGTGTTCGGGACCAATTCTAAGCTTTTGTAAAGATTTGCCATGTAATGTGTAAATTTGCTTCGTAATGGAAGCAAGAAGTGAAGTGAATGGAGTCAATTGACTGATTATTTCAACGGAGGTAAAATAAATGTAGATTTCGGTGATGACCCTGCAAGAATGTTCTCATGTCCAGACCAAAGTCCAGAATCGAGGCATGATGCTAAAATATCTTTAGTGTAACTGTCAGATAGTAATCTAGGGATTCTAGGATACTAGCAAATAGCAATGAAAAGTGCGACGCAAGTGCGAGCAGTCCTACTGTAAGTAGATTATAAATGCTTCCAGGAAAAAGATTACCGTAACCTATTTTTATGACGTAATAGTGTTTTTTATAATAAATTCACTCAAAATGGGATGTACACAAAAAAAAGCAAATTAGAGTTTTGAATTTAAATTTTAAATTGGAAATAACGGTAATTATTTTACACATTACATTTGTCATTGTTGTTTTGTGGGTAAGGTGTGTGGGTGCAGTGACGCAGACAATTATATCTCAATTCAATTCAATTTCAATTTTCAATTCAATTTCAATAAATTTTATTCTTTTTTTTACACATTAAATCATTTTCCTTGCAATTTATAACATCACGTTACTATGGACAACAGGGCTGAATAGATTTGAATAGATAAGTTCTGATTGAAAATACTCGACCCATTCAAGCTTTCGTTGATGGATTTGAAAGGAAAAATTAAATCGGCTCTAAATAATTAAGGGTCTGCAAATAGCTGTGAAAACTATGAAACGCCAGAAATCCAGCTCACTTCTCGCTCTCACCATAGCACAGTGCACACACATCAGATCATGCACAAGAGGTGTCGCTGGGATATTTTGATATTTAAGGTGGTGGGTGTGTCTTTATTTCACTGTCATAATATATAATATGAACGTCTTTGCGGAAATAAATGAAAGAGAGATGCTCCTATTTTAGAGGATTGTTTTCTCCATTACCTCCATCATAGATTTCTTTTATCTAGGCCTAACATTTCTCTTGGTGTGTACGAATTACATTGTACCATCATGAATGCAATTGTGTGCAAATGAATTAAATTTTGCACAGATTGTCACGGAAGCCAAAATGAAGGGATTTCCGCTTTGGAGTCACACTCAAGATTAAAAGTAAATACATATTAATTTGATATTTAATTTCGATTTCGGATTTTGTTAAAATGTCAAAAATAAATATGTTATCATTTTCGGGCTGATTTTCCAAAAAAATGTCCAAAAACATTGATCTGCAATGTTTGCCGGATTATTTCTGGCCTAACGAGTAGCTATTTGCCATGCCATTTGCCAAGAGTGTATCTAAAAGAGACTATCCTTATGTATCTATAAATTTTTCTTTGGCTATGAATTCATTAAATATAGAAAAAATGGATCATATTATCAACTGATCTAATTTTAATCTGTCACGTACAACAATAAGATACACTGACAAATATCGCGTATTCTACACGTGTTACTGGTAGTATAATCTCTGCCCAAAGCTTCAAACTATTAATCTCTGGCCGCCTCCGCCTCAGATAAAGTAAGGGGTGATGTGAAGTCTCAGTGGCCACTAAGTGTTGATTCTGTTTTGCATGCGCCCCCTGCTGGTGTCGCCGATACGGTATCGGCTACCACCCTGACTGACGGCGACGAACGAGGTCAAAAACTCGAGTCTCCACGCCCGTGCTACCATTGAAGTGAAAATACTTTTGACGACCAATATATAAGAAGACATTTCACTGGCCATTTTTGGTTTTGTTTTCATTGAAAAAAATGCATTAATTTTTCTGATGCGATTTCAGATTATTTGATTCAATTGTTTGATTTGGGAATTAAAAAGAAACACTAAATTGGCCTATATACTTGGTTTGTCTATAGAACATAATTATGATAAATTAATTTCTGCTTTGTGAATATAATGACAGACCACCCACACATTTGAGTTAAAATATAAATAACTAGCAAATTGCATTGTCGGACTATTTGCGCATGTTGCAATCGCACAGTGAAATTATCATTGCGCAACGCATGTAAGACTACTTCCTTGCGTTATTATTTATCTACGTAATTATGCGGTTTTATGTTTATGTTTTCGACAAAATAATTTCTAATCCTTCAAAATTTCTCAAACAAAACATCTGTTTCTTCTCTCTCGCGTATTTCGCAAACTACTGAGCTTTGAAGAGAATTGCGCGTGCGTGCGTGTTGCGTTTCCCGTGTTATTGTTGATTTAATTTAAGATTTAAATACGCAATAGGCTCTATTAAAGTGACGTCATCCAGTATGGCCGCCCCATGGCAACGCATAGCAACGGCCAGTTTTGACTCGAAACATGATTTCGATACCATTAGAAACCAATGGGTACAGTATTTTCGACGAAGTTTCTCAAAGGTTAAAAAAAACTGTTCACAATCGATTTTTCCCCGATGAGTGAAAACTTCGAACGAGGGAAAAATGCAAGTGCTTAAAACCATGGAGCTTCATTGAATTGTATGCTTTATTTGCGTTAATTGGCTTTTATCATATTTGTGTTATTATGTCATTGTGTGTTTGATTACTGTTTAGTGTGCCTGAAGTGCATTGCAGTATTTGGGTGCAGCGTCAGCAGGTTTCGACGCCGATATTTTGGAGATCTTGTTTCTTTATAGGAACGCATTGCTTTGTTTAACTTGTGTTTTGAGAATATTAATTTTAAGATTCAATGTTGATTTTTAAATTTTGAAGACGATTTCTAAAAAGTTTCATTGTTCCAATGTGACATCGATTTTTGTCTTCGATGTAGATATCCATTAATGTGTCGACGCCATATGCCATAATATACTTACTTTACTTAGTATGCATATCAAATTCTGCTTAGTTTAGTAAAACCTAGTAATAAAGTGTTTGATATTATTATTGATTTTTTATCAGGTTTGTTTTGAGTAAGAGAACTGCCAAAAATAAACCGTGTCTCAAAAACAATATTAAACCTGCGAGGGATTGAATTCTCGTAAAAATTCCTTTCTATCTAATGGCCAAAACAATGAGCGAAAGTGCTTTATTTGCATGAGAAATATTTCAGTTTGGTCTCAGTTTGGGAATTTTTACGATTACCTTGAAATGTAATCCTTTCAGAGTAGCCATCTGTCGGATAGACTATAGAGCGTGAAGAAACAGGCACGTTTTTTTATTAGATATATCTCTGTCATTGCACTCGAAACAAAAACGTCACCGTTCTTGGTTCGGATATCGCAGCAGTTTTACCATTGAGTACAGATTGTTTGACTGCTTGGAAAATATCTTCTCAATGTGTTTTGCTCGATCAGCGAGAAGGTATAACTATAACTATATCTGCTACAAGTATAGAGATTTTGCAAGTTCCCTGAAAACTACACGGATAGATGATCTGGATGAGTAGATTCAGTATTCGTCAAAGAAAAAATATACGTAAGTGAACAAAAAACTAAACACGAGTTTTTTTTTTTCATTGAGTGGTCAAATTTTATTGAATCATTGTTTCGCTTATCCACAACATTCGTTTATTTAATACACAAATACTTCGCGGAAATTATAGAATTCTTTTCGTTCGCCACCATTTTACCTATAAATAACCCATATTAATTTCGGAGCAGTCCATGCCCCATTGTTATCCAAGCATAATGGTCTATACCTCCACAACATCATTATGAAAAAGACATCGTACCCCCAGTGTAAAACAATTTTATAGTATCATCAAATCTACGAGGATTATTTGCTTTTTCATACATGTCGCTGTGTTCTTCAATAAGACGCATTACAATTACATGACTATATCCAAATTAAATCCAAACCTTATACTTAGTTTTGACACAAAGAGAATCCCGAGAACAACTCTTTAAGCATTCACGCCACCAGAACACAATTTAAAAAACATAATATTCAAGTTTGGTTGTTGACAAGATAGGAATTGGCAACATTTTATAATAAAGCATATTTATTAGAGTCCACCGACCAGTTTAAAACTGATTTTTATGAGGCTTTAATCAACGTTGTCCCAACATAGTGTTACACAACGCAATATATTAAATGAACATTATCTTCAAGTTACCCATAAAGCCGTTTTTTTAGAATAAAATTTTAACTTTTCAAAGTCATAATTACTACTTTGTGGATAAGTTTATTGCTTTATTTAAACCGACGGCAATAATCGACAAAAACGTATACATAAACAAATAAAGTAACCATCCAGCTAGGTACCGTAAGATTGTGCACCTCCCTCCGTATCTCCCCGCCCGATAAATCTGTAGGCCTTCAAGCTCTATGATTAAGAGGCGTGCTGACATGTAGGCAAGTCCGGTAGCCAAGTGGGTGTCCTTGTAATTAGAGTCTCCTGATTTAAACCTCCTCCTTATAATTGTTTGGCCTGCCCTGCCCACCGGGTTCGTTAGCTAAACACACAGCCACCTACCACGCGGTCAGTTAATTGATGCTATATTTATTGATGATTTTCTAGCAGGTTTTCTTAATGGAAATTCAATTCGTTCGTTCGTTCAGGTACTTGTGAACAGCAACCAGTAAAATACTAATTACTTTCAGTATCCTGTTTGTCATGAAAGATTCATTGTTCAACTTGTTAATAGAGGAGGTATAATATAATATAATTGTTGATTTTATAAAAAGGGGGCCCACTAAAATGAACTTTAGTTGCATATCACTGGAACAATTAACATTTTTGTCCATTGCTTTTATTATAGAGATACCAATCAGTACTAGTTTGTCCCACGGTCGTTTTAAATCAATAGTAACGAAAGTAATGAAAGCCATTTTGGTGATCAGCTTGGGAAAAACATTTACTTTGCCCAGGATTATTTTTCATTCATAGTTTTAAATGGAATCATGGTTACACCAAATCTTTGGCTAGACATAGTCCTCTACCCGCTACCATACCTTGTTGTTGACCTATAGGTATAGGTCTGCTTTATTATATCCCGATAATTTCCATTGTAGATCCATCAAAAAAGTAGGCCTACCTGAACTTTTCTTTCTCTTATGTTCCCATTTCTAACTTTAGTTTTAGACACTTGGATGGGATGATCATTGATCACTTTCGAGTGGGGATATAGGCCGTAATATAATAATTAAATAATCGTTCAATTTCGTTGTATCAATTTATTCGACACAGGGTGTGGGACACGATGTTATGTAACGTATGCCCCACGGACGAACTAGAATGTTATAAAAGGTTTTACATCGAAGCGACGGAACATCTCCTAAGGCCTTTACGTAATGAAGGATTTCTTTGTAATCAAATTATCTGTTTCAGTAGCGTTTTACTTTACCCCAAATATGATAAAACGAAACCATGATTTTAAAATAATATGGTATTCCGATTGAGGTGTGTAAAAGTCGATGACAGCGCTTATAACAGTTTGACTTTGATATAAACAACATAATAATAACAAACATAATAAAAATAACATTATGTAGGTAAAAAAGTGGTCATCATTATATATAACACAAGAGCTTTATACTTCGTATAGATGCCCTTCCTTATACATGTGATGCCGAATAAGCATTTAAACAAGCAACATTATTTGAAAGTAATCGTGATGACGTTGACGTGAAATTGCTAAAAATGTGTGTTTGCTTATAATTCGCTGGAAATCAAAATTTTAATGCATTTGAAATCCATAACTTGCTTGGGTTTCACTGGGTTTTGTTACAGTGAGAAAATAGGGAATTCACATGACGCTGATAGGCATATTAGTCTAATTTTATATTTTACAAATTACACAAAATGGAAATTACCCTGTAATTTCCCGTTCAATTTATTTTGACGTGCGTTGTGCATTCACCAAAGTAAAACTCAATATTGCCACCGTCTTGCATCATCTTCATTCCATACGCCTTACAACTTAGCCTACAAGTTAACAATGATTCGATTCCATAATTAATAATCTTATCCCCAAAGTTTGCACCTTATGGACGTTTGTAGCGTTTCATATTTAGATTATTAATTTTTATCAAATTTTATTCATTCAGGACAATTTGACATTCTGAAATCTATCTCATAAAGTATAATATTCTACTCTCTTGACCTTGGCTAAGTAATTGTCTGCTACTGGCCTAGTTCTATAAGATCCCTGCCAAATGAGCTGATATTATGCACATAACACATGCAACGACCTTCCGACACGTACCAGCTATACAGAACCTGACTGCTCTTATCACACTGTGTAAATTTAGGTGTAAAACAAGGTAATGTTCTGATTCTAGCAGTTATCTTTTCTAATAATATGTTGTACGTATGTCTAATTAGCGTTATCTTTGTATGTGTGACGAGCGAAGAATAACTTTGTGGCCAGCATGCACCTGGCCACGCGGACGGACGAATACGTTAGCCCGTATGTGGCGGGGTCTCACGCTAGCACACAGGACATCCCCATACGCACCTGGGCAGCCGGAGTAAAGCGCTCCTGACTCCTGAGAGGTTAGGTTGTCGTGTTACTGGGACTAATTAAAACACTCACATGAGCTCTGTACACCTGCAAGGAACAGTCGGAAACATGCGTTACATGTGATGTGAGACGGGATGTATAGCATGCGAGAACACGTGGAACACTATTTGAAGTACCTTGGACAAGGTTTACAAAGTAATAAAGGAATATTAAGAAGCATGGGGGTAAAGTTGTAATACAGCTGGATGGTAAGAAATCGTAGACACAATTTAAATGTTTTTTTCTATGTTGCAGTTACATTTAAATTGTCGTTCAGGTGTACGCATTGCAGGAAGTTTGTAATCGTAGCCGTTCGTGGTGTTTGCAATTGTTTTATCCGTTGCAGTACTGTTTGTAATATTGTTCTTATTCATTGCTGTTTAGTTGAAATTATTGTAGAAATAGTTGTAAATAATGTGAGTTCAAAATAGTTAAATTGATTTGTACTACTTCCAGTTCCAGAACAACAGTTCCAATAGCAATAACTAGTTTCACCAACTAATGTATAATTTGATTTGATTTCTTTATCTTTTCACCAACCAAACTCATTATGTAACAACTTTAAATCGTTTGTTGGACTAGTGTTGTAGAGTCGGTGTCTTAGCACCGATCGCCTTTGCACCGAAAAGGTAATAACATTTTTCGAAGTGTTTCCAAATCTGAGCAGTGTTTTCCTTTACACCGAAAATTGATGTAAAGAGCATTGAAGTTGAATAGTATTTTCGTTGGATTGGATCTGTTATAAAGTTTACAGTTTACACACACATACAGTTTATATAGGACCATATATATATTTTAAATTGTAGATGAGATGAGTCGAGTAATTGATTATAGTAAGTATACCTGTTTAAATTTTAAATTTTTTATTTAATTTTTTACCCCGCTGAGATAGATTTTTTAATTTCTGGATTGATTTCCATAAAATCAATTACACCTACGGGAGTGTTTCCCGATCAACGAAATTGAGGAATAAGAAAACTATTATCGTGATTTAACTTAAACTTGTGTAGTTGTACTCAAAGCTCACAATTGACGACTAGTGATTTACCCGCCCCCTGACGTCACGAAGCAACGTGGCGGAATGATGTGGGATAGATCCTCATTCAGCAAGATGACGCCTGCTGAACGGCGCAACACTTATCACGCTCTAACTTTTATTCTATTCATAATTTGGAAAAAACCTTTGGAATAATACGTAGTAAACATATCATTCCTTCTAAAAGTGATGATCTCGAATTTTTAGACACAGCCGTAAACTTGTTATATCGATGTACGTATTATACATGGAAAAAATATTAAAAATTATAAGTTTTGTCAACTTCTATTTGACAAATAACTTTCAATCGGATTTCAACAAAACCTCATTCAAAGTATGCATCTGACTCTTAAGACAAGAAATAAATTAACTTTCTAGATTGAAAGTGCACTGAACGAAAATTCACAGCATAGACTTATATGCAAGGTGTGTGTTTTCATAACAAATACGCACTTTTGATGTGGGGGTGAGCCGTGAAAAACTACACTCTGCATATTACTCTATGCTGTAAATTTTCGTTCAGTGCACTTTCTATCTAGAAAGTTGATTTATTTCTTTGTTAAATAGTCTGATGCATATTTAAAAAGATATCATGTCGAAATCCGAACAGTAGTTTTTTGTCAATTGAAGATGAGAAAAGTTATAATCTTTGATATTTTTTTCATGTATAATACGTACATCGATATACCAAATTTACGGATGTGTCTAAAAATTCGAGATAATCACTATGAGAAAAAATGATATGTTTGCTACATACTATTCTAAAGGTTTTGTCCAAATGTAGAATGGAAACAAAGTTAGAGCGTGATAAGTGTTGCGCCGTTCAGCAGGCGTCAACTTGCGAAATGAGGATTTATCCCACCTTCTCGTCACGTGACTTAGCGCTCCACCATCACCAGTCGTCAATTGTAGATCGCTCCCATCAGTATAGGTTATGTATACCCTCCTTGACGAGAGAAACAGTATTGTTAAAGTGTTGTTTCATAGGTTCTTGGTCGCCCATGGGGCGAGGCCCTGGGTGTAATACAGAAGTGCCAAGTTCATTGTAAAGTAGTTTTTAGTCCTAGTTTTCAAGTTTACTGGTTTACGTAAACTAAAAACTCTAGCATGTACAATTGTACACAGCCGTGAAGTACAGTGATGTTTTCTCTTCAACTCGTCATAATACAAGTTCGTTTCTATATTATTATTCGGAAGTACCTCGCACGACACACAAGGGGTCGGGTCTCCACGCTAAATAACTGGGTCGACAGACAAACCTGGGATTTATAAATTATTTATATCAGGCGAATAGTCTTGTTAGTTTCTTCGAGGAGGATGTCTTGTGTTCGAGGAGCTGCGTGCGTCGGTTGCGCATTTCCATCGCATTATTTCGACGCTGGATATAAACTCATATTAATTCACCTCTCAGTCCACATCCGCTCAAACTTTTATAATGGAGTTCACATCGACTGTTCAGTGGGCAACAATTTCGCATTTGTACAACCCTTAGAAAGGGTTCCAACTGAACAATGCTTCGGAGTGTTTGGTATCAAAGTGAACCCCATTGTGCGAAAGACAAATACCATCTCTAAACTGAAAGTGTAGTTGATAAGCCTTATCTCAATTTTAATAAATTCATTGTCTTATTTACATTTTTCTAAGCATTTTCGTTTTTGGAGAAGTTTTTTATCTTCGATTTTAAGGAAATATCCGATTAAATCATGTCAAAAGTTTATGTTATTTGTTTTGCAATTCCGCTTAGAATTGAGCTACAATTTCGATTTAAAAACATTCTAGGCCTTGTTTTGACTTGATGAAATTTAATAACTATATATATAATCAGTAAATGAAAAAATTACACGATTTAACTATCACTTATACAAGAGACCCCACACCTGTCATCCCATTTCATCTTGGATTTTAAATTGTAAACCTGGGTAAATGTTTGTAAAATACCTTTCGTCTGCGCCTCTCCATCCTTTCAACTTCAACAAATTATTTTCGAAAGGGTTGTTTTTTTTGGCATTTGTAAAGGTTTGCAGACTGTATAAATTAATGTATTGTGTAAAACTCAATCACTGGCCAGTAATGTAACTAATCTTATCAATTAATTATTGATGAATCGAGTAAAAATTATACTACACTACACACACTGTCTAGCCTGCCTTTTCCGGTTGAGTTTTTGAAAGGCGATTTTAGCATCAGTTTCATTTAAAAGTGTGTAATGAATATTTGACAAATTAACAAAATAACAGAATAATAACTAATTATTAACTTGTCTAGAGGAGAAACGGTATGCTACACGAATGACTAAGTACCCTTCAATAGTTTATAAAACCACTGCAGAACCCATGTGTTGATTTCATATTACTGTTGTCCTGCGTTCCACGTTCGAATCCAGGATGTTTACTTCACTCTTGTTTACACCATTATCCATGTGTATATAGGCATATAATAATTTAATTTAGTTGTCCTTTTTAATCAGTTTTTATAACTGCATAGGATAGACGTAAAATAAGTAAATACATTGCCAAGTTAATTTGCGAACAAATCTTAATATTTGGTTAAAATTAAAATTAAAAACAACCACATAAGCATTTTTTGACAAGGAATTGATCAACATACGTTATAATTATAAAAAACGTTAAAATAACGCTTGTTATAATGCAATGGCATATGCATGGTTGTTTTCGTACCTTTTCTCGAGTTGGAATTTAAATGAAGACGGGCTGAGTGGCTGACAGCAGTAAACCAATATTCTATTGAAACCTTCGTCAACCTTTCAGCTATGATTGGCAACATTAGGGGTCTTGAAAAAGACCAATGTCGAGTGTGGCCCTAGATTTCTCCACTGAATTGTCGGCGTGAATGCCATTATAGGTCGATTCGGTTTTTTACCTTCGGTATTTGTTTTTAATTGTTTCCTTTCCTTCCACCTTTTTACTTCCTCCATTTATTTATGATGCCATTCTTAAATATTTCTCAGGATTTCAATTTAATGGTCATATATTCGTTGTTGTAATTTACGATCGTGTTTAATTAACTTTTAGTATAATACACATAAGAATTATCTAATACCCATCTTTGTTTCAAGAGGCCCCTCCTTCGTAAAACGGCCGTATAAACTGTACACGTCGGCGGAAATGGACTAATTAGACAATAAAGATGTCACAAAAGTGGAAATTAAAGAAAACAGTCAGAAAGCTTTCAACAATGCCGTCAAGGGTGCACGAAGATGGGTATTGCTAACTATAATATAGGTTCACTAAGTGACAACTTGCCCTAATCGTTTTTGTTGAAATAGCTTTGATCTCAATTTGGGGAGGAGAAAGGGGGGAACTTCGTATAGCAGTTTATTTTGTATGTCCACGTATTTTACTTTATTGTTTTATTATTGTATTGTCAATTATACTTGTTCCTACATGCGTTTATCATGTGAAATGATGTGGTGGTGAGATGGGGGACTTGCTTTTTAGTAGAACAAACTTGGCATTCCCTATAAGTTAATTGCAACCTAATTAATGAATATTAATTAAATATTAAACAAAATTCTTGTTAGAGTTGACACTTTTGGAATTGCCATGCATGAGTATTTCGGAATAACAGCCGAGTTTGTCCTACAAGCCTACATCAAAAGTAAAATCATAGATATGCATTTATGGTCACAAGGACGGTATCACTAGAGTCATGTTTTACCATCGTTTACGTAGATTGCATCGCGTTATTTTATTGGAGTCACTGTTAATGAATAAAATAGAAATGAACACGCCGACGATTTTATTAGTTTCCCCGTGCTTTGACCTTTGAGGGGTGGTTCGGCCAAACATGTATTATTAATTATGGCCGCGGGTCAGAATGGAAATGGTCGGACACAGACAGTCAATTCGTGCGATCGACTCCGAGAATCCAAAAAATCGACCACTTTCTAGCGGGTATTGTTTAAAACATGTGCCTGCATTCCAAACACAATGGAAATACCAACTCGTTCATCATCTCGAGTTTCCCTCAGAGTTATGTACTGTGGATTGTATGCAAAACATTACTAATATGATACCACGCTCAACAATTACAAGAGTTATACTTTATTAATTGTACTTGGGAAGATCAATTGAAGAATGTATGTATATATCATGAGTTTTGTAACATTTGACCTACACTGGTCGACTTCAATAGTACAGATCTAATCATTCATGTGGTTTCATACTCATATCGTATTATTATCTTTCACTGTATTATGGTTTGTACTCTTGTAGGCTAATGAATAAATTATAAGGACATGAGGGATTTCAAACAAATATCAACGATACTCGTAGTCTGTAGTCTGTCCTATAGTTCAAAAGAGAGAGGTTACATTAATTGTGTATTGTTAATGGAGTTTCAGTAATGCGGATTTTAGATTTCAAGAAATCATTGTTTGGTAATTGGTTTATTTATTGATTTATTACGTATACCAAATGTCGCTTTCTAAATCTCAATTTATCAATGTGGGGAAACAGTGACAACTGACAAGTGCCACAAGATGATATAATTCTTTAACACAGATATTGCAGATGAAGCTACAAAAAGCTAACAATTTATGACGCGTGATTTATCATGTGCACCCCAAATAAAGAAAAATAATTATTCAGTTAAGAGTTTTGTGGATTGTTCCATATATTATAAGTGCGCTACTACTTTTTGTTATTTTAGCCTTTGGTTGCTAGGGCATTGTAAAGTACTTTTTATTTTATTTTAATATGTACTATCACAATTCACAACGCCAATAATAAAGAGAGTTAAAAACATCAATGCACTAAATATTACTTTTAATTCTCACTTTGTTGCAACCACATTTGAAAGGTGATTCCAGAAGTGTATTTTACATTATCTCACAATGTCTTAGTATATATATACATCAATGGAGTGTGAAGTGATTTTCAATAGTAATTTGAAGGATCTTTAGTTTGCCGTCATGATAACCAATTTCAATTTGTAACAGCGATTCGAGTCCTGCGGTCTGATTCTGTAAAATCGTTATGGAAGATAACGATCGTTATCCGGCACTTTAGCGACAATTTTGCGTGTCGACTGATTCTGTAAAAATGATAGCGATCGCTATGATAACGAGAATGAAAAAGGAGTCGCTATGCTATGCTATCAAGATACGATAAATGGCGGCCGTAGCGACTATTTTACAGAATCAGTCGATAACGATAATTTATAACGATTGATATTTCATATCAACCGTGATCGCTATCGCTATCATAGCGACCATTTTACAGAATCGCACTGCAGGTCTCCACTTAGTATAGCTATATACGATGCTATAGGCCAAGTTGTCCACTCCGAAATACATACATACTTATACATACATAGTTATAGCTCGACTAAAATAAAGTTTTAGTCCAAACAATGAAAATGAATAACTAATAAATGTAACAAAACAAAATTTATAGACTGACGAGTTTAGTAGTATAGAAATCAGAACTTTACGTTTACCGTTTACTGTTATTCTTGCAATATGGCATTCACGAACATTCCAGACGTACATATAGCCAAGTTTACGTATAGTGCCATGATTTTGATTGAACAGTGGCGTAGGTACGGGGGAGGGGGGGGTAACATATTTAACTTCACGTTCATTTTTCTTAATTTTTAGATAGCATGTTGTTGCTGTAAAACATCGTTTACAGAGTCCGAGTGCAGGAAGTTTAGTTTTAGTATTTGAGCTATTAAGTTATTTCCATTGTGCATAACATACTTTTATACACATGATGGTTAATTCAATCAAACAGAAATTTCAAAAACAACTAAAGAGTACCCTTACCTTAATAAACAAAACGGCAATCCCTTGAGTTGCCATTTTTTAGTTAAAACTTGACGAAATAACTGAAGAATGGTGAAAAATTGTTAAATCTTAGGCGAAATGGCCTCCGGCAGCAGGGGCTTCGCCCCAGACCCCACCTGAACCCACTGAATATGCTAGTAAATCCCCCCCCCCCCAACTTTTTAAACGTTCCTACGCGCCTGGGAGTAAACCCAAACTTAGCATCCATCCAGCCATCCAAAAGGTTTCTCGAAAGGTGTTCGTCGCGATGAGTCTCGTTGATTCGTGGACGTCGTAGACTCGCAGACTGACTCTACGAAGCACGCAGTCAAATCAAGCATAAACGTGATTGAGCGGAAAACCTATTGGACAATTCTGTTCACCATTTCAAAAGGTAGCAATTTAACAATACAAAATTATAACAACACTCAAGCGGCCTTGAGGTCTTTCTCAATTCCAATTAGATAATAATTAGCCCCTTAATGAGTGACCTGCCATAGCTCAACCCCGCCCCCACTATCTGCTATTATTATTGATGAAGCGGTCATGATGATTGTAATTAGGCCGATGATGATGGCCTACCATTTATCGACTTCTCATCAGACTAACAGGCCGGGAAACATAGCACGTAAATGATTTAGCGGCTTGTGGGTTTAGAGGCAGGTGAAGTAAGGGCAGGCAAAACGAACAGAATAGGAGTAAACTATCCTAGCGACATATCAGACTGACAACTTAAATGACAAGCCCAGTAATTAAATGGGTTGTACTTGTCATATTGTCCAAAAATTAGTTCCCTGCTGCTTCGTTTTTGTAGACCAAGCACATGTAAAAATAAATTGTCACGAAATACGGAATTAAATATATTTTGTTACAACATAATTTCGTTATTTTTTCGTGAATGTCGATTTGACAAATAATAATTTTCTTTTAAATTGACTTTAGGACATGCTTTTGCGTTTTGTAACGCACATTTATTTCACTAAAGAATACTTTCTAAAACAAATTGTATGCTTGGATCAAACCAACATTCGTGTCTTTACTGAAACCATATGTGGCAAATTTTTAAAACAATTAAACGCATCCATTAATTACATTTGATGTCCTACTGAAATCAACATGTGCAAATAAGAAAATGGTTTTGTTGCATCAAAACTCTGCTATATTATGAATGGCTTTTTACAGCTATCCACAGCTTTTAGATTCAAGATTAACTATTAATTAACCTATGAGAAAATCGAGATCTCATTCACATGCTTTAAGAAGAGAACATTTTTAAACCAATGGGAAACGGGCATTCATACTCGTTAACACTTGACAGCCAATAGCAGAGAACCAACTAAAACCAAGTTTCTTAGACCAAGAAATGTATATGTAAACACTTTATTAAAATAAAAATCTCATACATCTTTCATCTTAAGTTGCGTAAACCAACCATAAAAAAATGGGCTACCTGCCATGAGTAAATAAAAGAATTATTTGTTGATCTGTGTTTAGATATAATTCATCAAAACTAACATATTATTATGAAATATGAGAATATGTTATTTTGATTGTGGTTGGTACACGTGCGTAATGTTGCCACCCCTAACGGGATAGTTTTTATTGTTCTTTGTGTTGGTAGTCATGAGCGCGTCTCACATCCTAACTATCATCTCAGTCTTTGTCTTATCCGCCTAACCGTGTGTTCGCGTGTAAGCTTCCAATGCTGAACCGTGTTAACACGTCTCCTAGATAAAAAGATAACCAAATTGTATTTTATCTTGATACATTTCATGAGTTTTACATGGAAACTCTTTGAGATAAGATCTTATCAAGATGCTTGGCACGATTCATCCTTTCCTTGATTTTCAGCAAAAATGTTAACATGAGCTTGTATCGCCATGTGACTCCGGTGTTGTGGGCCGTCTATGTGACCCAATCAATCTTGCGAGCGTGCGACCATTGCTTAGCCTATATACATTCTTTAGCCACTGTGACTGACTGACTGTAACAACTTGGCCCATTTGATCCATTGAGACCGTTGTCATATAATTTTCTTCATTCATATGAATATGTTTTATATAGAATTCAATCCAAAAATTACTTTTCTCGATTTGGTCAGTCGGGAAACACTCCCGTATGTGGAATTGTTGTTTTTTTTAAAAGGCGCCTATGGCGCCTACCTGGAATGTGGGAGTCCCGGGTTCGAACCCCGGTCGGGATGGGTTGTATAAAATATTACCAGAAAAGAAATTACTAACAACAAACTCTATTTCGGACTGAACCCGCTTGACGGGCGAAAGTCTTAAAACCAAACCACTAAACCACCGTTTTAGTTGGTGTATTGTTGATTGTAGACATAAACAAACAAAAATAATAATTTTGGTATTGTAGACTTGTCGGTATCCACCTATTAGTCAAGCGTATGTGCAAAAAAAATTGGATGTTTTTCAAAAGCACCTATAGTTGGAGCATTGTTCATACAAACACCAATTAATTTTTTGATATTTTATCCGCATAGTAAATCTAATGTGCAAATGACAACTCACAATTTGGCTATTTTATCCTCCTAAATAATTAGGCACATAGTAAAGTGTATGTGCAAAAAATAATTTGCAATTTTTACACTTAATCATACCATTTTGTGCACACCGTGAGTGTCGTATTCTTTACGCTGTGTCACATTGTTACTTATTAATATGTTGTTATTTTGTGTTCATGTGTGTTCATTTTGTGTTATCTTTCGTAGGCCTAATGAATGTCATATTTTGTCCACTTACTTTAGTGTGACTATTACTATTTTAATTAGATATCTATGCTTCGTAAGTGGTGCCGTACCAGTATGCTGAATATTGATAACGGTTGACACATTCTGCTAATTAAAATAATGTAAGTAGTAGAAGTAAGTAATTTCAATGTGATTTAAACTCTGATTTTATAATTTTTATTGAAGACATGTTGGTTAATTGTAAAATTTTCACGTAGGCTCTATGTACATGTGTGAATTCTCAATATGATTATTTTTGTGTGCAATATTTCGAGACAAAATCGGTTACATTATGTTCAATCTCTGATATTTACTACGATTGAATGAACCCTTTGTCATTAGTTAAACGAAACTTTTATTTATTACTGTATGTTTACTTGTAAAAGGGAGGTAGAAGTGTTTTAGGGGACCCACTCACTGATGTAAATGATGGAGTGTACTGGCTAGAACTCGAGCACATGTCTAGGTGTAATCTAACTTGCGTATCACGGTTGTGTCTATTTGATTGATGTGAGAAAAGTATTGTTACGCAGAACAGATCTGGGTCTGAGCCCCAGGGAAAAAGGAGAGATGACTGGCAATATTCTCGTGCCATAGTAAACTTACCTATATTACTCATCATTTTCGTATAAATATAGTTATAAATTTGTTTTTGGCACAACAAAAGTTATTCTTCGTTCGTTGTTATAGAATATTCTTTGTTTTAAACATAAGTTTATTTAATCATAGTGTAACAAACAAACAATACTACACGTAAACCAAACCAAAGAATTAAAATTGGCATCTAATGTAGGCCCTATACACAGATTAGAAATTTTTGATTGGTCCACAGTATCCCTCCCCCCCCCCCCCCCGCGTTATCGTCAGTGTTTAATTTTGGTTATACACCGATAATGTTAAAACTTGTTTTGATATTTGAGACGAAAATGTGTTTTTTGTCTCTGCTGATTTATTTATGTATTTTTTTATATTTGTATTTATTTATTTTACGTCTATCCTACTCAGTTAAAAAACTGATTTATTCACAAAGCAGGACTATTTTGAAAAATAAAAATCATGAACTATCGCGCACATGAAACTACATCGTTTTCAAAAGGCGTAAATAAATGTGAAGTTACAGTTCCAAAAAAATAACATTTTTTGGTTGATACCGTCAGCATCCGTCAGCATATCATACATTTTGCGTCCAGGGATCGTTATTTAAAAAATACGCCTACGATACTAGTAAGTCTCAACTATCCATTACCCTAATATATCTAGTCCCTACTGCACTCACTGTAGCTACCCTCTCTGTCCCGTCCTCTACCCCCGACGCAACTACCCATGATGCAGGCTGAGTGCGTGGCTCACGCATACACTCGGCCAATACATGCGTCCATGTGCGATGATGGGTTTGCCTTGATCCGATGAAAGCTTTCACTTGTCATTTCGAACTGTTTGTCACGACACCGCCTTCTAATGTACATATTAAATCGCTCTTGAATTGAACGAGCGTTAATAAATTATTGGACGGCGATCACGAATTCTGGCGATATTTTTGATAGAGTGTGGATTAGCCTAATTCAACGTGGAAGTCACGACATGTTCATTTACTTGAAAGGTCATAAACCCACGCGTATATGTTTGTAAAAATAGGTCAAAATGGTCTTTGAAATAAGACTCGACGACAGTTTTAACCTGTCCCGAATTCGAATTATTTGATCGAGCTAAACTTTTTCGAAAAATAACAATGAGACACGGAATAGATGTGCAATGCGCACACTCCACTTTTTCCGATGAATTATTCTAGTTGTTAATATTTTTTTAATATTTTTTTTCCAGAATTTTATTATTGTATTATCGACAGTTTGTTAAAAAGGTTAGAGAAAGAAAGAAGATGCAAAACGAACTTCCCTAAGGCAAATAAGGAAGGCAGATCAGCCCCGTCGTTATATCAACACATTAAAAGCGGAAAACTTACAACATTTTTATTTGTATCGAATTCGATAAATAGGCATTTGCTAACGATCCAATAATATTCCAAAATTACATTAATACTTTTGTTTTGTCATAAATTGACACTTCAGAGTACCTTATGTTATTTTATTCACAGCAATAAAAGAATACTTATAAAATAATATGTTAGTGTGAAGTATAAGTAGGTATTAAATACTCTAAATCCTATGTTGCCTGTGATATTAGCGTGTATTCGATTAACAAAAGTCAAGACTTTGATTTAGACACTTATACATTGATTTAGCCGAAGAGACAGTGCGAATCTAGAGTTTCAGATTATTCAGATTATAAAATAGTCCTAGCAGCAGCACAATCGATCCCAAGTTTCATCAACAACGTAAGGTAGTACGTCAAGAAAGTAGAAACGTAAGCCAGCAGGTAAGCAGATGTGTAATGGGTGATGTAGGCAATTAAAATAATACAAATTTTCTGCAATGCTGCCCTAAAGATATACCCAGTCGGGGTATCAGCGTTGCGACTGATAGAGTAGACTCAAACTACAAGATGTATTTAACTAGGCCGCTTCGCGAACGCTTTTTCCAGTCGCGTTGATGGATGAGCTTTTTTTGGAATATTTCTGTACAATGATTACGTTTTTATGTGGAATCTCATTCTTTTTTTATAGTTACTTGATATTCCTCGTTCATTATACACCTGTAAAAGGCCTGTATTAAAACCTTTATTTCTATGAATTTTGACAAACTTTTTCAATTTTTTCTTTCAAGAGACACTACATCACTATAATCTTTATGTCAATGTAAAAAATGAACGTTGTAGCCCCACCCGTTTAGGCAGAATCGGTCCAAATATTACGAAAATATCATATTAAAAACCGAGGAAAAAATCGTATAAGTACGATTTTTATAAGAAATGTTTTTTCAAATGTCTCTAAAATCACAACATATATAATTTCAGTGATTTTAAACGTTCCCATAAAGTTTCATCAATATCGGAGTAGCCGTTTGCCAAATATCACGAAAATATCTCATTAAAAAATGAAAAAAATCGTAATTTTACGAAAATCATAAGAAATACTTGATCGATTATACCCAAAAACGTGGCAGGTCTAAGTTCAGAGATTTCAAAGGTCCCCTCGAATTTGCATCAAGATCGCATATGCCGTTTGGCTGGTAGAGTGCGAACAAACAGACAAAAAAACTAACAAAAACAAAACACCCGAGCTATTTTTCTTGGGGTATAACGTAAGTGAAAAAAAAACAAAGTCAAATTGAAGTCTTCGCATTCGCTCATCCAATAATTTGATTTATTTGCAAGGGTTATATCTTTACTTTACATATACTCAAGTACTATCTACTAGGAAAACGCTAAAGTCCCGCCGCGTTGATGGATGAGCTTTTTAAAGTTTTTAGTTTGCGTGGGATATCTTTACTTTTGCAAGTGCTTTGTTTTGCTACCTACGCATTGTAAGTGATTGTTGTCAAATTTCTTTTGTTACCTGTCAATTGGTATTATTTACCGTAAAAACTTATATTAAAAGCTTTATTTCTATGGATTCTGGCTAACTTTTTCAACTTTCCTTTTAAAAGGTACTACATGAACGTTGAAGGTCCACCCGTTTGGTCAGAATTGGCCCAAATGGCACGAAAATATCGCACTAAAAGTCAAAAAACTTATATTAAAAGCTTTATTTCTATAGATTCTGACTAACTTTTCGAACTTTTTCTTTCAGAAAGCAATACATCACCATTACCTTAATGTCCATGTGAAATATGAACGTTGTAGCCTCACCCGTTTGGTCAGAATTGACCCAAATGGCACGAAAATATCGCACAAAAAGTAAAAAAACTTATATTTAAAGCTTTATTTCTATAGATTCTGGCTAACTTTTTCAACTTTTTCTTTCAGAAAGCAATACATCACCATTACCTTAATGTCCATGTGAAATATGAACGTTGTAGCCCTACCCGTTTGGTCAGAATCGGCCCAAATGTCTCGAAAATATCGCACTAAAAATCGAAAAAAATCGTAAAAGTGCGATATTCATGAGAAATATTTCTTCGATTGTACCCAAAAACGTGGCACGTCTAAATTCAGAGATTTCGAAGGTCCCCTTCAATTTTCATCAAGATCGCATATGCCGTTTGCCCGGAATCGTGCGAACAAACAGACAAAAAAACAAAAAAAACAAAAACAAAAACAAAAAAAAAAACAAACAAAAAAACAACCGAGCTAAATTTTTTGGGGGGTCAGTGAAATTGAAGTCTTCGCTTCGCTCATCCAATGAAACAATCAAAGGTCCTCACTCACAATCACAGGTAAATAATAAGCACAATCAATATTCCCTCAATTTGTATGTTTTGGCAACCCTTCTGTGACCTTCGTTGCTGAATGATCGGTGATAGCCCGAAAATCGAAGTGTGACAAAATGCCCAAAACATCAAGTAATGTATTTTATAACATCAATAGGTTACAGGATGTAAGAATTAATTCTTCCTGGGATATTTCAAAAGCCAGATACAAAATGTACAAAGTATGTTAGTGGGGAGAAGAATGTTTTTTTGTTGTTGACAAGTTAGTATGCAGATAATAAACGTAAACTGTTTGTAAGAAATTATTCTAGTTAAAAGGACATTATTGGATAACGCTTTGGGTGTTTTAAATGAAAACTTCTCCGGAAAAATAAGATAGGCTAGCTATTATTCTACAAATTTAATTGTTCTAAAAACAAATACCATCATGTTATTGAAGCAGAAAAATCTTAGAACATCAAGACCAATCCCGAAACTTACTGATGACTCAATGGATCATTGCAACAGTTTTGATCACATTGATCACATTAATTATGTTTTAAGTATTGTTGTTAAATTAATTTGTACAAGTAATTATCATCCATGGACATCCCGTTTTTATCCAATATGTTACAAATAGCACGTGTTGGAATGGTATGTACCCTATATTGTATGTATGATATTGGTTGGGTGATAGGCCTACTGTAGCTAAAGTATTGCTGTGAAGTGTGAAGAGATGCCGGTTATAAAGGATTTACTGAGAATCTCAATTCTATTTAAATATTATGTTGAGTTTATCCAGAAGAGTGCTTAGGAATTGTGAAAATCTTGGTTTGAAAAGAGATTGTGTCATTTAGTGCTCAGCGTAAGAGAATTGGATATATGATATATTCTCCAATTCACTCTCGACAAACAAATCTACAAAATCGATACTACAATACTACTACAATAACGCCTTGATACCATACCAACAATTGTACTTCACAACAGCGGAAAAATTATTAAAAAATTACAAATTTACAAATTTATATCTTAAGCCTATGCTGCAAGTGTTTTAGTTTTATACTATTTTATCCTTGATGCCGTATCTTTTCTTCTTACTGGGTAACATGTTTTAGGAATGCGTTCGAAGTATCTAAATTTTGTATTACATAATTCGAAAGTGTAGCATTCATTTGATTTTTTTCCCATTTATTTGTTAAATCCGACTCATACGTAACGCGCGAGATTGATACGGTAGGTCTTCGGATTCGAATCGCCTCCGACTGACTGAAAAAAATGTCAGATGTTATCTTACAGACCTCGGAGTCGGGCATTTCTTTCAGGGGGCATGGCATGCTTTGAACCCTGGGCACTGCCTGATGGGCAGGCTTCCCAGGATAAATTAAAAAACTGTTATCATTTTATGAATGCGAAGTTGAGATTGATAAGACTGCTCTCAAATCATAGTTTGACCAAGAGCAGCTTCTCAGTAACTTCTTGTACAGGCGAAGCAACAGACAACAATCAATACATTATCTGGATTTGATAGTATTTTATATGTTGTTTATCTATTCGCGGTCCAAAGCCCTTTCGGATTGATCGTCTTTTCGTGAAGATTAATTTTTTAATCTAATTACTAAATTTAATAAAACAGGACTTAATAAAGTATTAAAACACCTGCTGTTCACGATTAAATTACGTCGTACATGTTTTTTTCTTTGCTCCCTAAATACAAATACATATTAATTTACGAAATACAATTTTTCTACCAGATACCTAATAACTATATACGACTCACATAAATAGACGTCCTTGATCCTTCCAATCAAAATAGTTGTTGAAATACAAACTTAATGTTTTAAAATTAGTGATTTTTGTCAAATTTTCACAATATTTTCAAAATAATGTGTAGAAATGATTTTTACCAGGGTGATTTTTACCAAATTAGGGAGCAATACTCCCCTATATGCATAAATTAATTTCTGTTCTTCCCAGAATGTTTCTGTTAAACAAGGTAAAGCTTGGTGGTGGTGGTGGTGGGGGGGTTGGAAGTACCCCCTACCACCTCCCCCAGAAAGTTGAAATACTTAGCTTCACCACTATAGGTGAGGCTGAAACAAGCATGAAACTATATAACAGCATGCTACGCTCCCAATCTTAGGCAAGGTACGTGAAGTAGCATATCGTATCATGGACATCAACAGCTAACTGCAATTATTAGGGCGAACTGTATTGTATTCGAAATCGAGATGATGCCGATGCGCAAGACATTAATAACGTGGAACACCCCTAACCACTAATCCAAACCTTGTAAATACGTATAATTATGATGATAGCCGGAGTATTAGGCTATTAGCCATGGGCGATTAGGCGCTGGTCTGATAAACCATTGATTAATTGATATTGAGCTGAACTCCTCATTTTTTTGCGGTGGCGTTAATCGAGACAACGAGCGATGAGGGCTGTTGATAAACTGACTGCGGGAGGCCTATGCTGCTGGTTACAGCCTGAGGCGACATCGTATTTGTGGAGGGCCCGTTTGTGGAAGGTCGGGCTCAAAGTGCGGGGTAGGCTAGGCTAAATGAATTCGAAAATGTTGACAAATAGAGGACTGTGTAAAACCAGGATGCAAGAATTCATATAACATGTAAGATGGTCTAATCTAATGTAATATAATACCACTCACGATAGAAAGATAGGCAATGGGATGATAGGTTATACAAAATAAGTGTCCAGTAATACAGAGCTATTCAACTTTAACCTAGAAAATTCCGAAAAACAATAATTGCCAACTACAGATTAGCTTTTATTAAATAAAAAATAATCATGTTATTAATGAACGAATTAATTTTTAATTGTAACTAGGGGAACTAGGCCTACATAAATGCTTGTAATTTCATTTAATATGCTAATTTTTCTCAATATTCTCCTACAACTAAAAGATATTCTTTAAATTACTACAATATGGTATTTACGATAGTAGTTTTTGATAGTAGTTTTGGTAAGAATGAGTAAAACAATAGAAAAATGTAAGACAAGACAAGACAAATCAAATAATGTATTGGACCTGTCTGAGGTTGGAGTGCGACATAAAAAAATGTTTATTGTTAACTATACCTATGACTACAAAAGGACTAGACCACGAAACCTGTGGTTGGTGTTAATAAGAGTTCCATTATAGTTGACTATATTAACCTCGTTGAAAAGGAAATAGTCCTTCATAAATAATTAAACACCAATTAGAAATGAAATCGATCTCGTGTAATGCTCATTATAGTCAACGAGAGCGGGAGATCAGCCCCTCGTAGTACAATCATCAGAATAAGGCCAATGTAATGAATAAATATAATCAGGCCTATATCACATTTTAATTAAAATGTGCAAGTATTATGATGTAGACTGTTACCACTTACAACAACTTGCAGTGTTGGAAATTTGATGATATTGTTAGCTAGATTAGTCATTAAAAAAATATTTTAAACATAACTAAGGATTAAATCATTGAACTCTGCACCTATTTCTATTGTAAGGTCTTTTTAGGCGCTTGGGTAGACCCCTGTGTTATCGACTGTTCTCTTCTTTTGGATCAGCTCAAGCTCAGGACGTCAGAGGAAAACAGTTGGTACATATCCTACGCAGTCACGAAATAGTGGTATGCGGTCACTTTATTGCCGTGTACTTTTTGGTAATTCAAAAATAACTCCGTCGTTTCGGCCGTGTTTTGTTGACATTTACTATGATGAATAGGTGGGGGAAAACACAAAATATTTTTACGGCTAAACTGAAAGTTATATTTGAATATCGAAACTGACATAAAAATACGAAAATTTATAGTGCGCTATAATATATAAATTCGCATCGAAATTAGTATGTGTGAGAGGAAGAGTAGTGGACCACATGTGTACAATTACAAAAATCATATTTTCAAGATGGCAGCAACAGTTTCAAGATGGCGACCATCATACGGAACTAATTTTTTTTCATTTTATTTGGCGTTCGTCTCTGGGTAAATCTTAGCATATTTGTGTTCCGTGGTTATAGTTTCTACTGAAAGACTTCAAATCGTAGTGCCATATTTTCCACTCCAAAAGATTCTTGTCATTATAAAGTTAGCCCCGCCCGGGGATCGAGCCCAGAACCTCTGGCTTTACGTATGGATGCTCTTGCTCTACCAACTGAGCTATCGGGGCTACCATTAAAAAACTATGTCCTCAAAGCGGGCTTATGCTTAAAAACATTTTTATTCATGAATAATACTGTAAAATAAGAAAGAATGCAATTGTCTCCCGTATATCAAGCCAAATGAGTGACATCAGAATACTAATCAAATGAAGTAATTAATGATACAGTTTAAACAGCGTCCCTTATGCATGTGACGGGATTTACTGGGCCTTTAAACAACAACAAGCATAATGTGTTGGACTGTTTTAACGCTCCTTTGGCATTTGAAAGACTTGACAGCGTTGATGGATGAGCAAGGAAGAATCTCCTAACTGACTTAGATTATGCTAATATAATTTTTTACAAATGTTGAGTGCCAGATGGTTAAAATGTTTAAGGGATGATAGCTATCACATAAATTGACGGTCTTAAAATCGATTCCTGAAAGTCATTTTTAATTGTTGTTTGTTTGGAGTAGACAGTTTAATTTAATGGATTCGTCTTCGTATCAAGTTTATTTATGTATGAGAACTATCTAAGATCTTTACATGCGAGTCGAGACCTTATTTAAATCTTTAGAGACAGCTCATAAGATAGCGTTGTATTAGCTGTTTAAATTAGCTTATCTTTTTTATGAGAAGAACAGAATCGCTTCAACAATACTAGAAACAATAGTGCACGAATCGTGAAATAGATGTTTGAAGCTCGCGTATAGTAGGATAACGAAACAGCATTGTCAACTGGTATTATTATGAACGTATGCCGTGCGTCAGTATTATGTTTTGATTGAAACGATGATAAGTGATCCAGACAAAAAAGAACAACCCGCTAGTAGTCTACTCCTGATAAAACGTACCAATGAGCTAAAAAACTAATTGGTTACGTTTAGTTTGGAAGGCGGGGAAACTTGTTCCATTATAATCAGTTTTAAAATACAAAGGTCTCATTCACACGATGTTGTAAACCAATACATTTGTGGGATTCGAACCAATAACCCATTGATGTTGATTTGTATTAGCCAATAAACCGAACGCGGAGGCGTGGCGATTACCACCCTATTTATTCAATCAATAATTATATTGATATAGGGCCTAAGCCGCTTTAAAGATAAGAAATTATTTCGACATACATCTACAAATTGGCATTAATTGCAACTAAAAATGTTAACTCCATGTTGTTTATTATTAATATAGGTAATTCAATAATTAATGACTCCTTGTCAAATAAGTTAATAGTTGAGCGCATTCGCCACTGGTTTTGGGAGTAGGCCTAGTTGAGAGGAGCGACTGCCAGTTTAATTCGTCGCCTGTCAAGTGTCAATCAAGTCAATGATTTCGCGACGGCCATATCGTTAAATGGAGATTAAACGGAACGGGTGTGCCTGTCAATGCTAGCATAAACCAGTGTCCATTTCAAAACCAGCACGTCAATCAAAACAGCTAGTATTTCAGAGACGCACTCGTTTATCTATTGATCGCCGCGTGACGTCACGATTCGAGTGCATCAAAGTGCATTGTGCACTCTTTCAACACTGGATACAAACTATCACGTTACAGAAATTTAGACATGCATCGGACGTCATTTTCGATTTTCGAAATTGGGAATGTGAACAATATTTTGGGGATACTTAAAAATAATAGTCAGATAGTGTAAGGGTAATAATTATAACAGTAAAATATCCACAGGCGTAGCAATAATGTTCACTATAAAACAATCATGTTATCTCTGTCGATTTACGAGTACACTTTTTTATGACGTAGTAAACTGGTTATTTTCCACAATCACTGTCACTGATCAATTAATACGTCCATGTAATTCACGGTATGTACACTGGAGCATCGAGCACTGCCCCTCTCGCTCCCACCCATGCATCGAGGCTGATCGAGACGGTGTGACTTACCTCTTCGGTGCTCAAGTAGTCGCCGTGCCTGACATCTTCGTCGGTGACACACGTCATCATCAGGGGTGTAACGTGGTTCTCCCAAGACTCGTCCATCTCCATGCCGCGGTCGGGCCTGGTCGCGCGGAGCTGCCTCTCAACGATCCAACGTCCGTCGCGGTCCGCTCCTGTTTGAATGTCCGCGCGCTGTGCCTCCGATCCGGCTAAACCCCTATGTGCACACGCTTTTACCCGCACAACAATTAGAATTACTAGGTGTACGTAGGGTCGGACGGTCCCGACGATGACCCGACGTGGGGGAGGGGAAGGGGGGGGGCGGGGGAGGGGGCAGGGGAAGGGGGTAATGAATCACGATAATACCGGTCGACCTGCGTAATCGAATTACCTTGTTTCTAAAGAGAGTATTTAGAAACGTGAGTGGCCATGTAAGTGCTGATAGATAAACGGAAGTTGCCTACACCAGTCCGAGACGGTGGGTTGCCTTCAGGTGTGCCGTGTGACTGCCCGGACGGTAAAACTCCACGATGGTCTAGTTGGGGAAGGGGAGGGGGTAAACCTGCATGACTGAACGAAACTCTTCGTGACCCAATTGGTGGATTTTTAAAACGAGACATTATTGGAAAAAGCCCTGGCGACAGATAAAAAAATGTTCATTGAAAAATGCTTTTAAACTTATGTCTGCAGTCTCGTGTTTTGTTTGGGGTAGTTCACACGTCAACGTCAGTGGTCAGTCTGTCGTCGCCAGACCGCATTGCTGTCTTGGGAAGGACAACATTGCGCCAGGACGAGGAATGTTCCCAACGCTTCCGAAAATTGAAATCACAATGCTAGAGAATTTGGATTGGTAATTTAAAGATGTTCCCCACTGCGAAAGTTTGGCATATTTATTATGTACTATCCAAGTTACATTATATAATTTCCGTGCAACTAGGTTTCCAAACACGACATCCCATGTAAGATGTAATACAAGGAGACGACAACGGCAACGGGCACCCAAGTTGTGTAAGCAGGCATCATTTTGTTGTTGTAAGGTATTTCAGTTGGTCGATGGCGTCAAAAACATCTTCATTGAGAGAGAGACAGCGAGAGAGAGAGAGAGAGAGAGAGAGAGAGAGAGAGAGGCATAGGTTTGTGTCGTACATGTGATCATACATGTCATCGTACATGCCATTCCATGCATGATGCACGTCATTAATGTAAACATTTTCGAGGCATCGTTCTATTATTAGGTTTTCCAACCTTATTTTTATGACGTACATTGCATCATGTTGAATTTTTATCAAAATGCCACTTTTTGAAAGCAAATTTCTGACACCATGAAAAAAAAGACAAGTGATCGTACATAGGCCTAACAAGATTGCGGAGTGTCAAATGTTTGCGGGGGGGGAGGGGGGGGGGCATTTCAAAGAGCACAGTTTTTTTACGATCATAACACGATGATGTCACAATGTTTTATTATTTAAACGAATATTTTATAGTTTCGGAGGTTTTACGACATAGATCAATAGAGAAAATGTTTGCCCCAATATCTGAATTCCTGACTATGAAACATTAATATGAAATTTCAGAAATATATTTTGTCACGCACAGGAACAATTAACGCCTAATTGTTCGCCCGTTTCGAGGAAATAATAGGTTTATATTCTAGAGCAGTGCGGCCAACAAAACAATTAATAATAAATGAAGCAGGGGAGACGCCGGCAGTATAGGCTATTTACTATTTGATGAGATCAATTAGTTGTGTGCGATTCGAAATGAAGATTTGACGTTTGGGCGATACTTCGTGCGCACAGGACACACGAAGGCAGTATACAAAGCACTGAATAAATATTTCACGAAGCTACTTGAAATAACTAGGGGAGGAGGCACTGATAAAAAGTTTAAAAAAAATATATATATATAATTACCCCTCGTCTCGTCTCATTATACCTTTAACTTGAATGTAAATATTAAATATATAACAGATATAACAAATTTAAAATATAAAATATAAAAGGTCAGCGATGGTCAATGGCGATGCAATTAATTAATTAAAATTGTACCATCACATCGATTGGATAAGGTTGACTGTTACTGTTGATATCAACCTAGCAAAACAAAACCAACCAACCTTCAGCTCAGGCATGTCCATGTCCGCCGAAACATCATATCGATCATTCGTGATCATTCGCCAGTAGATTTAGTAGTCTCGAAATTTCAAGCAGCTTTTTTTCAAAGTTTTGGTGGAGGTGCCGGGTCATAAAGCGCAACTGTGAGATCGTAATAATCGTTTGTACGCGAGTAAGCTCAAAAATCAATAAATAAATCAATTTATCACAGGCTACTCGGGAATTATCAGGTCCTTCGAATCGAAAGCCAGGCGTTATATTCACTTTACGTAAATATGACAAAACAATGTAATAATTTTATTATTGCGTGGAATCGCAATTAAGTCCACTGCAATTTCCCCTAACCGACTGTTATGGTTAAATAGCAACATTTCAGGTAGCATTATGAAACGATGATATTATATTTGTTTTTTAGTTTACTGATACTTTTTGTTTTCGACGATCAGTCGATCAGTACAGGAAGTATAATTTATAATGACAACAGTCAAATCTAAGAGGAGTCACTCTCAGGAACTGAATTAAATTAAATATTAATAGATATGCAAAACAACTTAAAGGGGAATACCCCAAAAAATATTTTTTGCCTCAAAATATATAGCATAAATCTACACTCAAATTTAATATTTTTGTCTTGTGACTGTGATTTTACACGAATTTTTCAACTTTTTTGTCATGAAATTTGCGGAAATTGTCGTTTTGGAATTTTTTTAAAATCTTATTTAACTTGCATCTTTTTTGTTCCACATAGATACTAGAGCATCATATAAATCTAAAATGGCCCTTTATTACACCATGCCTTGAAACTGTGCACAAATATACACTCAAACACGCAAAAATATGCATTCCAAAATCACACCCCTTGTTAATAATCAAAATATTTTGACCGAACCACTTGCCGAAATTACAAAACAAAATATAGAGGATTTACAGAAAAGGCTGCCGAGTACGTCAATAATGGCTTGAATTTTTTCGGATCAAAATCCTCCAAGGTCACGGGGCATAAAGATCGTCCCATTTTATTTCTTATGGGAGATTTTTGCTGGTGGGACCTAGCTCGAAAAATACGAAGTTTGACATTTTTATTTCCGAGTCAAGGTGGACGCAATAATTTTTCTGTTGATTTCTAAATTCATAACTAGTTAGCCTGAATTGAATATATGTTTTGAGTTTAGCGGGTGAATACCCCTTTAAACCCAAGATTCTTAAACTTTTTTTAGGAAGTGTGCATGCCATAAAATAGTGAACGTCACTTCAGAGTTGAATCTAATACGCGTATTATTATGTTTGTGTATAACGCATTAGTTTGAAGTATAAAACTTTTAAGGGGAAACAAAGAGACCCACAATGTCAGGAGCAACAGGATGTAATTTGCAAATTTATGCAGTTTTGAATTTTTAGTGAATGCATTTTTCCACGAGTCTGCAAATCATCATAAAATATTAATAATACCCTTGAAACCCAGACGAAAATGTTGATGGATTCCGACTTTATAGAAAATGCTTTGTAATTAGTGAACTGCCAATTACCCTGTCCCTCAAGAGCTGGACTCACTTCCGAGCCTAACATGTCTGGGGTTTAACATGAGGAGCACTTGGGTGACGAGACATAAGTAGAGCAGAAATTTAGCGTTTTAGTTATTAATGCTAACAGTGAGATAAATTCTTAAAAGACCTACAAAATGCTAAATTTACTGAAAATAACGTTACCTATCAATTGAGAATTGGTTAGCATTGTATTCTAACGTTTAAGTGACTACATTGAATTGAAATGTTCCTATGAAGCATAATTTGATTCATTCCCATTAAAAATACAGAAACTCCCACATTTGGGGTTTTGGTGGAAATAAGAAAATTAATGCTACAAAATGCTAATTGGAAAAATAATGCTAAATAATTTCAAATAAAATGTTTTTTCATACTCTAGTCATAGGAATGGTGGACTTGGAAAGCACGGTGGGAGAATGGAAACAAGACTTTCCAAACACCGAACAATATTCTACTTAAACGTTCTTGTGAAAATTTCAAAATTTTTGTTTACCGTCTTCATCCAATATTGTTTATTTTGTAATGTCAGATTTCGTTTTAATTCCAAAACAGACGGTCGATTATTACTGAGAGTTTTTTTTTTTCATTTTGCCGTAGTTGACTACAAGTCTAGTTGAACCAATTCAACAATGATCAACAATGAAAGTGACGTCACAAACAGGCGGCCGTGGAGCTGTAGTCTTATTTTAGATATTTATTATTTAGAAAATATCGTTTATATTGCTTAAATATATAATAAAATATAGTACAATATTACTTAATGATACCATTCAAATACTTGCCTAAATTGCCAGTATCATAAAAAACATGCACGACGATATTGCAAGCAGGGTAAAGCAAGAGGCTGTGACAAACCCCTGAATCCCCAGCCCGTGAATCTTCACCATAATTCCTTCAAAATATTTATTTAAAAGTGTTTTTCCGGACACAATTTCAAACCAGCCCACCAGACCCCTTGTTTGTAAGGCGAAAAGAAAGACTTGGTCAACCCAGAAGAGCCTCTTGTCTTGGCCATTGCTAAGAGGTCGTAATGACAGGCTAATACAATTAAGTTCAGTCATTTGTAAATTGACATTGACTGTACTTAGCATTAATTACCCACGTGAATAAAATAAGTTACGAAATAAGAGGGGGGAGGAGCTGAGCTATGCAGATTAGGGAACTGTGATAGGCCTAACATTCACCACATCGAGGAATAAAAGGTTCATATAAAGTCAACTGGACAAGGGGCCTAATGGGCTTCATGACCTGTGACGAAATGTCACTTTACACTTCACTTGGCGCACTTAGCGTTTCCGCTGGTTCCAAGGAAAGTAGCAGCCATGAAGTGGTGCGACTGTTGGGTTGTCAAGAGGTACTGTTAACTGTATACGAAGATCACAACACTGTCATGATGGTGAAAACACACTTGCAATGATCGTACTGAACTTATATCTATAGAATTCTTGAAAATATGTCAAATTGTAATAAATTCCAAAGCAGTTGTTCGGGATCTCAAGTCAAATAGAGCATGTATGAAAACGTGGCGTCACAATCTATAATGCATTGTCCAAATGCTGAAATGCTGCTGCTGAAATTTTACTAGGATTTTAAAGTGGTGCGAGTGAGAATTACTTTGCCACTATGAATCTAATATCCGGAACTACCCTACAATTCCAGAATGAATTGGCGTAAAAAAAGATAAAAATATGTCTGGCATGCATGGCTTACCAATAAAACTCGACCAATACGTGTACTTCGTATAAGATTTTTCGATCCCATCAGTCAATACAGCCATTTCGATGATACGATGATGATATACGATGGTACGATGATTTGTGAACATGTGTTATTAACTACGTTATTTAACTTAAATTTAACATATTTTATCAAAATCAATTGAATTGCAATTATATCATGAAATAACATCAATGCCACTGAGACTGACACTTGTTTGATGATTTCAGTCTCGTTTAAACGGAATATAATAACATATACAATAGTATTAATTTATTTGTGGTGATTTATATAACCCATTCAGTATAATATATACGAAGTTTCAGCACGCCTGAAACTGAAAGGGCATGCTCTAGTTTCCTTGTAGAAGATTGTACTGTGATCTGTGACTTAAAACCATAAAGAATAGCCTTCTTTAATCAATGCCTATAAAACGAATCGTCGGCGGTTCCTCCACCATCTTTCGTGTCTGAAATAAATATATTTTGTTTATAGCTACAGTGCATGATATAGACTAGGAAAACGCCAAAGTCGTTGTTAAACGAGTGAGTGAGCCATGTGTTGAGTACCCGGTAACATTCCTTTTCTTTCCCCTACCTTTAGGACTCCCTTGCCTATCATAGGCTAGAGTGGAGCATTATGGCCTTACAGTTGACGCGCCCTTATACCAACTAAACTTAAAAACCCTATTATTTATACCAATATAATTATCAATTTTAAATGCAAATGTTCCCGGGTACTCAACACATGACTCGCTCACTCGTCTAACAACGACTTCCTATAGTCTAGTTGGCTAAGGCGCCCTTATACCCGAAATGTGGGAGACCTGGGTTCAATCCCCTGGTCGGGAAAGATTTTGTAATTTCTAGATTGTATTTATGTTTTGAAATGCATATAACGAAGTGAAGTCTATCATCTGTGACACCTGTGGCTCGTTGGTCTTGTGGTTAGCGTATCTGCTTCCGATGCAGAAGGTCTAAGGTTCGATTCCCGGTAAATTCAGTAGTATTTTAACTTCTGATTTGGCATCAGTTCTTGTCTTAGGAGTTTGTAAACGGTGACTTTGGAGCCGTCCTATAGCAACGAAGCACATAATAAATTCAGAGTTGTTCTGAATCGGCCTTGTTGATTCTGGCGTTGATCCGTGGGTGCTCGCACTGTCCATACCACTGATTGCTATATATTTCCTATAAAAATATCGATCTATGGTTGGTTATCGCTCACTCGTCGATTGTGTCGGGGCCTACTTTTTTACAAATTTACAAATTTATTGTCATAGAACATACACGACTCATACAAAATAGCAAAATTGTACAAATAAATAATTAATGTTACATACAGAAATAAATCTAACAAGTAACAAGAATACAATCAAAAAACCCACAAAGCCTGAAAAAGGCTTAACTGTGGGGTAAAGACAATTTATAAATTATTTAAGATGGTGACAATACAGAGAACGGAACATTACATTATTTATTTATTTATTTATTTATTTATTTATACTATGGAAAACATAGCCAGTACGAAATAAGTGTAAATATTGCAAGGTTTACTCAATCTCCGAGCGGAATTTGGGGGTGCCTTGACGTGCAACATTCGATAAACCTTGGGCACGGCATTTCACAGCCAGGCAAATAACAAACAAAAAATATTTTTTCAAAAACAAAACCATTGTCGTTAAAATAATTCCTACACATTCCTACACATACACGCCTATTTTTCAATTTATTATTTCTTGTGGGTTTAAATCGCAATGGATCTAGCTGATTTTGTTAGCAGTTCTCAGTAAACGAATCGGATGTCTGTTTAAAATTTCAGCGCAATCTATTTAGCGATTCGGCTGATTTTCGATGTACACACAGACAGAATCACAGAAGAGCCGTTTGAGTTAGAGTTTGGGGTTGTCACAATTTTCTAATGAAGAATTATAATTCTCTGTTCACGTTTCAGAGTTAGCTTGGTAAACATAATAAATACTGAATAGGCCTGCTATCAATTTGCACTATGCGGGGTTCTTATTTAAGCGTTATACAAAACCACATGCCAATTAATAGTATTATTCATTTATTGTTTCTCCTGTGTTCCATTTTGGTGACTAAATTTTGTTGAAATCCTATTTCATCTGCAATAAAAAATTGATTTCATATTAATATGATGGATTTTGATAAATGAACTTATGGTAGCTTCTATACTTTATAAGTAATGTGATCCAACCACTCCAGAAACTGCCAGAGTTTTCAGTAGAATCTAAACCCCATTCAAGTGCAGTACTAATTACTTGGTTATCTGCGCAGTAAGACTTATACGGTGTCATGCATGACACTTGTGCGGGTGCATTGCTTTCGTTTGAAAAATCCGGCCAAATCATGAAGCAATGCAATTAGACTTTGAGTGCACAGTAACATGGCCATGCACTTAAGTCGGTGGTAGCCGTCACGCAATGGTGCACTGCATGACAGTCAAAACAAACATGGCCGCCAATTTAGCTTTCATTTCCTGCAAAGAGTTTAGCCATTTATAGAACGTTGATTTTAACATTCTTCTATCAGGAAATGTGTGCGATTTTTAGGACTGGTGAAATCTTTAATCTCATGAACTATTTTGTAGTTGAAATAGAGGGTCGTTTTTCCCACCCTCCACTAGCTCCAAGCTACTCCATGCAATTATAATTACAAATACAATATCAACTTTGAGAAGAAGTATTATTGTAACATAATTTATCTCCAAAGAGCTTTACAACGTTGACCTAGGATGCTAAGGTATTTTAAATGTTATTAATGTTATGACAAAATTAATAGTCTCATCGAATAACGAAAAATTAGCACGACCACCGATTCAAAACTAATACGTAGACTTATAGAAATACTGTACAACGTCATGACAAACATTTCTGTAAAATACTTCCTTTAAAAAGTGTTGACATCACATTGAAGCCAGGAAACACTATCTATGACAAGCACGCAAAATAGGGAGCAAATCTACATCAAATAAGCTTATTGACAAAGAAGGATAGAAAAATAAAATCTCCATCATTCAAATCTCTTGGTGTGGGTGCTGAGTTGTCAGAAAAGCCCCTTTTGAAACGGCTAGACCACCACGAAAACCATTCTGTAACATTCTTGTTGAAGGCCAATATAAACAAATGCAACGCATGTGAATAGGATGTAATGTAATGTGTAACAACGAGTAAAAGTCAATATTATTATCAAATAAAACTTAATTGGTGTTTCCAACCCCATTTGTAAGGAAGATGGCTCATGCTTGGATGGTTACTGCTGAATCAAATGCTTATATTTTCATTACAAAAACATGCCATAAACCAAGAAAGAAAATATTATCGCAAAATGTGCTGTTGCATAATAATACGCGAAGCAACTGCAAAATGGCTGCGACCTTATATAAAACTAAGCACGCGATTGGTCAACTATAGCACAGGCTATAGGTTACAGAGGTAACCATGGTATAATTTATTTTCGAAATTGCGGTAGAATAAAGACCGACATTGAAACCAACCTACGTTAACATTTTGATTAAATCACGCGATTTAGTTTTATTGATTGGTCAGCGAGAGAGAGGAGAGAGAGAGAGAGAGAGAGGGGGGGGGTCGTCTATAGCACGGCTCTCATCATGTGTTGGACGACGAAACAACACAGGTTATATGACAAGAGGGGAAAAGGCAGCGAAGTTCCAACATGTTCAGTCACGCACTAAACACAGCTATTTCGGTGGTTAGTTCGTGGTCAAATTTAATTCAAGTAGAGTTTATCTAGATGAACAATGTCAAACGTAAATGGTGGACATGATACTTGCACTTCCAATAATTGAAAATAATTACTTGCATAATATTATTATTTTCAATATTTTCAATGATAAACAAAGTACAACATGTAAATAATATAATATATTATTTACATTTTTTAATGTTGGCTCTGCTTCATCTGTCTAGGAGTTCGACACATATAATAATTTTTTACTAAATTGTTATCAAGATTTGAACACAAGAATGAAGATTCGCGTTCAGTGCTTTCTTCCACGAAAGTTTGGTTACTCCCTGATTTGCTGTTCCTGATTTTTGGCTAACCTCATATTATTCGTTTGAGTGGGATCGTCTAATAAATCAGTTTTTTCTTTTCGTTTTTCATTTTTAATGTTTTTTCTTTTTTCTTTCTTTTCTTGTTTCTTTTCTTTTCTTTTTCTTTTTCCCTTTCTTTTCTTTTTTCTTTTTTCATCCTTTTTTGTATTTGATTCATTAATTAATTGCATTTAATATCCTTTTTATTTGTTACCAAAATTGTTGTGTATAAATTCATTGTTGTTGTAATATTACTATTTCAAATAATATGTATTAATATTTATTAGGTGTAGTTCATTGTTTTGTCTGCATATATGTAATTAGATTTATTTTATTGTCCTCCTTTATAAATCAGTTTTTCAACTGAATAGAATAGACGTTAAATAAATAAATAAAATAAAAATAAAATTAAGACATGTATACATCTATTCGTAAACATGATTTAACATCTTTATTTCCGTACTAACAAGACAAAATCTCACTATGCGCTGCAGCCAGGCATGCCATTCGACCCATCTCTTCTCTCTGTGCCATCATTTGTGTTACTTAATCCAGTCTTTTTAAATAAAGCGTGAATGTTTTTATTTTTACTAGCAACTTTTATATTAATTGCTTGTATTATTTCATAACTTACTCAACTAAACTTGTTAAAAGGTTTCATTAATTTACGTCACTTCTTTCTACCAAGAAAAGCGCATGAAAAGTTCATAATATCATAGAGCTCTTGGTTTCTTAATAGAAGAGCAATTACTCTTATCACACGTGATGTTAATTAGCTAAAGCTCCCGATAATTAAACAAAACACATAGCTGCAAATCTATCAGAATCGCCATCAACACGCAGCTTAGCACTTATGATCCGAGATACTAGTGCAACAAGGAGATGGTTATTATGATTAGCTCTACCGTGCCCGGCCTTGTGTCATACATGTAACGCATAACCATGCATGCAGAATGAAGAAATTGGCCGATCACTCAGCTTCTCATGCTGAAGATAATAGGCTACAGTTTTTATATGCAGAATCGAAACTCCCGCTTTCTGTCTGAAGAAGTTTAATATCACGTATTCAATATCTTGAAACGATGGCTATTAATTTCAACAACCGTTGTCCAGATGCATTGAAGCGATAGTAAACGGTGTAATTATGCTTGCATTTAAGGTAATGTTCGACAGAAAAAAAATAAAACAGTATGATCATGTGGTAAAGGGCCCCGACTTTGATTACTTCCTGCCCCTAATTATAAGGGACCGGTGTGAAACATTTGGCCTTATAATTCAATATTCGTTTAGAAATAATCATTGCATGCTCGTCAGGGATTAGTGGAGAGTTGTTAAATTACAAGTCAAACGTCTTCCTTATAGACAATATCTCACCACTCAGGGTACAGATTAAGTGGTCATTAAATTTGTGCACTCTTAACGAAAAGTCGGTTCGTGATCAATGCAAAAAATTAGTCGATCTTATAGCCTTACTAAAAATATACGTATTTAAAATTGATTTCTTTTTTGTGCGAACATAGGGCGGCTGTGTAATTACAATGTAAAGCTATGGCTTGGCCAGCCCCTCTGGTTTAAAATCTATAATTAATAAGGTTCATTCGGACTAAATAGGATGTGTAGAAAAAACGACACTTTTGATGCTTTTATAATACCCACCACTTATAGGAACGAGGTAAAAGAGATTGTTTGGTTTCAGTTTAAACGTGAATACCATCTAAGTCCGGTTATAAAACAGTTTTAAAAGCTCCCAAAAAGCGGAACAAACTGTATGATGCTATCAATTAAGGGAATATATTTAGATATAATTTTAATACAAGTAAGAGCGCCAAAGGTTGGATTGCGAATATTCGTAGATAGCTAACGATTATACCTTTATTAAATTGATTGATTTATCTCTGTGACTAACTTACCCTATCCCTGTCAGAATTGTTCCAAATAGCCTAAACTATTTGACACTCATACAGATATCTATACATAGGATGAGAAAATTTTATGTGAGTATAAACACGAAAATATATGTATGTATCTATTCAAAAGTTATTAAATATCATAGGTGTTCGACTAGTTTTTACTCTTTTAGAAGTGCACTGCAACATTCACGTGTCTTTATCATTGTTATACAAACAATTAATATTTAAAATAAAACGTCCCAATTTTGAAAGAACGGCCATAACAAAATAGCCCGATTAAAAATATATTTCTTAGAGTAAAATGCGAAATAAAGATTAAACCTTGTTTATTGATGTCTGATTGCAAAACAATGCAGATAATAATTCGTGGTATGAAATCGATTCGATGAATATTTTCTTGTGATAGCGCTTCATCTTTGTAAAACTTCAAGGAGAAGACATATCAGCACTTGAACATCTGTAAGGAACAAGCAAGGAGGTTGTATCGTCAACAGGTCACGATCAAATCATTTCATACAAAGAATAGTGTGACGTATTCATCCTCGGGAACTCATTCTAATTTTATGAAATAAACTATTTTGCTATATTTTTTACATAATATGCAAAATAAACGCTTCCAACTGAATGCATAATATGCACATTATGAACATCCCACATACACGAAATTTAAAACATTACATTGGTTATTTCAGAATGAAGACGCCCTTGCCTTTAATATATTCCCAGTTGTAATTTAAACTGCACATTTATGGCTAGACAAGGCCAAAAGTTATCAACACAAATTACCAAGTGTACTGTACATGAATCACAATTAAAAATTACAGACAATGAAATATCTCTGTACAATTATATTGCAGCGTTGAAAAATCTTAATTCTATACTCAACGCTCGAGAGGGCAGCGTATAACATATCGAGTATTGTTGTGTTTTCTGACACGCGTTACTGAATATATTCATCAATGAATCCTGGAGCTCGGAACTCGGAGACGGATGATGTACTTGGAGGAGGCAGCAAATAGCCGCGGGCTTCCGGCAATGCGTTGCATTCATTGTCTGCTAAATATTATTCTTACAACATTTTTTTTTATAATTTCCTGTCTAGCGTACATCTTAATTAGCTGAAACAGAGGATCTCTGAGGTTTACATAACAATAAATTTCCTCAAAAGTTTTATTTACGTTAATCATGATAAGGACCTATTTATTCTTATGGCTCTATTAATCAGACAAACCAAGGCTAGCTCAGTTTGTATAGTATTATAGGCTTGGCTCATATTTAATAATTTAAAATGAATTAGTTTAAAATAAAACTAAGAAGGCGGCCGCGGCAAGATCTCTGCATAGCTTGCCGCAAACCGCAACGGATTTTCAGAATATCAGACGTATTTGCTTTTCATTTTTACTATGTGTGAGATGGGCCGATATTCGTGATATCGTCCATAAGCGTTTTCAGATCATATTTATTTTGATTCTCATACGTTTAGAGACGTACGTGGGAGCAGATAATTTCTTTGGTGCTGAACGCTGAATCTCGACTGGTGATGTTATGGCTATCTTATGACTGACTCAAACTAGTCCACGTCTACGACTATGACCACAATAACGACTACGACTACGACTAAAACTATGATTTCTACGATTAAGATAATAACATTTTCCTAAGACACAGCCTGGCCAGAGCATTGAATCTTATGTCCGAATGTTATCAGGTTTACGTTTTCAGAGACGTTGATGAAGCCGTGATCGTGGAGTTATTAAATGTAATTTCAAGTTTATAATTAGTAATTATCTATACAACACAATTACACACTCCTAGCGCGTGTAAATTATATACCGAAGTTCTCAATTAATTATTTTTAAAAAATTATCAAAAGCTTTTGTGGATTAGTCCGAAAAAATAAAAAAATAATACAGTTTGAAGATTTTACAAAATCCAATATCATAAAAATCTATTTTGTCTTTTACTTTTTTTTTGTAACGTTTTGTGTAACCATAGAAAACTTTATGAGATGAATTCTGTGCAAAGTGTTGTGTACATCTGATGGTTATCATTGGCATGAAGGAATGTCCTCGCAAAAATCTCTGGTCTGGTATTAAATAGAATAGGGATTTGAACTCAATGTAAATGACATTAATTTGTTTATAAATTTAAGACGACTAAATTCGACGACTAAATTCGTACAAAGAATCGAACACTAGAAAGTTAAAGATCTAACCTTGGTTGAACAAACTCTACCAAATGGCTCTTTGTCTCCATATTTACTTTACTCATCACTCTTCCCCTCTTCACAGATGTAGTTTTTATAATGTGCGTGTTTTTCTTTTAAATTATCTCAATTTCTTTGTAAAGGAAATGGTCAAAACTATTACTGATTACATAATATATTATTAAATTAGTTTGCTGCCGTATAAAATAAATAAGTACCTCCATTTCACTGTATGTTTTTAACAGTGGTAGCATTATTTAATAATGTTAAGAGAATTCATTAATTTACAAAGTTAAAAGCCTAACTCGATTTAATTTCTACTTTGGAGTGTTAAATAACCACGTGGTCATAGAACTGATCACAAAGACGCACATGGTTTAAACAAAAATGTTTTTAGATTTATAGATTTATCTAAGAAAGACACATTGCAGTTTAGTTATTATTCTTTAAACCGATGAATGATAATTTCAGCTATCAACAACATGTATTTATACATGCAACAAAGTAGTCGGTTCAAAGTGCAACCATTTCCCGTTATATTAGGACTATTATATACTACTGGCCACTTTCTAATGTTAACATTCTGTATATCGTGTCAAATCTTGCAGGTTTCAACTGCGCTTTGTTGTCCAAGATAATTGTTAAAATGCCTCTCTCAGCATTTGCCTCTTGTCTGTCTGTAACATGGGATTGATCCGACTACCTCCAGAGTTAAAAGTCGTGTATTCTATACCAATATATGAATGAACTATCGGCCAATTATATATAGTGAATATAATTACTGTTTGTTGTTATTGAATTGTGATTTGTACATGAATTTTAGGTTTTGATAAGTTACCATTTTAAAACTATGGCATTCGTAGGATAAATGACAACCATTGCTACTATATGTTACTATTTTTTACTAACAGAGCTATATGCCGGTCCAAGTATGTTATACAGCATGCTATATTCTGATAATATTCCTATAGCCGATGCACTGGAATTCGTAGAAGAGGGTGGCTTGGCTGTTAGTGTATAGAGTATAGACATTATCTTTAGCAGAGGGATTAGTTAATTAACTTGCCTTGTCGAGTTGTTACAAGCTAACTTATTAAGAGCGAGGCAAACTCATAACTAACGTCGAGTCTAGTCTACAGGTGCAAAAGTTAATCATTTGCGATGAAGTTTCGCATCCCTGAAGGGGAAAAGAACAAGTTGCTGGAAAGTTGGTAAAACTGTTAGGGGATGTGTTATTTTGTTGTTGTTCGCATACAGTAATTAATTAAGTTTATTTAGGGAATTACTTGAGATGATATCTAGAAAGATGGGTGAAGATCTATACTAGTACATGTTTTGCATCGCGTTGTAGATGACTACCTGAAGGGGGTGAGGTAGGGATGTAGTTTTACGCATAATGTGTATTACCATTGGACGAGCGAAAACCGGTGACTGACTTGACGTACGGGGGAAAAAAGTGGGATTTTTTTAAATGTTCAAACGTTTACGCCAAACGGTTATACTACGATATTGACGAAGTTTTCTGGGACTTTAGGGTTCTCTCCACATAGACTTGCCATATTTTGAAAATAAAATCGTAACATTACTGACGAAAATCAAACTTTTACGTATAATTTCGCTACCAAGAAAATTAATAGAGTTTTCATATGCTTGTACAATGTATATTGTACTGTTACTAGGCGTATGGCCATATAAATTAACACAACTTGGTACTTCTTCCAATGTTTTCAAAGTATTAGTATTAGTTGCATGATTTTTAGGACGATACACTACTCAAAATAAAACAAAGATTACGATATTTCAAAGGTTAATCAACCTCCTTCATCAGGTTTTTAATGACCAAAAATGCCAATTGAAAAAATGACAACATAATGGGCTTTAAAACAAACAAACAATGCCATGAAACCAAAACAAAATGCACCAATGCCTAGCATTGATTTTCCTGGAATTTGGAAAGTTTTTGTAACTTATCAGCCATAATGTTTCTTCTTCTTGTTTGTTTTTGGTGAATTTTATAATTTATTTTACTGGTTTTTAATAACAACTACAAAACCATATTTATTATGTTTCATTGGTGCATTTTGTTTTGGTTTTATGGCATTGTTTGTTTGTTTTAAAGCCCATTATGTTGTCATTTTCTTCAACTGTCATTAAAGGATTGAATATTGCTTAACGTCTCATATTTATGCAACTTGGCTAATCGGGACGAAGGGAGGGACGTAAGGGATGACGCGAGGGGACAAGGGGTGGGCAGGCCTGTGCTGGTCAGAACCAGCAACAAGAGTATGGGTAGAGGACAGGAGGTCCCCCACGTCGTGGGCGTCTCCGTCTGTTATCATCCGTCCGTGTTGTCATTGTCGTCGCCGTCGTGGAGGTAGTCAAAGGGAAGGGGAAAGTTCCCCGATGACGACGACCCAGAGCTCGCCATTAAACTGTCATTAAAAACCTGATGAAGGAGGTTGATTAACCTTTGAAATATCGAAATCTTGGTTTCATTTTGAGTAGTGTATAGTCTTAAAAATCATGATCTTACCCCCTTTTCAAAATAACTGATTCAATTGGAAAGCCTTGAGAAGATGGTTTGAAAATTTCTTTTTTATTACCGGTACATGAAAGTATTTTCTCAAACTCAAAACTTATATCAACTCGAATAACATCTTTGAGGGAGGGTCATTTTATTATTACCGTTGTGATATTCATATTCTGAAAATGGTATGACTTTGAAATCGTTCCTGAGATCCGTTCCTCGATTGCGTTCGGGGTCAGGGGGAAATGGCTATTATTTGTGAAAACCAGCGCTGTCTGTGAATAACTGTCTGCGCTGTCTGCTGTCCAGTTGTCAAAGTACTATTGTACTTGTACCCATACTTAGGCCTAGCCCTATATAATACTAGGAAAACGCTAAAGTCCCGCCGCGTTGATGGATGAGCTTTTTAAAGTTTTTAGTTTTCATGGGATATCTTTACTTTTGCAAGTGCTTTGTTTTGATGCCTACGCATTGTAGGTGAATGTTGTCAAGCTTCTATTGTTTCTTGTCAATTGGTATTATTTACAGTAAAAAAGTTAGATTAAAAGCTTTATTTCTCTGGATTCTGGCTAACTTTTTCAACTTTTTCTTTTAAAAGGTACTACATCACCATAACCCTTATGTCCATGTATAATATGAACGTTGTAGCCCCACCCGTTTGGTCAGAATTGGCCCAAATGGCATGAAAATATCGCTCAAAAAATCAAAAAACTTATATTAAAAGCTTTATTTCTATAGATTCTGGCAAACTTTTTCAACTTTTTCTTTCTAAATGTACTACATCACCATAACCTCAATGTCCATGTATAATATTAACGTTGTAGCCCCACCCGTTTGGTCAAAATTGGCCCAAAATGGCACGAAAATATCGCACAAAAAATCGAAAAAAATCGTAAAAGTACGCTATTCATGAGAAATATTTCTTCGTTGTACCAAAACGTGGCAAGTCTAGTCAGAGATTTCGAAGGTCCTGTCAAATTTTCATCAGATCGCATATGCCGTTGCCCGGTAGAAAGCGAACAAACAGACAAAAATACAAACAAAACAAAAAAAAAAAAATACACCCGAGCTAAATGTTTTGGGGGTCCAGTGAAATTGAAGTCTTCGCTCCATCGCTTCGCTCGCTACGCTCATCCAAATATAGGCCAACTGTACTTTTTGTTACATATTATTCTTAACTAGGCTATTATATCGATATCTTTAGTATTAATTTGGACGATATCCATATTTGTACTCTGTATGAATCCTAAGGATTAATAAAAACTTGAACTTGAACTGAATTTGATAACATTAAAAAATAAGTAAATAAAATAAAATCGTTTTGTAAGTTTACCCACTAATCACAGCTGCTTTTCAATGGGGGGCAGGACAGACTTCACTTCACTTAATTGTTGAGTTTAATATGTTTCATTTGAAAAAAATAATAAAATCATTTTTAATTTTTTCAAAAAATATCATTAAATTTGGAACAGGCTGTCTTCCTTTCAGCACAAAATTGTGGTTTTGTGAATGTACTGATTCGCTCTTTAGGATCTTATCTTGTACGAAAGAATACTTTTGTAATGGATAGTGGTGACTGCTGACTGGTGACTGGTGATGAATGATGATTGTGTACGTCTTTTTCAAATCTAACCACAGGTACCGGATGAAACACTGTCTCGACGGAGCCACCGAGGTTTAAAATGTACTACTCGCACAGAGAGCGCTGTCGGCGTTCAATATTTCCAAGATGGTTCCCACTGAACTGTCAATCGACGAAATTCTTCGATTTATGTTAGAAAAAGGTGGTAAAGTGACTAATCACGAGTTAGTGAAGCATTTCCAAATCTTCCTTACACACCCAGAAACCAGAGGTAAGCAGTGGTTTTTATTATATTTGTGTAAATTTAGCTAAGAGTTATGTTATAAGTGGAACCTAACCTTCACAACATCGGATTCCATGGCGCATCTTAGAAATCGTTCTACTTATTTACGTACCGTGATAATGAGTTTGACGTGGATTTTCTACAAATATTATAAATGCAGTAGGTTTATGGCTAGACATTGAAGGACTAAGAGGGCATACACAATCAACGGGTCTAGAGGCCTTCTTGAAAGTGGCCAAGCTCCCAGGCAGGCCCTAGCCACACCTGTTGCATGGGTTATGGGTAGGACGTCCTAGACCCACCTAGGTCTAGACCTCCTTAGGCATATCTCTAGTTTGGTATGTCTCTCAGGGTCTATAGGATATAAAAGATGTGTAGACTCAAGTAGGCCTAAGCTATTTGGGTATTGCCTACCGTATAGGCTACTTTGCTTGACATTGTTGAGTAGAGCCTACTAGGCCTAGACCAACTCTACCCAGTTGACATGCAAATAATTTGACGTGGTTACTCCATAAAAGGTAGCATTGTAAATTGCAATGCAGCCTAGGCATGGACAGACTTATGGGGCACTAGCCTTAGGCCTGTACAAGCACAACGGGTAGGCCTTCGAGCTAGTAGTCATGTCCACTTTAGGCCCTAGCCACACCTGTTGCATAGTAGATACACAGCTAGGCCCACCTAGGTCTAGGCTCTAGAGCCTAGTTCTGGTTCTAGGTGTCTTGAGAGCCTGGGGCATGAGCCTTTACAGGTAGACTCATGTAGGCTATTTGAGTAAATTGCCTAGTCCTACCCAAAGCTAGGGGCCTACACATAGGGGCCTACACACAGTTAATAAGTCAACCATCCTCCTGATTGGGTGAGTGCTAACTTTTCAGTGAATAGGGTGTTCACTTCAATTAAAATAAGAAGCACAAGCCTATGCTCAAAGGTTTTTGATCTGGCAACCAACAACCATTTAGGCCTACGTATTTTTTAGGCCTAATTGTATTGTTCTGACAGAATACCTTTGTTGAAACGTAATAAGCCTGAAATGTTAAACTCGTCGGCAGTGGACAACATGGTCGTTTTCTTTTTTTAACTTGGGAAACTGATGTTCCATGACCCTCAAAATTCTTTTTTTTAATTGGGGGCAGAGGTTGTGTAGGCCTAGATCTCCCACCCTCTTCCATCTGTGATTGAGGGCCTATGCCTACCGATTGATGGGCTATGGTTTTGTTTTATTTTTTAACATCTATCGGCTATCCTATTCAGTTATAAAAACTGATGTTCTAGGTGGACAGTAAATAAATCCAAATTGGCTCACTTTGTAGGGCTTCTACATAAATGCACAAAAATAATAAACTAGGCCTATACCAGGCTAGTTAGCAAATTTTGAAACAGGCTCTGAGGCCTAATAAGGCTTATTACCATTCTTTCAAGCAACGCTCCTAAATTTCCATTTTATGTAAGGCCTAGGCCCTAAATCAATCCAGAAATAAAAAATCCATCTCATCGGGGTACATCGAACCCCGGTCTCACAATTGCCGGTCGGATGTTTCAAATTGAGAGTGAATTTTGATGGATTGTGAGTAAACTTTTCTTATTAAAGTAGGCCTACTTTTCCACTCATCACCTGTAAAAATAATCCAACAGAATAGGCCTATAAAGCAGGCCTTAAATGCATTTAATTAAAACTGTTTTTACTTTTTAGACGTTCAAAATTCACTAACAGCCAAAAACTTGTCGCCTATGGTCACATACCTCCGGCGGCTCGGGCTTTCCCCAGACACCGGACTTGCACGATACGAGTAGCATTTTTGCCTTGCGAGTTACGCCCATTGTGATTCTTGGATTGTTGTTGTTGTGTTGAATTCATCAACAATGTAAGCCTATAGGAGGTCTAACAAGGATGCACAACAATAAAATAAAAATACTTGATTTGTACGCCTACCGGTAGGTAATCAAAAAGGTGACTGCATCATATTCATCAATACGATCGATAATCAAATGATAATGTCGGTAAAAAGATGCAAATTTTCCAGCACAGATGCATGATCGAGATTAGATACTTATCTCAAAATCTCTAGGCCTACACTCACTGGGTACCTAGGTGAAAGTTATTGGTTAGAAATAGTGAAATATTTGAGCAAGCAAGACAAATGTTAGGTACCGGTATTTATTGATTTATCATCATTAAACATGAAGAATGAAGACACAACAATAGTAGGGGTTTTATGGCAGTCCGTGTAACACTTAAAAATTTATGATAAGGTATGCCTATGGCGCGTTTTGGATTTTTCTTAAAAAACGAGCAATTTGATAGACCTATTATTGTTAGGCCTATTGGTATTATTAATATTGTTATCGAAACGTAAATGTAGGTAGGTAGTAATGTTATTGAATACCGTATCGATTATCATACGAATCCCTTATAGGCCCTACGGTAATAAGAATCCCCCACAAATACAAACAATTTGTAAAAAACGGCAGTCAAGCTCTCCTTCAAAAGTCTTCCGCTGTGAATGCTGTGAGATATAGAATTTGAGCCAAGCTTTTCATTCTTCCTCCCTAGTTTCGCATTGAAAAGAAGTAAGATCATTTCGCCTGTTGACGAGCATCAAGCCAACCATTTTCGTGGTAAAAAAAGTAAAAATTTTAGGGATGGGATTTGACCGGTCAAATTCAAATTTTGTCAAATGACAGTCAATTGACGGTCAAATGTAAAAAATCATAAATTAAATTTTTTAGATAATTAGGCTACTATATTTATTTTAAAATGTTGTCCCAGCAAACAGAAATCATCGGTGACAAAACCTTTTTTCATTTAAATGCTTTATTAAGTGGCATATCATCATCGTCATCATCATCGTCGATGCTGTCATCAGTCCCTTCCTCCTATTCAGCTTCCCCAGAAGCTATTACATTTTATTTGTCTATTATAATTGATATTATAAGTACATAATAGGTAAATGATAAATAAAATAAAATCATACCTCATTTAAACATTTTTAAATGAGAAAGAAAGAAAGAAATAAATGTTATCGTTTACTTAAAGGGGCGAAAAACCCCAAAAATTATTTTTTACCACGTGATCTATAGCACAACACTACACTAAAATGACCGTTTAAAAAATTATATCTTGTAACTGTGATTTAAAACCAATTTTTGATTTTTTTAAATCCAGAAATTAAGCGAAAATTGGTGTTTTGGGAAATTTCTTGAATCGGCTTTAACCTGCTTCTTTTTTGGTCCACATAGATACTAGAGCATAGTACCAATCTAAAATGCCCCTTTATAACATCGTGTCTTGAAACTGTGCCCAAATATACCCTCAAACACGCAAAAATATGCATTCCAAAATCACACCCCAACTTGGTAATCAGCATATTTTGACCAAACCACTTGCCCAAATTACAAAACAAAATATAGAGAATTTACAGAAAAGGCTGTAGAGTACGTCAATAATGGCCAATATTTTTTTGGATCAAAATCCTCCAAGGTCACGGGGCATAAAGATCGTCCCCATGTTATTTCTTATGGGAGATTTTTGCCGATGGGACCTAGCTCGAAAAATGTCATGTTTGACAATTTTTTGGGAGGTCATGGTGGCCCCAATAGTTTTTCTGTTAATTGCTAAATTCATTACTAGTTAGCCTGAATGACATACATTTTTTGAGTTTAGCGGTCAAATACCCCTTTAACAATTAAAATTAAAATATAAAAATAAAATAATTTAAAGTTTTAAAGCAATATACACATGTTTTCTTTTTTGTCAATTGACTGGTCAATTGACCAAAAGTATTTGACCAGTCATTTGACCGGTCAATTGACATTGTGCAACCCTAAAAATTTTTTAACTCAAAATCATAAAAAAAATACTTTGCCATTGAATTTGGTTCATTACAAGAACTCTAAAAAGTTTTACTTACTCATACCTTACTCAGATGTCATATTATTACATGGAATATTGGTTTTGAAGTGCCGGTACCGGTAGGGCCTATTCCAACCAAGACCTTTAATTTTTTTTTAAATAGCTCTGTACGATGAAGGATACCAAAGAAACAAATTTAAAAAAGTGGGCGATATGCCCTTTTTGAGTTTTTGAGTTGCCCGTAAATCAAAAACCGTAACGGATATTTTGAAAAAAAAAATTTTTGAGGAGAATCCCCAACTATGGTCAAAATCGGTGGGGTAAGGGAAATGACTATTGATTTGACATGGAATGACCCAAATAGCCCTAGGCCTAATCCAAACTGCAAAAAAAATACTAGTATCTGGCGACTATGGCCTATTAAAAACCGCTCCCGGTATTTCATTTCTGCCTCTCAAAAACTTAACAAAACTTTCAGTGGTTAAAGATTAATGTCCCTATTGGATTCAAGTGATCACCACTTGAAAAAATTTCAAATATGCCTGTAGGCTATGCCTATGGTAAGATAATGGTGAAAAATGGTTTCCAAAATGACTATTGAGATTTTCAAATTTTTGTTATTGCCGCTAGGTAGGGTCTAAATTCTTTTCCACTGAAAGGATTGAAAAATAAACAACAATTTACAAAATTATACCCCTAGGCCCAGGCCTTGATCATACAATTTGTAAGGGAATTTTTATAAGTAGACCCTACTAGCCCTATTCAAAGTCTCCTTTATGATGCCTCTTGTCTTTTAATTTTTCTGCCACCGGTGCTACTACTTCTATTACAGAAGAACTACATCGGGTGTAAAAGCCAAAAAGTTTCATAACATTCCCGAGTTCCGGCAGTTATTAACCGGAAACAAAGGGAGAGGAGGAAAATATCGAGGAGAGGCTTTGAGTCTCGCGACCAATCCCTAAAAAAGCGGATTGATGTGTTGTCTTGCTGGCACTAGGGCTTGGCCTAGGCATAGGGTTGGCCCTATATTTCCACTTTTGTACCAGGCTCACATAATATTTTTTTGTTTGCAGTTGAAGCACGGAACCACTTCAAAGAGTATGTCAACACTTTGGCCACTATCAGCAATGATGGTGGCAAGAAGCATTTAGTTCTGAAGCGAAAGTACCGTCCAGGAGGCATGGCTAGTCCCGGCCTTGCACATAGCCCTATGGCATCTCCGGGCTTATCCTCTCATTCCGTCTCGCCTTCGATGACTCCGGTACCCATGTACTCGTCCCCACCGTACCTGGGATCTCAGGATTCTCTCAACTCTTCTATACCCTCTCCGTCCCGAGCACCCCCTCCCTATCGGGCACCCCCGCCTCCTGTCGCATCACCCCCTATGCCCGTGAACTACAACACTCGACCGCCTCCCATCTCGCCTGAACTCGAGTCGGAGTTTTCTCGAAGCGAAGAGAGTTCGCTGGATACAAGCAACGAACAGTTACCTCCGCCTGTCCCACCGCGAAGGAAGAGTACCAGTAGTACTGATAAACTCAAACTGGAAAACAAGGAAAATGTGGGTGACACTGTTGTCAAGAGATCCAAGACTCGTCCTGGCGGAGGAGAGAATGACAACGGAGCGGTAAGTTGTATTTCTTACAATTTGTCTACCTGCACAATTAGAATTGACTTGAAAGTGGGGAGTTATAGAGACTTCTGGAGTGTAAAACCAGTTGAGAGTATAGGGATACCTAAGGCCTACATATATTATTGGAGAAGGGTTGACGGGTTGGGATATATATATATATTTTCTTGGTTTTATAGTAGGCAACTATGACACTGATATGTACTGTAGGTACTTTAGACAGAAATTAAAAAAAGTGACTACACCGGGGATCGAACCCGGGACCCAAGCCAAGAAGCCAAGGTCCCGGGTTCGATCCCCGATGTAGTCACTTTTTTAATTTCTGTCTAAAGTACCTACACATATATATATATAGTATATAAACGTTGGTAATAAAACTTATTTAACTCGGAAACTCGAAAGAATTTCATTATGTCATATATATATATATATATTCCCTCCCCGCCATACTGTGATGTTGGCGGTGTGCCTATACAAGGTACATCGAGATGGCAGTGACACCTGAGAAGGGTGTCAGGCTAATCGGCGCCATGTTGGATGCCTCTCACGAGCAGCATGATGTAGCTCTAGTGGTCACTGCACTGGTTACTATTCTGTCTTCTACAACTAGGAAAACGCTTAAGTCCCGCCGCGTTGTTGGATGAGCGTAATTGGTGCATTGAGCTGCCATGTGTTATGCGAATTTTCTGTTGTTCTGTGAAAAAATCATTACTAAGTTGAAGATATTTTTAAAATTAAATTAAATTAAATTAAAAATTACCTTAAATAAATTTTTTAATTAATTTCGTAATTTTAAAAAAGGAAAAAATCGTAATATTGAAATTTTCATAAGAAATAATTATTCGATTACGCACAAATTTTACACGAATATATTAATTCATAAAATTAAGGTTCTGTAAAAAAATCATTACAATCGGATAAAGCATGTAGGTGTTATTCGCTGGAGAAATTTTAAAAATTGAAAAAAGTCGTACAATTGCGATTTTCGTAAAAAAAATGTTTTTTGATAACGCTCAAATTTCACATGAATATATCAATTCATGAAATTAAGGTTCTGTGAAAAAATCATTACAATCGGGCAAAGCATGTAGGCTAGGTGTTGTAAGTCGAAGAAATTTTAAAAAAATCGTAAAATTGCGATTTTCATGAGAAATAATTTTTCGATTGTGCTCAAAAACGTGGCAGTTCTAAGTTCAGAGATTTCGAAGACCTCCATAAAATTTCATCGCAATCGGAGTATCGGTTTAGCCGAAATTGTGCTAACAAACAGACAAAAATACAAAAAAAGAAAAAGAAAAAAAAAACATTCCGGATTTTTTTCTCCAGTGTAGTGAAATGGAATCTTCGCTTCGCTCGCTACGCTCATCCAATAAACTATTTATCCCGCTATATTGTGTTATGGTAATTATTTGAATGTACACCACAATATAATTATAGATATAATATTCTATTGAGAATCAGCAAGTGCTAGCCTACAGTGGCGTAGCCAGGAATATATTTCGGGGGGGCACCCAAATCCACGTCCGCTCCACGTTTCCGCTACAATGGGGTTGGTGGGGGGGTTGCCCCCCACAACAGCGCCGCAGTTGATTTTTTAAAAAAATGCGTATTTTTGACGTGGTTTTAAGAGTTTTAGAAGAATCAAAAGAGGTTTGCTGGATGGGATATTTTAACAGTTTTCTTAATAAAATAATTGAATTTATTGCACTTATGGCATAAATTTTACTTTAATATAATATAATTTGCATGGTATTTTAAATAATTATTTCCTTTAAACTGTGCCGTGAATTGTCAGCAAAATATTATGAATATCGATTCAGGGGTTATGTATGTTTATTGTTTGTAGTTTAATTTTAATCATTGCAATGATTCAATGTTCCAATCTGAAGTTGATTCTTCTTGGTTTCTTAGCAAACGCATCAATGACGGTTTCATTAGAAATAGATTTATATGTTAATGGTCATCAGAGCCATTCCAGTAAGTCGGGATTCTGCCATGGTGTTCCTCAAGTAGGTCTTGAGACGCCGTAAAGTAGAAAACGTCCTTTCAACGGATGCTGTTGTAACTGGCAGTGTTCCCAACATAATCAAAAGCTTTCGAATGTTGGGGATAAAGGGTCCGTTGCAGTATTTTAGAGCTTCCATCGCACATTTGGGCAATTCACCACCATATCTGGACCACTTAGAAAACCAGACGTCCCATTTACCATGAATAATTGACCGATTATTGTTCGGGAGATCGTCAGAATAAAAGTTTACTGCTGGAATCAAATCTTCATATTTCCTTAGAACTATGTGGCAGGGTAGTAAACTACCAACGTACAATTATTAATTACTAATACAATTCTACCTACAGGATAGTTTTCTGATTAGACACATAGAGAAATAAAAAAGGGGTTGACAAATTGGTTACGTAGACCTAGCTAGATGTTTTGCAGAATATAATGAAAGCTGGAATTTCGGGGAAGGGGGGCATGGTCCCCCGGGGGCCACCCCCCTGGCTACACCATGTCGCCACTGCTAGCCCATATGCTACCCCTATTAACAAGTCCAATCAATGTAAGCAGACTTATAGCATGCACCAATTTGAAATTCAAAATTCTCAAAATTTCTAGGGTTCATTTTTTATGTCAAGAGTTTTGGAGTACCGGTAGCCTAGAGTGTGCGTGCAAAGTGGGTCATTCCACGAGACATAGGCCTAACCAAATTCAGGTACCGGAATAAAGAAAACTTAAGTATTAGCAACAAATTATTATTTTTTAAACATTTTTCCAGATATGAGACCCTTACCTAAGTATAAGTTCCATACGTACAGGCATGAAAATTTAGCGTTTTAGGTTATTGCTGCTAAATCAGTGAATATAAATTGTTAAAAATGCTACAAAATGCTAAATGTACTGAAAATAAGGTTTACCTACACCAATTGAGAATTGGTTTAGCATTGTATTCTAACGTTTAAAGTGACTACATTGAATTGAAATGTTCCTATAAAACATAATTTTAATTCATTCCCCATTAAAAATACAAGAAACTCTCCACATTTGGGGTTTTGGTGGAAAGAAGAAAATTAATGCTACAAAATGCTAAATTTGGAAAAATGAATGCTAACTATTCAGAATATAAATGCTATTTTTTCACAGCTCTATCCATACGGTATCTAAGCTATTTAGCCATACATTAAAAGTCGTTTAACATCAAAGATCAATCCGCCTGGGAGAAATTGGCATTATTGTAGTAAAAGTTCAAGTTGTTTTTAATGGTAGGTAGGCCTAGGCGGAGGCCTACAACGTGGAATAAATAAAGTAGGTACTTTTTATGTTATGGGTAGGCCTATTCACCCATTAAACTCAAAAATATATTTAATTCAGGCTAACTACCTAGGACTACTTATGAATTTACAGAGTAGCCCCTAACAGAAAAATTATTGGGTCCACCATATGACCCGAAAAAATGGTCAAACTGTTTAATTTTCGAGAAAAATCCCATCTAGGGATATGCGAACATACCTTTTTTACTTTTGAACTTAACTCGAACTTTCCAGTTGAAAAAAAAACAACTTCAAACTTTACAAAAATTTCAAACTATATCGAACTCAAACCAAACTTAATTTAAGGGATATCAAACAGTTATAATGGGTAATATAGTGATAAGTCTGTACCGGCACCTCTACCAAGAAAGTATGTAACTTCTGGACCGGCACCTCCACCATCCAATTTTTTGTTTTAAAATTTGTGCCTGTAAACTGAGAACCATTGTTTGACATCAAATAATGAGTGCCCGCACACTAGGCTACTATAAATTATTTGAAAAAAAAGTCAAACTTTTTTGAACTTCAAACTTTTTTTCACTCGAACTTTCGCACATCCCTAGTCCCATCGTTAAAAATCTCACATAAGGAATAACATGAGGACAATCTTTATGTCCCTTGACCTTGGCAGATTTAAGTTAAAAAAAAAAAATAGCCATTTTTGACGTAGGCCTACTCTACTCTGCTACACTATGCCTACCTACCTTTTTTGTAAATCCACTACCTATGTTTTGTTTTTGGAATATGGGCAAGTGGTTCGGCAATAAAATGCTTATTACCAACCAAGAAGGGATGTGATTTCGGAATACATTTTAAATATTTTTGTGTGTTTGAATGTTGGCTGTTGGGCCTATAGGTCTAGGGCCTTAGGCCTATCATAGTGGTGCGCCTCAGTAAAAAATGTAACTTGAGCATTTATAAAAAATAAAATAAAAACGTGGGTAGCCTAGGTAGGCCTATATAACTTAGGCTATGGAGTTTTAAATGTGTTTGTTCTCATTTACAAGTTGATTTGTTTTGGTCTTTACTCTTTGGTATTAAGGGCCATCAGAAGTTGGGGCTTGACCCCAAGCTCTGTAGCCTACTGATTTTGGAAGTTTATATCCCCACCCCACCACCAATGTCAATTATTTATGGATGAAAATGCTGTCAATGTTTTGTTTCATATATTGAAATGCTAAGTGCAAGAACCAAATTTTTTATTTTTTTGGAGGACACAGTCTAGGCCTGCCAAGCAAGTTGTGGTAGGCGGGTTAGGCCCTATGTCAAAATTTGTGCAAGAACAAGGTATAGCCTATCCTTCAGTCTCATGTCAAAACCATCATGTGTCATTTTATATAGGCCTAGCACATAAGTATTATTTTGTTTTTATTTTTAGAACAAGCTAGGCCAATCCACTAACTTATTAATTTGTTGTATTCTGCATGTTGGTGATTTTGTAGTTGGACATTGCTGGTTCTTGCAACTTGGAATATTCACCCGCTAAATAAAAATAAATAAAAACATCAGGCTTACTGTTATGAATTAAAAAAATTAACAGATAAATTATTGGGACAACCATGACCCGAATTTGTTTTGTCAAACTTGGTATTTTTCGAGCTAGGTCCCATCGGCAAAAATCTCCCATTTATAAGAAATAACATGGGGACGATCTTTATTCCCCATTACCATTGGAGGATTTTGTTCCAAAAATTATTGGCTATTACTGACAAACTCTCAACAGCCTTTCTGTAAATCCTCTATAGTTTGTTATGTAATTTGAGTAAGGCTATTCGTCCGCATTTTTCTATTTTCCAAAATATGCTATCAAGTCAAAATATAGCAAATGACTTTGAAACCTGGTTCTTTTAGAAAATCATTTTTTTTTTTTTTTCTTATCCGTAGGCCTACACGGTCAATATTGCCACCTCAAAATAACTTCAAACTTCAATTCGCCAAGGCAAACCATTGAACGTAGACGTTGAATGGTTACGTTGAATGGTGTCCCTTGGTGAATTGAAGTTTGAAATTATTTTGAGGTGGTGATATTGGCCGTGTACCGGATCAGAAAAATTTGAAAAAAATAGTTTTGATTTTCTAAAAGAGCCAGGTTTCAAAACTATTCATTATATTTCGACTTGGTAGCATATTTTGGAAAATCGAAAAACTCGGTCGAATAGCTGTAAGTGGTTCGGTAAAAATATGCTGATTACCAAAAGAGGTGTGATTTTGGAATGCATATTATTGTGTGTTTGAGAGTATATTTGTGCACAGTTTGAATAAACAATATTATATTGGGCCATCCCATTTTAGATTGGTACTATCATTGAGTATAGAACATATGGGACCCTTATAAGGATGGTCATCTCAAAGCCCTAAACAAAACAAAGTACAGAGATTAACAGCAAGGAGAGTAACTGGGAAGGTCAAAAAGTGGAGATGGGTAACTGATTCCAAGGGAAGGAGGATAAGAACTTATGACAGTGTAAATGAAATGATAGAAGGTTTAGGATGGGATTCTTTAAAATTACGGAGAGGGAGAAACAGGCTGTGCAACCTGTTTCGTGCTATGAAAGGAATACAGGGATGGAATGAGATAAGCAATAAAATTGAAACAAGGATTATACAAAGGGAGGAAAGACCATGACCTGAAATTGTAATGTAAACTAAAAAAGAAGGATGTTGGGAAGTGGTATTTTTTAAATAGAACCATTGTGGAAATCCTCGGTAAAAAGGTTTAGAAGGTGTTTGGAGGATATGGATTTGGATCTGATGTAGATTTGATTTGATTGATGTTTGATGTTGATTTGATGATGGTGTTTTAGATGTAAAATAAGAAATGAAGAAAAATGAATGTGAATGTTATATTTTTGATACAATTTTAAAATTGTAATTTTAGGAACTTGCCACCATGTAACCACATATGTGCAAGGATAATAATAAAATATATGTTCTATACAATACATATATATAGAACATATGTGCTATACTCAATGGTAAGATGCTCAAGTACTATTTATGTGGAACAAAAAATAAACAGGTTAAAGCCAATTTAAAAAATTCCCAAAACACAATTTTTTGCATATTTCTGGATAAAAAAATGAAAAAATCGTGTGAAATCACAGTTACTAGATATAATTTTTAAACGATAATTTTACTGTTGTATTAGGCCCTATGCTATAGATTATGTGATGGAAAATAATTTTTTGGGGTAATAGGGCCCCTTTAAGGTAGGCCTTCCATCCACTCACTATGTTCAGTCAAACAAATCAAATCTCTAGTAGATGGCACAGTGTGAGTGTGGTAGGCCTATCAGAAAATTGTCTTAAAATTTGAACACGAAAGCAGTAAAACCAGACTGACTTAGGCTATTACTGCATTTCACATTACAAACAATAAATTACCACGGTTATAGCAGGGAAGTCAATACTAATTAATCTTCTAGTCGGTGTACAATCGTAAACGTGGATATTAAATCGAGAATTTTCAGTAAACCCTGCCTGCCAAAAAATTCTCGGTGCTATATGACATTCTGTTAAAAATACACTCATTCCAGTGATCAAAGTCTTTTTACACGTAATCTTTTACAGCAGTTACGGTATTGATTGTAATATAATGTGCAATATCATCCGTAGTATGAAGTAGTTGTCGAGGAAGGTGCCAGTGCTGTGTTTAAAAATATATATATGTGCATAATACAAGGTGCCCGTATAATACTTAGACCCGGCACCTACACCAACACCCTTTTAATGGATCTCACCCCAAGCCCCACTTGTGTTATTTTCTTGCAATATTTATTGTATTAGTGCAGGTGAGTTTTTCTCAACTTGATAATTACTGTTAATGATTAATTATTGTTTATTGATATCAACTAATTTGGATTTTGTCTGTCAATATCCATCATCGTTTGACACCCGTTAGCCCGTAGCCTACATCAAGGTGCAGGGAATAGGGATGGGATTATGTTGCTCATATTGATTTATTTTAGGTAAATCCTTGATTTAAACACATCAAAGCGTGTACTGCGATAACCAATACTAAGCTCCATGGCTACCTATAGATGTATTCATTCACCCAAAACGTAGAAATAATTGTAGGCCTGTATATGTTGTATTTATTGTAGAGGCTATAGCGCTGGGTTCTATTTCAAAATCGTTCATGTTTGGCTTCCTTAGGAAAACGCCAAATACACGTCAATAATTTAAATAACCTGGTTACAATTGGTTTAATTTTACGTGTGATGAAGCTAAAGAAGGTTTCCCCCCTTTGCTGGATATGCATATCATTGTCTGTACGGTCCATGTAGTTTGAACCGCCTCTTACACCAAACGATTTCGTTTAAAAATGATATCATTTTCCAAGAACAATATGATAACTCGTTAACATTTTTACCTATTTTATTAGTAGTACGGTATCAATAACTCGGTGGCAGGAATACTTGTGAACCAGAGAGCCGATTCGGCGATATAATACGATTGGCTCGTTGGTCTTGTTGTTAGCGTATCTGCTTCCAATGCAGAAGGTCCAGGGTTCGATTCCTGCCAAAGTCAGAAGTAAAAAACTTCTGATTTGGACTTAAGTCCATCAGTTCTTGTCTTAGGAGTTTGTAAGCGGTGACTTTGGAGCCGTCCTAGCAACGAAGCACATAATAAATTCAGAGTTGTTCTGAATCGGCCTTGTTGATTCTGGCGTTGATCCGCGAGTGTTCGCACTGTCGATACCACTGATTGCTATATTTTCTATTACTAGAAAACGCTAAAGTCCGCCGCGTTGATGGATGAGCGTTTTTGTAAGTTTTTTGTTTGCGTGGGACTACTTTCTGTTTGCAAGTGCTTTGAGAATGCATTGTAGGTGATTGTTGTCGAGTTTCAAATGTTACTTTTTAATGGTTTATTATAAACCTCAAAAAAAGCTCATATCAAAACCTTTCTTCTATGGATTCTGGCTAACTTTTTCAACTTTTTCTTAAAAAGGTACTACATCACCATAACCTTAATGTATGTGAAATATGAACGTTGTAGCCCCACCCGTTTGGTCAGAATCGGCCAAATGTCACGAAAATATCGCACTAAAAATCGAAAAATCGTAAAAGTACGTTTATTTATGGGTTCTAGTTAACTTTTTCAACATTTTTTTTCACAAGGTACTACATCACATAACCTTAAGTCCATGTAAATATGAACTTTGTAGCCCCACCCGTTTGGTCAGAATCGGCCCAAATGTCACGAATATCGCACTAAAATCGAAAAAATCGTAAAGTGCGATATTCATGAGAAGTATTACTTCGATTGTACCCAAAAACGTGGCACGTCTAAGTTCAGAGATTTCAAAGGTCCTGTCAAATTTTCATCAAGATCGCTTATGCCGTTTGCCCGGAATCGTGCGAACAAACAGACAAAAAAACAAACAAAAAAAAAAAAAAAAAAAACAAACACACAAAAAAACAACCGAGCTAAATTTTTTGAGGGGTCAGTGAAATTGAAGTTTTCGCTTCGCTCGCTACGCTCGCTACGCTCATCCAAAAAATATCGATCTTTGGTTGGTTATCGCTCACTCTTCGATTGTGTCGGGGCCTACAGGGTTGGCTTGGTCACTTTGATTTACTGTCCCCCCCACTGAAAATCAGTTAGGCCTATATAACTGAGGGGGTAGACTCTAAATACAATTTATTTATTTATTTATTATATTTATTTAGTAAATCAAGAAAGGCCGACAGCAATCACAATAGCTTTATTTCCATGGCTTAATGTTTCAATCTCATAAAACATTGGACATTTGCCTTGACCCTTGTTACACGTGGCTGTGCATCCTCGGATCAACCGATAGTCTTTTAGTTTCGACCTACGACTCAGACGTATGACCACGTATGACAGCACATCGCCAAGTTGCTATTTCCGCTGCACGTAGCCCTATCATGCCCATGTTATTGTCAGATTGACAAGATCACGTACCTAGCAACTCCCACACAATACTGTTAGTGGCAGCCTCTTATTATAGCACTCACAGCACGTCGATGAAGGTGACATCTGACACCAAACATGGATAATAGCCTAATTGCAGTTTCCTTTACGAATAGCGTGGAGCCTTCTAAGTCCAACTCGCTACCTTCCCGTGGTTTGGCCTGTAAGTAGGGGAATAGTGTATTCCCCAAAACTAAGGGCGAGCTCTGGCCGGTTGGGGTGCGTGTTGCAGAGAGAGCTCTCGCGCGACTTTTTATCACACCTTTCTTCATTCACACAGCCTTACCCATATTTAGTTTCTTCTTTCATTTTTTTTTCATACTTGCCGGCCCTCTCTGCAACGAGCACTCCTCCGTTCCCACCCAGTTAAACCCATCCTATTCAACATCCTCACTCCTTCCCGCGTCTTTCCTTACGTTCCTCCCTTTGGAGGGAAGAAAACATGGTGGTAATCCACAATTATGGAAAAAGAAAATTTGGAAGATTCCAATACACTTGAAATGGGCACTGATAACTCTACTGTTGAGTGCCCTAAAACAACATTAACTAACTAACTAACGAATAGCGTGAGTGCTATCACTATGACACAATAATCTCTTCATATAGGCCCTACGCTAGCTAGGACGTAACTTTACATGTTCGGCGCGTTCCTTGTCCTGCAGCCATAACTCATTACGTCTGAATTAAACTTGGTATAACACATAATAATTGATAATGATTGACATTTCTGTACGCCCATATCAAAATCAACAGTACTATTATATGTGGCAAGGTGCCTTCATAATTCATGTTTACACAAATTATGTCAAATTAGAAACAGATGTGACTAAAATTGTCTGAGATATTAGAAACCGCGTACCATGACCATCATGCCTGCATCCTCTTGATTAAGAATGTTCAACAACAAATATCGGCATTGGAATTACCAATGCTGTTTTTGTGCTATTTTGAAGATCATAGCTCATTTAGTTAGATATGTATTGTGTATACGATAATGTCTTTAATTTCTTGCACAATTTAAAGCTGTTTCAATTAATTTAGTAAGCTATATGGTACATTTCAAATGTGTCTACTGTTGACCCCCAAAAGTAAAACAACTCTATACTTACTACTCTTTCAGGCGTGAGGATTGAGATGAGAAGATACGTAGGGTATAGGTTACACTTAGAAGAATGTAAAGGCGGGATCACTTTTTATCTCTACTTTCTTATGAGATACATTTCGTCGGATGCAAATTTGTGTGATCGTTATTATTCTAGTCGAGGAAATGGCATTGTTGAAGCGAAGGCAAGTATGCGGAAAGAAAGGTATTCCCACGTGATTACTATACTGAAGCCGATTCTTACTGCATCGCCTCGTGCGGAAATCAAAACGTATCATTTATGCGATTGTTTTTGTAATGGGTATTAATGCACTGAATACAGGAAGGTGCGTTGTTATCATCTCTCATCTTCTGCATCTTGGTGTCGTTAATTTATTTTAGTCAAATAGCGTTATTCCCATTCAGTAGTGAATGTTACGATGAAATATGTTGTGACGAGAGCTTGGTTATGCCAAAAATAAACTTCGTTAATAGTTTTGTTGTAGAAATATTCATGGGAAAGGGTTTTAAGGAGACGAAGACGGAAAAAATTGAACACCAGCGTTTTCCCGGGTGTTTTCCCGGATTTTTGTATGATTTTGGAGTTTTTGTTTGTGGACCTGAGAAAGCAAAGAAACTTGATAAAAGTATTTTGCTATATTCTACATGCACACAACCGAAAAAATGGTATACAGATTAGGATCTCAAGATTTTATGTCACTTTTTAGGAACCTCCTTAATTATAGCAGGTCATACCTAGAGCTTATAACAATTAAGGATGTACAATTATACACAATCTTTAGTCTTTACTGAAATCCCCCCAAAACCCACTGTGCACTGTCTATTTTCGTGTAATAATTGTTTATTTCGGGCTGTGACAAAATTTTCAACCCTGGCACCATGGAAACATGCGTCTGCATTCTGCATAATAATAAATGAATAATAGTTTTTGTTGGAAAGCTATATAGGGTGCTATGTATAATTAGGTATATATTTTGAATTAGGACAATTGTGAAGGGATGTCTGAGGGATATTTAAGAGGATCAATATCTATCAATTCTCTCATGGTTCGGGCTCAACGTTACGATATTTCATATTATTGTGAATTATTTATTGTGTCTACCTAAAAAACATTTATTTATTTGGAAATGTAAATCGTTAACAGGGCAGAGCCCCACCGCAAATATGCATGCATAAAAAGCAAAACACAGAAACATTATCTACGGCGACGGTCGTTCGCCCGCAGCCAAGCGCACGCGATTGCTTAGGCGACGAAACTCACGGCCATGTATACGCCTACCCGAGTTGGGGGGTTTTCAGCATCTGCAAACGCCGCCCCGAAAGATTTATAATCTTGAAACTCGGTATATGAGTTGATATGTAGTCCATGACCTACAAAAAAAAAAACAGCCCGATCCGATAACCCGTTCTGTGGTAAAAAAGTGCCTCAACATCGTTGAAAACCTTCCGGCTGGCTGGCTGGCTAGCTGGCAGGCTGGCTGGGGAATTCTGACAGAGAGGAATAAGAGCCTACAGAGAAAACGGTACAGCTTAGAACTATGACACTTGGACCACACTTAGATGTACCTCAGACGCATATACTTTTGATTTCAAAACCAAAATCGGGTAACAGGGACTGGAGAAAAACAAAATTTTGGGACCACAGTCATAAGGTATGCATAAAGGATGACGGACAGTAAATCTCTCTCTATTTCTTTTTAAAAAGTGACTACACGGGGGATCGAACCCGTGACCTTAGCCGTCCGGACTATGCTCTTACCAACTAAGGTATGCAGCCACCAATTTAAAATTCTTACAAAAGACGAGTATAGACGAGTATGGTAAGAAATCGTTTCTTTATTTGCTTTACCCGAAATGTATTGATATCTAGTTACATAGGCCCTATTTAGAAAGTGAATCAAACTCCGTCTTAGCCGAACATCAGAGTAATTTAGATTGAAAATTATATTTGAAATTTCCCTCTTTTTTTGAATTATCGTTTACAAGTATTTCACGCCTTGGTATGAAACAAACAGCAAAAATATGTGATATCCCCCCCCCCCCAAAAAAAAATACAGAAATTTGTAAAAAAAAAAAAAGCAGCCAAGCTCTCCTTCAAAAGTCTCCGGCTGTGAATGTTGTGAGATGTAGAATTTGAGCCAATCTTTTCATTTTTCCTCCCTAGTTTCGCATTGAAAAGAAGTAAGATCATTTCGCCTGTTGACGAGCGCCAAGTCAACCATTTTCGTGGTAAAAAAGTAAAAATTTAAAACTCAAAATCATAACAAAAATTACTTGGCCATTGACTTTTTAAAGTTCTCATAATGAACCAAATTCAATGGCCAAGCAATTTTTTATGATTTTGTGTAAAATTTGTATTCTTTTTACCACGAAAATGGTTGGCTTTGCGCTTGTCAACAGGCGAAATGATCTTACTTCTTTTCAATGCGAAACTAGGGAGGAAGAATGAAAAGATTGGCTCAAATTCTATATCACAACATTCACAGCCGAAGACTTTTGAAGGAGAGCTTGGCTGCCGTTTTTTTTTTTTTACAAATTTTTGTATTTGGGGGGATACAACTTACATGTAAAAACATATGACTGAGGTATCGTCGAGGTCCACCTTAAAGTATAGAAGCAATTTCAGAGCACTCTTACCGATATTTTGGAAGTCAAAGGAAAATGGTTTAAAGCTGTTTGGATGAAAGATGAACGTGAATAAAAAAGGAAAAAAATAACTTTTTTGGGACGGGACAAAAACTCAATTTTGGTCAAAATATGCAAATTTTGGGTCAATAAGAAATTGAAAGTTCTAGTGCAATACTTTATTTTAAGGTTCGATTTTTTTTTAAATGTTTCAACATACCTTTGTCTCTGGACTGAGTACAAGGGAAAATAAATGTATGAAGTAACGTGTGATGTAGGCTACGATTTTTTTCGTCCACCGGTTCAAAACTCTTATTTGTACCATGTGACAAAAAATCGCACATGAGCATTATTTTAGAAAATTATTTTGTCTTATACTCAGTCCAGAGACAAAGGTATGTTGAAACAATAAAACAAAAATCATAGCTCAAAATTAAACATAGCACCTAAAACTTTCATTTTCTTACTGACCCAACATTTGCATATTATGGCCAAACAAAATGGAGCTTTTCTCCCATCCAATTTTATTTTAATTTTTTGCTTATTTTTTATTCAAGCTCCTCTCATTCAACCAACTTTCAGTCATTTACCTTTGACTTTCAAAATATCGGTAAGAGTGCTCTGTACATACATAGACATTTTTTTCTTTACTATCTGAATGAAGCCAATGCTGATCATGGTCGGTGGACCATCATGTGGAATGCCCATCGTGCTCAGATGCACGATCGTTGTTTTGTTGCTGTTTATACGATTGGTACAATTGTATCGAAAAATCGTCAATACGGCATTTTTTGCAAACATACACGTCCCTTTGCCTTCAATCACTCCGGAAGGTACTCGGAAGTTGACCTTATCTTACATGTTAGGGCGTATGCAATACAATATCAGTGACGTTGAAAGCCACTGGAACTCATGTCCATATATACCATAGATAAATGTAGGTTTGTTTTCGATTAGGAGTGTGACACATCTGTTTCACATGCACATTTCACATTGTCTGTGTGTGATGTGTGTCGTAAGTTGGTTTTGTTGAAAACCGACAAAATCTCCAGAATCAGTTTTCTGCTGTAACTGCATGAAGACGAGTAAAGTTTTATTCATTGAAGAGTAATGCGCGACAACCGACAAGCACCATCACGGTGCAGTATATGAACTGTGACCTGCATGAGACAGTAAGTTTATTTATTGAGATAGGTAGCTTCAAGATTGCGCGACAACTGCAGAGTACCATCACGTGCAGTAGTCTGCTGTACGCATGAAGACGATAAAGTTTTATTTATTGAAGGTAGTGGTAAGTCTTAAGCTTCGCGCGACAACGACAACAGTACCATCACTGTCAGTGTCCTGCTGTGCTGCTGAGCGATAATTTTATTTATTGAGATTTAGAGGTAAGTTAGATTGCGCGATAATTGACAATATGTATCTACGGTTTGCAGTTATTCTGCGTGACCTGCTAAGACGAGTAAGTTTTTTATGAAGAGAGGGTGAAGGTAAGGATGCGCGAAAAACCGACAAGAAGTACGAATCAACGTCATAGCGAACGCCATGAAGCGCCGTGCCAAATATTTATCGAAGAGAAGAAGGTAAGGATCGCGACAACTACAAGAGTATCATCAGTGCGTATCTAGTTTGCTGAAGAGAGTAAGTTTGTTTCATTTCAACTGGTTTCCAAATGTTTGCGAACTACAAGAAGTCCATCACGGTTGCATATTCTGCGCGACTGAGGACTTTTCTGAGTACAGTAATTTGGATTTCCAGTACAATTGTCCGTGCCGTCATAAAAACATGACACGGTAATGAATTGAAGCGTAGACTCTTGTCCAATGATCAACACAATCTTATTCGGCGATACGTCAAAAGTTTTGCTTTATTTTTATTTTTGTCACCAAATACAGATTTTTTATTTTTACTTAGTTGTGATAAATATTGGTCGCCAACCTACCATCATACTGGCTCTCTGTAATCTTACCTTCCCGCCACCCCCATCCTGCCTCCAGTTTCCTGTGGTTTCATTGTTTTTATTACCAGCAAACGTCCGCTTTTAATTGCACCTAATACCTTATTGTTTTCGGGTTATTCCTAACCGACTTTGAAAACTGACCAACCCTTTTGAGTAGGCCTATTCCTTCGATATCCGAGCCTGTTCCAATCAGTACCGCAACTCGTACGCTTATAATTTCTATTCTATTGATCGATTTTTGAGGTATCCCATTATCCTTATTATGTTGAATTATTGTAATTATGTTTTGTTTTGTTATTTTTTCGTTGCCTTCTACGTTCACGTTTTGTTTCATAAGGACGGTGATTCCGAGACGGAGCAAAAAATCAGCGTCAAGGAACGCATGCAGAAGTTCAATCGACTAAGCGAACAGCCGAAAGCGCCCGTCGCCAACAATTTCCGAAAGAAACAGGATAAGGTAAGGTTTTTCATCATTGCTTGTATCAGTTTTGCTGTGGGTGTTTGTGTGTGCATTTCCACTGTTTTCCTTGTTTTTCTACTCGGCCGTTTCTATTTCTCACACATATTTTATCATATTTCTGTATTTCCATACAATGTCGTGCCCGTTTCCATAAAAACATGACATCACGTTGATTAATTTGCAAACGTAAAGGAGCTCTCTGTCCTAATTAGACACAATTTATGTCGGCTCTAGGAGAATTAAGCGTCAAAAGGAATATTTTGCTGCTTGAAAGTTTTAGGTTTTTATGACGTCACGCACTTGGTTTTATCAACAACCTTGTTCTAATATTTGTTCATCCTGTGTATTTTTATCACTTTATGGCCGCGTTCTCGTTACGTGTAAGACGTTGCCCGTGGAAATGAATATTTTATGGTGTTTTTAACTCCGCGCGCCGCATCTTCAATATATAACCCTGTTGTAAACTCCACAATATAATATAGCAGAATCATTTTCTTCATAGCTGGAAAACTCTTATCAATACCATGTTATGTTATGATGATCATCTTCGAAACAACGAAGGATGGTCGACGTAGCAAAGCATATTAAGTAGTATGATATATTATTATGTACGTAGCTTCGTATACGACTGTTTTGCTGACTTTCCCCGTCTGGATGGCACTGCTAATCGTAAAAGGCGATTCAAGAGATAAAGTCCATCTAGCAAACATCAGCTAGTATGAGGGAGTATTTTACTTCCCGAAACTTGAGGCGAGCTCTGGCAATCATCGTCGGGGACCTTGCCCTCTTCCCGTGATGACCTCCCAGGCGACGACGACGACGACGACAATGACACCTCAAACGATGACGACCGCGACGTGAGAACCCCCTTTTTCTCCCCCTACCCGTGGCTGGTTCTGACCAGCATAGTCCCTGGTTGATGCGCCCTTAAACTCTACGAATCCAAAAATCTAACCTCCAAACAATCAACTTTTGTCACAAGATGGTGTTCATGTTTTCATTGTTGCTATTAGAAGGGGCCTGACTGCTGAAAACATCCGAAATGTGCATGATATTTAATTAATTTTGAAAATACGAACAGGATAAAAGTGTATGACCATTGTTTTTTTTTTTTAGGGCAGTATGTTACACAGTTAGTAAAATTATTTGTTCTATATTCTAAAATATATGTATCAAATCCCAAGTTTATAATATAAATTGCTTTTGTTGATGCTTTGTTGACCGTTGCATTGTGGATCTCATCGTGGTGTAACGAGCGGCTAGTCTCTGTTCCGTCATACATCTGGCTGTATTTGATTAATGTGAAGATTCCATTCACTGATATACTTCTAAAGGTGCAATTTACCGTTAATCTCATTAATCAAATAAGTATGGCTATGAGAATGAGATATGGTAGGTTGGCAGGATACCCCCATCCATAGTCCTAGTTTCGATCTCGGGAGAGATTCTATGTATTTACATTCTTCTTCCTTTCTATTCCGTATACTTTGCTATTCTCTCTCCAACCCCCAATTTCAAGGACTGTGTTTGAATTACTCATCTTCTAAGACATATTTGTGAGGTAAGGAATAATATCGTCGGATTCGTCCGATGGTTGGATCATGCTCGCTGTCGCACATCTCATCAGCAGTACCCAGGATTTTGTGCTGTTGGAACAAAGCTTTTTAATTGGTCTGGCACGAAATAATTGCTCGGGCTGAATTGATGATAGGCTTACTATTATGCAATGGAAAGTTTGACGGTTTGCAAGTATACGTCGAGATAGGCAGACTTAAAAATGTTTTGCTAACAGTCAATTTAAATTATGAACTAAGTGAATCCTGTATCCTGCATCCTGTAATCCATATGTTTTGAATTCATCGTGTGCATTTCATTTTAGCCCCGTTAGGTTTTCTTACAAAACGCTGTGTCTGTACATGACATCAATAAAATATTTGATGTACCTATAAACTTTACTTTTTTTAAACATGTGTTCGAACTAGGATACAACAATTGCCGTGTGCTTCCCAAGGGTGTCAAAATAGAGGAGAAATCATCATATACAAATTGTTCTCGTCGCACATTGTTGTTGTGTATCTGCCTAAAATTAAAACTCCTCAAATGAGGGTCGGGGTATTAGCACAGAAACGCCGTTACACCGAAAACTGAATTGATATTTTTTCTAAGTTATCTGGAGCAGTAGGTCCTTACACCGAATCACAGTCTGTTTCTTTTCGACGGAATTACAGTCTGTGTCTTATAAGACCGAATTACAGTATGTGACACACACTGACGTTTTTGACGAATTTTCTGCGTAACCGCGATTCGGTGTTAATACCCACACGGTCGTACTACTTAACTGTTTGGTTATTTTCGGTTAAAATTAGTTTCAGTGTAACGGCGTTTCTGTGCTAAGGCCCGTACCGAGTGCGCCTTTGGACCGAAATAAATGAATGGTATAGATATTTTCGGTGTAACGGCGAGTCGGTGCAAAGGCCCACATTGTTTTGAAGTTTTAGTTTTAAAGTAAAAGTTTTAAAGTTTTAAAGTAAAAACTTAGATAAATGTTATTTTATTTTCGGTGTAACGGCGTTTCTGTGCTAATACCCCGACCCCTCAAATGAAACCCCTTCTGCATCACTTTTCTGCCTGTCCGTCCGGGTTTCTTAAAATCACCAATCAGACTGACATGCGTCCTTTTCTGTTGGCATTTCCCTTCAAGAAGGAAAATAAATCATGTATAGGCACTATTAGTGGTGACGTCAGAGCTAACTCCAAACAAACTTCTATCCCCCTGGTCACCATGTTAGTCAGGCAGTGGTTTCTAAGGGGCCGTGACGTCACTCTAATAGTGTCTATTGGTTACCCTGGGGGTAAAGGAAGTTACATTTATCACATTTCTGTACTCGATACCTCCACCATTAGTGAATGCTGCAATAAGCAAGAAACAATAGTGAAGCTACTCCACAGGCATCACTTGTATGTCCATCCATCTGTGCGTACGTCACGATAAAAAACAAACACGATATCCGATAAAGGAGGACAACCGTCCATCTGTGCGTACGTCACGATAAAAAACAAACACGATATCCGATTGACATGCGTGGTTTTTTTGAAATTCCCCTTCAACAAGGAAGATACGGGATGTTTTTGGAGACTGGGGGCTAGGGAGGTCCCCCCCCCCCAGATAGTTTTAATACTCTGCATCAGGGCCATTCGTGAATGCTGGAACAAGAGAGGAACATAATTTATGTTTCCTTCCCTCTCGTACCTAATCCTGTCAAATAAGATCGTATATTGACGTTTGGAGGAAAAAATTGCGATGTCGCTGAATTTTTGCAGAGACCTTCCTTAAAGGATTTTTATTAACTTACTAAAACTCCCCTTCAATCGGACTGAAGCTTCGGCCGCCATATTGGAAAATGGCGGCCAAAAGGTGTTTGTTATCGAATATCTCCAAATTGGTTTGAGATATTAGACAAAATATCTCAATCGCAAAAATATATCCCATTTAATTCCCTACAAAACAGGTGTCTTCTATAGTTTTGGTAGGGGCAAAGGTTACGTCACAAAATCGTGGTTTATATGTTGCTCATTGGAGTACCAGCTTATTTCCAAATTTTCACGCCCAGCATCAAACAATGCCCGGTAAATCCATAAGAAATCGATTTTAATACAAAAGGACTTTTGTACGGGGTTCATGGAAGCTTCCATTAGTATTTTAACAAATCAGGTCTGCGAAATCGAATTTTGCTTTACCCGGAATTTAAGTTTTTCCATTGTTGGCATTTCAACAGAAATGCCCTTTTTGACTGTCCATTATTAAGCACTAAATAGTATTGGAGGAAAAATTCTTCTTACGCACATTGAAATGACTCAAAAAATGATCCGATTACAACCAAAGTTTAAATCCAATATGGCTGCTAATCCTAATATCCACAAGATCAAAGTGAATTATGTAACAAAAAGAGTCTAAAAACAGCACGAAAACAGTATTCATATTGTGAATATTAGGAATTAGCAGCCATATTGGATTTAAACTTTGGTTGTAATCGGATCATTATTTGAGTCATTTCAATGTGCGTATGAAGAATTTTCCTCCAATGCTATTTAGTGCTTAATAATGGACAGTCAAAAAGGGCATTTCTGTTGAAATGCCAACAATGGAAAAACTTAAATTCCGGTAAAGCAAAATTCGATTTCGGAAACCTGATTTTTTAAAATACTAATGAAAGCTTCCATGAACCCCGTACAAAAGTCCTTTGAAATAAATCGATTTCTTATGGACTTACCGGCATTGTTTGATGCTGGGCGTGAAAATTTGGAAATAAGCTGGTACTCCAATGAGCAACATATAAACCCCGATTTTCTGACGTAACCTTTGCCCCTACCAAAACTATAGAAGACACCTGTTTTGTCGGAATTAAATGGGGAATATTTTTGCCATTGAGATATTTGTCTATCTCAAACAAATTTGGAGATATTCGATAACAAACACTTTTTGGCCGCCATTTTCCAATATGGCGGCCGAAGCTCCAGTCCGATTGTAGGGGAGTTTTAGTATGTTAAAGAGCATCCTTTAAGGAAGGCCTCTGCAAAAATTCAGCGACATCGCATTTTTCCTCAAAAAATTCTTATTTGACAGGATTAACCCGGCACCTCCACCAACAACGAGATTTAACGCATTCCTTTTTTTTCTTTTTTTTTCGACGATATGTTGATAAGTAGCTTCGTGGGATCTCTTTCCCGTACGTAGGCCTATCAAATTTGTTTTGAATTGGTATAATACAAACGTCATATATGAAGCAGTGAAAACTGCTACACGAACAGGTGATATACATAAAGTCGTATTTCAGTTTTATGGTGGTACAAATCATGTATTAGTTACTAGACCTAGATAAATAGATAGATAGATATAGCTTATACTTTGATGGATTTCTCGTGACTCGTGAGTACTATAAACACCTTTATTTTTTTATAAAATACATTTTTATTTACATTTTGTTAGTTAATTTGTGTTATAAAGTGAATTAACATTCACGAATGAAAAGCGGCAGAAGCATTTTATACGTGATAGCTGATTAATTACCAATTTACGCACGATTAGGGCGTCAAGAAACGCAATATTTTAATGAGCTATATACTTTCATTGCGTGCGTGTTTGCGTTTAATTTTCGCAGGTTCTTGTTTGACAGCAAAGTTTTGCTACGTGCTGCAGGTGCATTCTTGGGAGTTTGTTAGTTTTATTTTATACTGCGATTGTAATTTTTTAAACTGTAATTTTATTAAATTTATGACAACTTCTTTTTGCCGAACAAAGATTTCAACAGGACAGTGGCAACTTGCAATAATATAACTCCTTGTTATCGGTGGCCTACCAGAATAATATATTTTTCTAAAGAAGGGTTTGAGGGAGATAATACCCCTCGGTAATTTCGTCGGGAGGGGCCATGGTGTTCTGGGGATTTTTTCTCCCGCGCATATTTTGGAGGCACTTGCAAATGCAAATGCAAATATTGATATAAATGGATTGTGTATTATAATGTTGTCCCCCTAAAAAACAGTTTTATTAATTCGTAAAAAAAATATATATGTTTTTGAAGACTAGTGTTCGTCGCGAGTTGTTCTTGAAGCCGCGGGAAGGGAAGGCGATGTCGACGGCACCGGTGCGTCTGGCGCGTGCGGTACCGTCGTCGGCCTCCTCTCTGGCAGACCAAATACAGCGGTGCGTGTGCGTGTAGTACACACGCACGTGTGCAGCTGTCTTTGTGTCTTCACTTCCTGCCTGTCTGTCTGTCTGTCTGTCTTGTTCCTCTCTCGCTGCGTGGACCGACCGTGACTCATGGAGACGGGCGTGACGGGAACGTCAACGAGGCTGGGTGCACGATTGCTATATTGGTTGGACCGTTTCTTGGTTTTACGAAAATCAGTTTGAAAAAAGTTCCTTGGATTTTGTGTTGGTCTCAAAAGTCAGAAGTGACAGCAAAGTTTGCATCATACGACTGCTGACATTTGCTCTGTCAGCGTGATTTTTTGTATGCAGTCTCCAAAGTTAGCTTGAATTAGCTTCTAGATTATGCCAATCATATAAGTAGAAGTACTAACTAATACTATTAAAATTTCGAATATTTAGCACCCCATTTAGTCTTTAAATTATGTTCAAATTTGGTAATTTGTAGTATATATTTTCTTCTTTTCATCAAAACCCCAAATGTGGGGGTTTCTTCTACATCTGATAGGAAATGATGTAGATTTAAAATCGATACAGTTGCTTTTGTGCCACAAGATGTGAATATAATGCTCTACCAAATCTCAATCGGTTTAGGAAAAGATTATTTTGATTAAAACTATTATTTTGTTGCGTTTTCAAAATATATGTTTAACCGAATAAGCATCTACAACCTAAAAAAAAAAAACACGCTAAATTTACTTACGTACCTCCACACATAAACAACAAGAAGGTGCATGGTCCCATGATCTAAGCATTTCCCTGAGGCCGGGGCACCATGACTTGGCTCCACAGGTCTGTTACCAAGCAAGAAACATTGTATCTCAACTATATAACTCGTTTCTAATTGATAATTAATTTTAAGTTGAACCCCAACAAAGACAGAGATAAATTGTCATCGCGTAGTATTTATTTCCATTAGCCGAGCTGTGCAAAACACTTTGGCGTGATTGATCTTTAATTGCCTTCAATGCCTGAGGTGGTAGATAAACTATCTACCTGTTTGTCCTGCGTTTGTAAAGAGGCAATCACGTTTGAAATCAATGTCTCGATCATAGCTAACTGTATAAATATGTTCTTAAGTACGTACATAAACACGTTCCTTATAATATGTTCATCACATCATGATAACTTCCCTCCCTCTGGGAATGTGTTTAAGTGATACCCATCTTGCAAGTCATCCATTATACTATGGTGGTGGTAAATGGTATGGTGCCCTCGTCATCGAGGGTTATCGTGAAGGCACGTAGGATACACATACATAGCCAGCGATGGTCGAGGATTTTGAAGAGTTGTTGCAGAAACATTGGTTCACGGAAGTTTTTTTTAAGGGGGGTTGGGAGCTGTTGCTTCTAAAGTTAGTCATGCAGTCGTGTATATGCACGTCACGGTTCAAGTATAATATTGTGACACAGCATGAGCAACAGCTTACCGCGCCCCTCCCCCCCCCCCCCCCCCCCGCCCTCCTTGGTTATAATATACAAGACAATTATAAGGGTGAGGCCCTTTTGAATCACACTCACACAAAATAATTTTGGATCTCAAAAGCGTAATGAACATTTATGTTCAAAATAGTGATCGAAAATTTGTTATAATTTATTGAGCGGGTAGGCTTACACGGCAAAGAATGTTCCTCCGTCACATTTCCACCATACATGAAAAATAACGTTGCCGTTTATGGCCTGGCACTTGAACGACGTTTCGCAGATAATGGATATTTGCAAATATTATTTCTATGAAACAATTAGTTTGCTAACCCAGGATTGCTGCCGAAAATAAATCCCCGTTCAAGGCTTTTAAGGCGAACATGCATTAGATGTGAATTTAAACTTTTACACTCTGCAAAAATCTTGCGATAAATATTTGTATGTATTGCCAGATTTGTAAGGTACCGGTACTGTGAATGTGAATGCATGTTGGGATGATAGAAAATAACAGTAAATATAAGATTGAAATAAATTAACTATATTAAACTTCTAAATTTGTGCAAGATTAGTATAAATAACGGTAGGTCAAAGTAGATTATTAATTCTCTGTACACGATCACATTATAGTTTGCCAATCTGGATAAACCCAATTAAGGAATTTATAGAATGGGTAGGTCATAGCCTATTTTCGTGGTCTCGTGTCTGATAGTAACATGTTATATCGTGAACCTCCATGCAACCTTTCTTGTTCTTGTTCTTGTTGTCTCACAATGATCCCATCGAATTAAAAATATGTTGACACTTTATTACGGCGGCGCATTCAGTCACTAAAATACGGATGCTGAATGTTGTAGTATGGATGACCAATAGATACAATGTATACACCTATACTTACTCTGCTACTAGTTCTGCTATAACCGTTTCAAACATTAGATACCTACACGAAGGATTACACTTTAGTTTCCTCCTTGATAGTAACATCTACTCCATGGTATCATGCAAGAGCTAACGAAAAGAGAATTCCACACAGGCTACTGTGTTCAACCCACGTTTTGACGTCTATGGAGAGCTGTCCATTAATATCTCAAGGAACTTGATTAATTAGGCTACATGGAACGTTGGCTATTAATTATAGATTGTTTGAGAAGAATTGTCTGTAGAACGATTGAAGCGTTATTGAAGTGTTGCGAGCTGCTTGTGTATAGGGACAAGTCGTTATTGGTAGTTTAAAAAAATGTAGTTGGCTCATGGCTGTGGTGTAGATACAGTTATAACTATGCACTGAGTGTGGGGTTGTCGAAATAGGACCGGTCACTGATCACTTGCGATAGAAGGGTACTTTATTGCGACTATCAATTATTTTATTTTTGTAGTTTGTTGGGCCAATCTATTGTTGTGTGATAAGGATAGTTTTTAGGCCAATGAATTACATTCGTGTGATAAGGTCCTACATGGTAGTACGTTGGGCCAGCCAATGATTGTTGTGTGAGTATGATAGTTCGTTATGGTCAATCGATAATTTTTGTGTGAATAGGGTATCTGTTGTTGGGCCAATCAATACTTTATAATGAGGGGTGGTTTGTTGTGCAAATTAATGTTTTTTATGTTTGGTTTGTTGAGCCAATGATGCTAATGTTGCGTACGCTTGTCTTGTCTGTATGACCAGTCAGCAAAGATTTGTGTGTAATTGTCAGTAGATGCAATCATAGATGTAAGGTTGTCTGTAGGCCCATCAACGAGTGTGAGTAGGGTATCTTTAACGCTAATTACATACATGTGCTAACGCTGGCGTGTACTGAATGCTGTTCGAGTGTGTCGTATTTGCCTTGCCTAGTTACGTGATGGCACGGAAACTTTGGCCAGTTATACAACTTGTAACGTTTCTTCGTAGCATTTTGGAACCGACCCTTCGCTCGTTATTAGTCTCAACTATCTAATCCTATAAGTTATTCAAAGTGTCCCTCGTTGACCAAATTAGCCTCAAGCTTCGACTAACCCTTCCTGCCTGGGATTTCCATAATTTCGCAATTATCTGTTGAATTAGATACCCTATTGTCACGAAGAGCTACTAAATTTCCTCGCGATCAGTGGCCGGCTGGGATAACTATGGCAATTTTCTGGCCGTTTAAAATCGTTTGGTCTCGTGGTGCGTGCTAAGTTTGACGTAATTTCAAGTAAAAATAAGCTGTCTGCATGGAAGGAATCTACTTCGCTCGTCGCGCTCGTGTTCGTGCAGGGGGAATAATCGAGATGAGTGGGTGTGTAATGTTCAGCAAATATGATAGTTTGTGAATGAAGCTCCTCTATAATATGCATCACTTTTATTTTTATGTAAATCGGAGGTAATGTTCTGTTTTTAATGTGAGACGAACGGACCCACAGAAGGTTCTTTGTTGGCATTGCCCTTCAACAACGAAAAATAGTGATTTTGGTGACCCTGGAGGGTAGGGGGGGGGGGCGGGGCTAGCCCCCAAGAAAGCTAGATGCATATGTACTCGGCACCTCCATCATCCGGAGCTAAAAGCTGGAAAGGTAAATAAAATCTAAGCTTCGGTCCCAATGTTGGGTACCCCAGTACCCGTCCTTGTAATGGTTAATGAGCATGTAAAGATAGAAACATTTGTATTGGGAAGACTCTTAGTTTGGGAAAGGGCTGGTCCTGGGATGATGAATAGTTATAGTACGTCGTTCCTCCACTAACCCGAGGTCTCGAACAGCGAACAATTGAAGACGGATGGAACATGCGTTAAGTACATACAAAGGTAAGACTTTATAGCCATCGACAATCCTGACTGAAGATCTTTTTCAAGGCTTTTCCTCAGCCAGTTGGCGAATCTAAAATTGCTTTCAAATGTCAAAATAAAATACCGCGGTCATTATTCGTAGTTGGTCACCTGAAAATGGCCACAACTGATGTGTGATCAGTGGGTGATTTGAGATTTCTAAGATGTTCAAGATAGTTCACCGAGAGATTTGTTCGTCTCCATCCTCCTCTGTTCGCTGCTGGCTTATGAAACGCAGCCTTTGAGAACATTTTCAGCTAAATCGTTCTAAACGGTGAGCGTTTATCAAATTGACTTTATCTACTAAGGGCTGCTGGCAAGTTCAAGTAAGTTTAACCAGCCACTTACCTCGCACCTCAAAAGAAGCCCAACGCTAAGTTTGTCAAAGAAAGATATGCTAAACGGGGAGGTGTCTGAGCTGAGTTGCAGCTAAGTGCCGCTAGGATCGTGCAGTCAGATGTGAAATGAAAGAAGTAAATTGAACTACTGAAACAATCCCGAACCTATATGAAAATAACCCCACTATAGACAGATGTCGTGCTACACCATCGCATCTTTGCGGATGGGTACGGACGCAAAAAGTAATACAAACTATATTTCTTATTTTTTTTATTGCTTTTCCTGTTTATATCGTGCCTGATGAAAAAAGTGGTGGCATAGCTGCCAATATGCCTATGATGTAGTATAGCCTTTCAAAGCTTCGGAAAGGTTTGTTGCACGGTTGTCATATTGACAACAAGCTTTACTTGCCAGTTCTCCACAACTGTACAGGCCGCTTGCTATAAAGTTACTTTCATTGTTTATCTTGATAATTGTTTAATTATAATCATGAATTGTAGAATTATACATTTTAAGTTCAGCTAGGCTAGTCGACTCCAGCAGTGGCGTAACTAGATGATGAAGGGCCCCGGTGCAAATACAAAAAATGGGCCCCCCCATCAGATTTTTAAATTTATGACATTCACTGCGGTGACCTACCTCGTTGAACCGGTACTAAAATACGTGTAAAATATTCAAACCTGAGAAAAATTGAAAGTACTGACCTACCAATGGAATCAGGAACAGCGTTACTTCAGATTTTTTCGTCTCGCCTTTTGCTCTGCAAACATATCGATGGTTTTGCTGAAATCTATTTTCCGAGCTCTATCTTGTTCAATAGATAAGATTGATAATCCGGTTAGTCTTTCTTGACCCATAGTGCTTCGAAGGTACGACTTGATCAGTTTTAGTTTAGAAAAAGACCTCTCAGCACTTGCCGCCGTCACTGGCAACGTAAGAAACATAATCATCGACTGTCACATTAATGTTTACTGTATCGCAAACCGTTATACTTTGTGAATCGTTTTCGGAGGTAAATACATTTGTTGAGCAATCACTCGTAGTAGCATCTGCATAACACTTGGAAACAAAAAAAGAATTAATTTTAGTAAGCTTAGACACTTTCATGTCTTCTTCCCGTTTTACTTTACGTTTTTGAGCGCCACTTGGTCGTTTTAGTTTATTAGACATTGTCACACGCTAAACGGCACCTAACAAACACTTTGTTCTACACGTTCGCGCACAAGCACTGAAAATCTCGGCGTTTGTTTCGTTACCAACTGAGGTAAAATTTAAAACGCACAGGGAGTCAGTGTTGCAGAAAATGTAGACTTAGGCCTACTCACTACTCGCTTCGATATCTTATTGGCTGAAACAAGATGTCTCCAAGTTTTAGCCAATCAGATTTTAGCAATAAATTGACAAAAATATTCTTACTTGGAAGGGGTTCGAAGCCATAATGTAATTATTCCTATTTCCCAGAAAAGGGTTATTTCTGCACGCTCACAATAGTAAGGGCACACCTAAACACTTCCCTTGAAATTATTTCGATAATGGGACATGTTTTCAGCATTCACGTTTGAACGGCTTTCTTGGGATTGAAGTAAAGGCAAGAAGTGAATAATACACGGTAGAATTTGTAATTTGTATACACCGGCTACTGGCGCCGAGCTGCATCTATGTGGGCCCCCCAGGCCGTGGGCCCCGGTGCAACTGCACCACTTGCACCACCTATATTTACGCCACTGGACTCCAGCTAAACACCCCAAGAACACACTTGCGCCTCAAGGTTCGATGCACACATTCGTTCCCTTGTTCCCCATATTATCCGGGGGCCTCTCGAGGAGTCACCTGTGGTTGGACCAGCATCATGTAGGTCCTTATACGTTGTGATCCTTTGGATAAAATATGATATGTTTGAAGGTTTTCACTTGGAGCTAAATTTTATAGGAAATAGAACAGGAATTAAAATCATTATTATAGAAAGTATTCACATTCTTTAAAATATATAAATCCTAAATATTTATTCTATATATTATCGTCTGCTTTCATTCTAACGTCACAGTAATACGGTTTGTGTATACTTTTTTGTCTATACATTAATACAGCGTGTAGGGCCTATATTGAATTCGGAGATTACACTTCAAAATTCAGGGCGAATGCTATATCTATATCAAAGGACACAACAAATAATCAATAAAATAAGTTTGAACAAACTAACACAATAATTATTCACAAAACCATGATGATTGAAAAGGAAACCGAATAACGATTGTTAAAAATTATCGTTCTGCTAAGGAAAAAATATGGACACTGATACATATCAACGGGTCGTTTCGCGGCTAAGAGATCTACACTTACTACACAGTACACACAATGAAGTGTAGATGACCCGGCAAAATTACCCGTTTCACATGTTCGGGTCGTGAAAGTCTTAAATGTTATCAATTTTTATTGTTATTATATTTGAGGAATATTTTGGCAACAAATTGGAGGCCGTCCGCGGTGGCACGTACGATTAGGTTTACGTAATCGCCCTTCATCTTCATCCATCACCATCTATCGCCTCGAATAGCCTTCGAGTATTAAAACAAAAATCAAATCAAACTCTAGAAGATGAAAATATCATCGTCTCATCGATTCAGGTGAACTCATCAAAGGTTGGCTTTTGAATCCCAACAATATTTGTAATTAGTGCATATTAGAATGTAGTGTGCACAGTCTATGTCGTAAGTAGGTAGTTGTACAGGGGCCGTGACGTAACGTCTTGAGAAGCGAGCGAGCGTCTGTGAAGTAATTTGTGTTCCCAGCAGGGGAAAGCAAACAAACACGGGGTGGACTAGCTGTGACTCTGTAGAGAAAAAACAAAATTACTGGATGACTGGCCACATTCTCAATCGAATAGCCATTACTCACATGAGCCAACAGTTCTTTACGGATGTTTTGACGTCTCCAAGCAAACAGTTTAGCCTCCATGCAACATACTTTACAGTCGCCCCGTCCCACGGTACACCAACATCTTTTCAGGTTAGGTACTTCGTCAGATTCTTACGGACATACGCATTTTTTATTTGCAATTATCTGGTAAATGTGTAATATAAATGGTGACAACCAAGAAAATTAATATCAATATACATTTGGCACATTATCAACATTCAACAATACATTTTCCCCAATTAAAATTACCCCTTGGGCTTCATCTGCATTTCCATCCATGCCATAGATACAAAAATACCCTCCAAATATATTTTATCCTAGGTTTATTTTTAACGTGAGATGTATAGTGATATAGTTGAATTTCTTCAGCGGCGCTTATTTTTCACCCTATTCGCTAATCCGTATCTTATCTATTTAATTTCCACAATGTTTTGTAACTGTAACACAAGTTGTGTTTTCTTCAATGTAGGCCAGCATAAGTACCTTCAGAGTTCAGAGTATAGATGATCGGTTATCAGAACCGAATGAGACTGATGTCTGCCTAATTGGCAATTGTGTGTAGCCATCGGATTACGCCTAAATCGGAATGATCGGAAGTTGAGTTTATTTGATTATTCCATATAATCATTTACTGCCTAGATTTGGGCCTATATCATAAAATATCGAAGTATTGTCTAGAAGACTAGAACTATATAAATTTGTCTCAAATCATTTTCGATTGCGTTGCCTATTTTAGCTTTGAATCACTGACTTTAAAAGCAAAGCGATATCGAGCTACAAATTAGTTCGCATAACCCTAATCATCGGATCCCAGTGTTCACGGTTCATCGACTTCTTGCTGCACTTTTTACAGCCAGCCAAGCCACCCACCCAAAGTTTCCCCAAGTAAGTAAAACTTTGTCTGACGCTCACACGACGTCTTCTTGTCAGCCGAGCAGATCGTTTCATATTCAATGATTTGTGCCTCACCTTGCATTTATATGACATTTCCTGCGCTGTGCATCATGTTCGCCGTGTTGTAAGACCAGAAGGCACACCGCTAACAAGTTTACCCTAAGATCCCGTCTCTGTGTGTGTTTGTAAGACCCTTGTAAGACAGCAGATGTCGCGAGCTCTTGTCATCCTAGGCTGCATGATCGGGGGTATTTCGTTACATTTGCATAATCTTAGCTATACAGTACAGCCCTCACTTTTTGTAATATGGTTGTATAGCGTAATGGCTTCCTCAATCTGAACAGCTAGGCATAGCGAGGATATCCACGAAATAGTTCACAGTTCGAATGTTATTAAAATGTGCAAATCACTCATGAGTAGTAACATAGTCATAGCCTAGTATCCCAAAAAACGCGACTTTAAAGTTAACTATTTTAGACATACTTAGTCAGTTGCAATTGAGCAATTCCTCAAAATGTCTTACCTACTAGGATAGCTGCTTGAGGTGGTTGTATATATATACATATGATCTTTTAAGATACCTTCCACTCGAACGACCTAAAAGTGTCAGTTTTCAATTCTTCCTGTTGTAATGTGTGACGTTTATACATTTTAACACATTTACAATGCTAATCTAAAGAGATAATTTTTTTAGGGCGTGACAGCTGCCCTTATGCGTTTGCACCAGTGTATTAAATTTTAAATTAAATTAATTAAATATCTTCTAATGTTATGAATGTTTTTAATTTTTGAAAAGCTTTCTCCTTCATATTTCTTGCCTGCATATTTCTGAAGTGATCAGTATTAAACTTGTCGAACGGTATGTTACAGAGAGTTACCCACCCCGTTGAATTAACATAATATTAGGATATAAATAGAAATTATTAATAATTAGTTGTGATGGAGAAAAGGAGTTTCAACCACATAATCATATCCAATTTGACATGTTCTTTGGGACGTAGAAATTTATTCTTCTCAGTATAGAGTCACCGTTTGTAAATTATGCTATTATAATTTTAAATTTTTAAAACACTTTCAAAATTGAAATTTGGAAAACTTGCCTATTTACTGTTTATTGTTTAATCTATAACAACAAGAAGTTTTTGAAAAATCGGACGCCAAATTTAATGCATTTGGGTATGCAATAAGAAAATTTCAATAATACCTCAACATAAGCACAATATATAGAATTTTATTTCGTTTTTTTTTTTTTTAAGATAAAAAAGACCGATAAGCATAACACCCCCTCCATGTTTGCACCTATACGTGGTGATCCATGGCATATAGATCTCGCACTGGGTAGTGTCCACCATAGTCCGGACTATGTAAACAAGTGGAGAATATTTTGTTGTCCACAATCATGCCCGGTCGATGCATCCATTCAGTTTGCCCGTCGTAGTTCATCGTGAAAATGAAGTTTATTTATAAGGTTAATAAAATAAAATATTACCATTAGTAGGTAAACTGGATCTTTGGAATGTGGAGATTGCATGCGTTCGGTTTATTAGCCATTTTATTTAGGACATGCATCCCAAATATGCGCACGGGCACCGCAAACAATATTTTATTACTTGATATTGTTAACATGGAAAGCCGTTTAGTATTGTTTATTCGTTTAGTGATCGGCCTACGGAAAATCGTAAGCGTGCAGCCCTGGAAAATCAGGAAAATACATTGGGAAATTCAGGGAAATATTACGTCAACAATTTGATACCCATGCGTTCGTGTTTGAATGGCGTGGGAAGATTGAAGCCCCATATTTTTTCAACGCGTATTCAAATAAAATGTGACGGATTCTTCAAAAGATTATTGTTTGTGTCAAGGTGTTTGACTTGCATGGCTGTTGTACAAACCTGGTTAGCCAGGTCTATATTAGGGCCTACACCGAATAGTATTTTTACGAACCGGATAATCGTTTAAGAAACCGGTTAAAAACCGTTTTTTGCTCCGCAAGATTTTGTGTGTATATCCACTGCACTTAACAGCTCTTAAGACAAGCACTCATCAATTATCGTAATCCCAAGACGTAATGCTGTCCCATAAACAATGACGTGTTGATGAAGTAGTATTTCATAATCACGAAAGAGGAACAGCCGCAGGCCATTAAGATAACACTCGAGATTCCTTGCATCTGCTTTATATATCTTGTCACAGTCTAGTCAAGGTCACGATGCGTTGGCGCGGGGGCGGGGCTGGGGCCTGAATACTGGAGAGTAAACAAGATAAGGAAAGGCTAGCCTATGCAGTATCTCTATTCCCATGTGATTAATTTCAGTTATTACCACTGGTGACAGCTTTAATTGACATCTAGCAGATTGAAAACATAAGAATTGTTATGGTTATTATTTACGCAGTATAATCTCTGGAAGATCGCGAGTGGTTAAGACAAATGGGTTGGGGGAGGGGGCATACTCAACACACTGCCACAAGTCGGCGGCATGAACAAAGGACATTATAATTCGAAAGAAAATCGCCGCCAAGCACAAAAGAAATGAGAAAGCGCATGTTTAGATTAACCTTCAGCATAAAATGTGACAACTGTGTTGCATGAAAAAACGCGGCGAAATGAAAAAAACGTGATTTTTGAATTTTCGAAAAACCGGTTTACGAAATGAAAACCGGTTTCCCACGAAACCGGTTTCAAACCGGTTTCCGATTATTCGATGTAGGCCCTAGTCTATATCTATTTCATTCCAGTGTCATATTATGCTTAGATTAAAGATAGGATGACGACATGACAACGACAAGACGATATGAGTGACTTATATGATGATTTAGTTTCAAATTTTCATTTACTTATTTGGAATTTTGGAAACTTGTTGAAGTTGACAAATATTAAAATTTTGGATCAATACATTTTCTTCGTTTTCTACATTTTCATTTTTTATTTCATTTTTCATTTTCAAAGTACATGTAGGCATTTGAATAATCTCAGCCAATCTGGACCAGAGTTATTAAACGAGGAGCGGAGCGACCGAGTGTCTCCATTCAACTCAAACGGCTCTCATTCTGTGATTCTGTCTGTCTGTCTGTCTGTACGTCGAAAAACAGCCGAACCGCTGAACAGATTGCGCAAAAATTTTAAACAGATATCCGGTACGAGTTTACTAAGAACTGTTAACAAAATCAGCTTGATCCATTGCGATTTAAGCCTACAATAAATAAAAATGTGATTTTTAATAATATCAATGGCATTTGTTTCGTAGCAGTTAGCGGGACGCTGTTGACGTGGCCTGCATGGCCTAGAGGTAACCATTTAGCCTACCACACAGATTGATGGGGTTCGATACCTGTCATTTTTTTTTTTTTATTTTTTTACACCCACATATTATTTTTGAGGGGTGTTAAATGGGAAATAAAAATTAGGAGATTTTGTTTTATCTTGGAAATTTGTTAATGTTTCACGCTAATACGTTTTGAATACGATTCGCATTTTGAATGTTCAATTTAAATAATTATTGTGGCAAGCAGAGTGAGTTCCTGTAAGGTGACCAGACGGTCCGGTTTTTTAAGTCAAAACACTTGGCTAACTCACTCGTTTAACAACGACTTTGGCGTTTCCCTAGTACTAAGAAAATATTATCGCATTTAAAACCAGAGAACAGTTTTTGTGGGTATATAGCCTATAGGCTTATTGATAAATTCATGACACAAGCGTATGCCATGTGTATGGTACATTTAGGACTCGAGTTTATCAATTAGAAATATCTTCTCAATTAATGTTCTCAATACTGTATGTCGTAACACGTGCTTTACAAAGTATTTAAAAATTTAAATCAATGTTCACTATGCACGCTTGTAAAATGTTGTGCGTCTGGCGTATGTACATCCAGCGATGTGTTGCGTGTATCTCCCCACGGCAATGGAGTGGTGTGGGGCTATAACTTTTCGCCCTCGAATAAAAGCATGTACTATGATGTCCAGCAATATTTTATCACGAAAATGTTGTGTTTTTAAGTGGTTCCCTGTTTGTGATTGCATAATTTCCACTGCAACTCCAATTAATGTCCGCCATTGACTGATCACAGCCAACATTGGAGAGTTATGGTTGACTACGTTGTACGTTTTCAATAGCTTCTTCCCAGCACTCAATTACACGACAGACAGCAATAAATCCAAACTTGAATATGCGTTTATTTATATACTTTTCAACAATACTCATGACATGTAATAAAAGTACGAAATGTCACCAACAAAAGTCACTCATGTCAAGGGTGGTTATTCATCATCCTTATCAAGGATACGAGGATTAGGCGACATGGCTTTTCAGTGTTTTCCATTGTCAGCTGGCGAGTGCGACTTGGTTTTTGTTAGGCTGCATGCATGCGGTTCAGAGTGGATGATGCACTTGACGACTCGTCGCGTTATGCACGCGTGCATTGTGTTCTTATGCACACTTTTGTTTTGTTTTAATTGAGGGGCGTAATTGATTTATACTACGTCATGTTACATTCAGTGTAGGATTAGAATTGAGTGGTGCTGGCCCATTCATCAGTTGCATTGCTGTTCAATAGTGGATTGGCGAGCGATTTAATAAGTTGTTATTTCGTTTTTGATTTTTTTTAGAAAATATATCTGCAAATATATAAAATGAGGTAAAATTTACTTTTAATTAACTGAACGTTAAAACCTATGATTGGATTTTCTTAAATCCACTACAGCAAATCAGCTATGATGCAACGTCCAAACATAGTCACTGTCTATAATTGATTGTGTTTTTAAGAGCACACAAATTTAATTTAGATCTTTGGTTGGTTATCGCTCACTCGTCGATTGCGTCGGGCCTACAGGGTTGGCTTGGTCGCTTTGATTTAAAGTCCCCCACTGAAAATCAGTTATATAACTGAGTGGGTAGACTCTAAATACAATTTATTTATTTATTTATTTATTAGTGCGAACTGCGAATTAACATCCACTCGGCACATATAGTAAAGTGAGGTAATTGTTTTTTAGACAACCTAAATGTTTGCCAAGCCTCTACTTACAAAGCAGGTAAGGTAAGCTTAATTTGGACGAGTGTTTAATATAACAGAAAACACTGGAAATGGAGCTTCTTTATTCAGCTTGGTAGATTATAATATGCCAGCCATACATGAACTGAAATGACTCTCGAAGACTAAAACAACAATATAGACCTGCGTAAAACCGTTCTGTTTATGAATATTAATAATTTTCTACACTATTATGGAAGAAAACAGTGGCGAATGAGCGTTATCACAACACGCAACGAAAAAAATTAGAATTTTTTTCATGTTATATCTCCGAGAACAAACCAGAGGATAAGGTAATTAATACTTCAATTGTGCAATTGTCAGCGATTGCAAAGTTTTGGGGAAATGAACTCCAAATTTAGTTTAGCTAAAACTCCGACCTGAGTTACCTTAGGAGTTTTGGCGTAGAAATGTAATCATTGACGTAGTGTACACAGATTTCCAATTTTTATAATAATCTGCTACCATTTGACGATATTACGGTCTTCGTAACTGACGTGATTTATAAAAGCTTGATAGAAAATGACATTGCACCATCGTCTTCACATGTCTAGTTTAGGCCAACAATAAACAAATCTTCGAAGCTAGAAACACATCTTGTTTTGAAAGTACAATTACAAACACACCCAAGTGCATGAGTATGGTATTCTTTTAAATAGTCATAACCTCAAAAGTATTGATTATACTATTTAGTGCTACTACTATAGTTCAAATACCCAGTACACAACTTAAAAACAGAAACCTTCTACAATAGGCCTACGTCTCGTGTGCATACAGCTCAACGGCTCTCGAAGTCTGCGGGGCGTGGGAGAACGTCCATCTCGTCTTTTAGTAACTTTTAATTTTTGCTGAGAGCTTTTCGATTTAACCCCTGAAGTGAAAACAGTCTTGCTTTTAGCGTTTTATTACAATAACCACTAGAATGCATCTAATCTCGAACAAAGCTCTATAATGGCATTCACGCCGACAATTCAGTGGAGAAACCTAGGGCCACACTTGACATTGGTCTTTTTCAAGACCCCTAATGTTACCAATCATAGCAGAAAGGTTGACGAAGGTTTCAATAGAATATTGGTTTACTGCTGTCAGCCACTCAGCCCGTCTTCATTTAAATTCCAACTCGAGAAAAGGTACGAAAACAACCATGCATATGCCATTGCATTATAACAAGCGTTATTTTAACGTTTTCATAATTATAACGTATGTTGATCAATTCCTTGTCAAAAAATGGTTCTGTGGTTGTTTTTAATTTTAATTTTAACCAAATATTAAGATTTGTTCGCAAAATAACTTGGCAATGTATTTACTTATTTTTTACTTATTTTACGTCTATCCTATGCAGTTATAAAAACTGATTTAAAAAGGACAACTAAATTAAATTATTATATGCCTATATACACATGGATAATGGTGTAAACAAGAGTGAAGTAACATCCTGGATTCGAACGTGGAACGCAGGACAACAGTAATATGAAATCAACACATGGGTTCTGCAGTGGTTTATAAACTATTGAAGGGTACTTAGTCATTCGTGTAGCATACCGCTACTCCTCTAGACAAGTTAATAATTAGTTATTATTCTGTTAATTCGTCGAATATTCAATACACACCTTTGAATGAAACTGATGCTAAAATCACCTTCCAAAAACTCAAATAACCGGAAAAAGGCAGGCTAGACAGTGTGTGTAGTATAATTTTTACTCGATTCATCAATAATTACTGGCTAGTGATTGAGTTTTACACAATACATTAATTTATACAGTCTGCAAACCTTTTACAAATGCCAAAAAACAACCCTTTTGAAAATAATTTGTTGAAGTTGAAAGGATGGAGAGGCGCATGACGAATATAATAGAGGTATTTTACAACCATTTACCCAGGTTTACAATTTAAAATCCAAGATGAAATGGGATGACAGGTGTGGGGTCTCTTGTATAAGTGATAGTTAAATCGTGTAATTTTTTTCATTTACTGATTATATATATAGTTTATTCAATTCATCAAGTCAAAACAAGGCCTAAAATGTTTTTAAATCGAAATTGTAGCTCAATTCTAAGCGGAATTGCAAAACAAATAACATAAACTTTTGACATGATTTAATCGGATATTTCCTTAAATCGAAGATAAACACTTCTCCAAAAAACGAAAATGCTTAGAAAAATGTAAATAAGAAAATGAATTTATTAAAATTGAGATAAGGCTTATCAACTACACTTTCAGTTTAGAGATGGTATTTGTCTTTTGCACAATGGGGTTCACTTTGCTACCAAGAACTCCGAAGCATTGTTCAGTTGGAACCCTTTCTAAGGGTTGTACAAAATGCGAATTTGTTGCCCACTGAACAGTCGATGTGAACTCCATTATAGGCGCGTGTGGGTTAGCCGTCACCCGTGCCAGGCGTGACTCCCGGCGTCGCGACCGCAGCTCGGGGAATCCCCGCTGCCCTTGAGCTAGGGGTGGCTTCTGATACAGCTCCGTCTGTCTTGAGGGTATGTTTTCATTATACATCAACGTTGCACTAAATTTGTAAACCTACTTGATCCTAGCGTCGCTCTGGCGTTGCGCATGTGCGTTGTTCGGGTGGGGGAGGGTAGCCGACATGTTTTACCTTTCGTTGTGACCGCGTTAACAAGTTTGTGCAATTACTGGGAGGTCCCCGTTTGTGCGCGGGGCTGGAGGGGGGTGTGGAACAACAGAGCGTCGGGGCCGAGAGGGGATTTGCCATTCATCCCCAGGCGGGAGGGGGTGGGTGGGTATGAAACGGTCTATCGAGGGCTCGCACTGACGTACAATAGCTAATGATACAGTAGTTCACTTGCACACTGATGTGTTTTTTGTTTGAAATTTTAGTCCGAGTATCTGAAGTATGCTCAGTGTGTATAATAGAGACGCAAATGATGAAGAGGGATGGCTAAAAGTAGGTTGTACATCACACAATGGACGAAAGTGGTCAGCAGAGCCCTAACCAAAAAACATCACTGGATAAAGTAATAAATATTCGTTACTGTTAATGTCGGCCAATGAAAAAGTATGACACGGAGTTTTAAAAATGTGGTGTCATGTTCGTGGTAACTTCACGAGAAATATTTGATGGCAGATAAATTACAATATTAGTTGGGTTTTTATAAATTTACATTTTGAATGGTCCGCTAACGGACACATTTTTTTCAAGTAGCTGGGAACAATTTTTTGATGAAATCGTCGTGAACTACAATTAATTTTGTCTGCATCGAAGTGAACAATCTGTGTAGTAGGCCTATGCACTCATAATATGACTTTAGTGAAAACATTTTGAATGTATTTCCCCTTATATTTTCATGGTCAATTGCCCCACAATGTTCTGAAGAAATACGATTTATCACTATTTACCTGATACAAAAATTGAAAAAGGTAAAAGAATTAGAAAACCAGATGACCAAGAATGAAAACGTACGCGATAATTCCTTTAATGTTACCATTTTAAATATTATTCACTGTCGTCCCCGAAAATATATGATACAAATGAAAAAAATCGGTAATATTACCACGCAAAAATATATTTCTAATATATTTGTATTTGTAAAAATGACATTTCTAATACTCGTTTTTTAATATTCATGTTTACATAATATCCTGTTTCCAGGAAGCTTTCTGCAGTTTTGGAATATAAGAGAACACTTTAATTCCGTGTACAATTAATGTAGGCAAGATTTGGAGAAATTTCAAATCAACGAGTAAAAGAGCAATACTATTTATTCACAATATATTTGTATTACTCTTTCATTAGTGACGGAAGAAGGGTCAATTTCTGAACACACATATTTCCTGTTGACGATAACAAAATGATTTCGGGTATTAAATTAATTTAAATGTATTAAGCATAATATCGTTGCTCCGGTAAGATAACTACATTTCTAATGTAATATTGCGTTTTGCATATTTTGTTATATCACCATAGGCCTAGAGCAAAAAAAGTTTGTCAATAAGTTGTGTTTAATGATGTCTTCTTTCAACATAATAAAACGAAGCATTCTCTTTCAACATTGTAATTGCGTAAATACTGTGGTTTTGAAATTAATTTTATGATGTGATAGTCACCAACTATCCATTGTTGCATTCTGAAATACCACAAAAATGATAAATCATGCATAATAAGTGGATTTAAAAACTTAAAAAGTTTGCTATAAGTGTGCGGAAAAACTGAAAAGCCTTCAACCATGTATTAATTGTCATTCATTTACAGTATATTTAAATCCAAGTCATCGGGATTCGAGAATGTTAGCGATGCCAGATTGACAGTTTGGCGTCAATTCATCACGAGATCTAATAGCATTGAATGAAGACTTTAGGAATCTCATTACTAAATTCCCGCTACTTTAATCACAGTATACGCAATTTTAATTTGTGTGTGTTCACTATTCCAATGGTATACTTTAGTTTATATTATAAATAATAATACACATTTATCTTTCATAAATTGGATCACCTTTCACCGTAACCAAAATGAAAGGTATGATATATTTTTTCGTTGTGTCTCTCGGTTGAAGGATGTGGGATGTATGTATGACGCGTGTGGTGGCCGCCAGGCAGGCATGCACATAATAACAATGCGTCCACGCCGAGCTGAAAATATGACCTGTGGGAATAATGAAGTGCTTGTATAGCCACCCCCGCCCCATACGTAATTGATCCCCTTCGTCAGCGGGCGCGGCCCAAACGAGCCCCACATCCATCGTATAGACCAGCAATACAATCATCCACTGCATCGGCAATACTATTACCACGGACTGTAATTAGTTATCTGGCATATTGGTGATGTGTTATATGTCTTGATCTGTGGAATAAGGCATTGTCAAGGTCATTGCTGACTCAAAATGTGTCGAAATGTACACATTGTCTCAGGTCATAACTGACCTTGTATTTCATGAAAAGTAACAAAATTACACTATTAGAGGTCATAACTGACTTCGTATTTGATGATAAGTAACAAAATTCCACTATCAGAGGTCATTACTGACTTATGCTAGCATATAGTGCGTCAAAATGTATACATTATCAGAGGTCATTATTGACTTATGGTATCATAGAATGTCAAAATGTATACATTATCAGAGGTCATTACTGACTTATGGTATCATAGAATGTCAAAATGTATACATTATCAGAGGTCATTACTGACTTATGGTATCATAGAATGTCAAAATGTATACATTATCAGAGGTCATTACCAACTTTCATGCCAAAAATTCATTCTCAAGGTCATATTTATAGCATTTTATGATGCCGCATTTTAAAGTTATCGTTTCGCCTTTCGAAGTCATTACCGGCTACCGCTTTGCAGCTTTCATGATATGTCAAAAGAATTCATTCTCAAGGTCATTACTGACTGCCTTTTATTTGATTTGAAAATTAAGCCATGTACGAGGTTTGGTATCACCTTCCTCAGTATGCACACAAAACTATCTTGTACTATGTAATTATCTGAAACTCGTTGTTTGCCTTATTTTTAAAATATTGTTTCATTTCTTCTAAAAAAATAAATCACTTTTCTCTTTGAATTTGATATTTCGTTAGGTTTATACTTCCCAACACAGACGAAATAATTAAAAAATATGCAAGAATTACGATTATAACGTTTAAATTTAAATCAATAATATATTTTTTATTCATTATGTTCTAGTTGATTTGAATTCGGATATTGATAAGGCTATCGATAGACATGCAATGATAAGACTATGGTGGTGGGTTCAGCCCCACACGATGATTCGCGGGTGTTCGCACTGTCCATGCCACTGATTGCTATATTGCCTATTTAAAAAAATATTGATCTTTGGTTGGTTATCGCTCACTCGTCGATTGCGTCGGGGCCTGCAGGGTTGGCTTGGTCGCTTTGATTTAAAGTCCCCCACTGAAAATCAGTTATATAACTGAGTGGGTAGACTCTAAAAAAAATTATTTATTTATTTATTTAATGACGATGATAATGCTATATTGTACTGACGATGGGCGTGGTCGTACGCCGGAATGACTGCATAGAGAAATCAATCTGAGTTTGAGATTTTCATTATGATACGGTTTGACATAATTTTAATTAAGAGGCTAATGAAATACAGCTATGGCAAATTACTTAATTAACGAGTCTGTTAGTTAGAGGGTCGGAAATTACACGGTGCTTGGCTGACGGATGGGTGTATTTCGGATCAAGTCGATTACGGGGAAACACAATGTTTGACTGTTTCTTATGTATCAGATTCCGATCTATTAGTGCTGCCATGTTTTGATCGCGCTGCTACGATGGCCTGATGGACTGATATGATTGATGTACTGCTCTGACGTATCGTATCCCAGGAAGCAGATGCTTGTGTTACTTACTTCATATACCCCGCAAACCACTGTTTGATCTCTCACCCTTGGGTTATTGATGGGATCGGGAAATGAGTTTTAAGTGTTCGTTTACATTTTGATATCTTATTTTTGTATAGACAACTTCTCTCGGCTAACACGAAATTATGATCATTCTTTTGATAGTGGTTTACAAACTTTACATACACGACTGATAACATGTAGGCCTACTTTGTTTACCACTTCGGGTTGACTTGAAATATGATAAAATTTCCCGTTCGTTAATCATGAGGCTATAATTATTAGTTGCCACTGATTGGCACTTGAAATTCATATGTCATACTAATATTAATATATTACCTGTCAGATTTTTTTTTATGACAACTTGAGTTTTTGTTATTTTTAGTTACCCAATGACAGTAATTTGTAACGCTTGAGTAGCCTATTTTTTCCCTTTAAAATGTCACATTTCAGAATATTTATGTTTTCTACATATTTGATTTTTAATGATACCTGATATATACTATGCAATTCTCTGCTGTTTATTGTGTATACTTTGTAAAAAATTAAACATACCTTTTACTTCGGACAATACAGCACAATAATAACCCCCGTACAGCACAATATAATAATAACGTATTCTATTCACTGTCACACTAAACATAATATTTGTTAAATTTCCCTTTTCATATTCAGTTATTGTTAGTCCTAGTGGAAGCAGTTTATAGTTGCAGCGTGCCTGTATATTATAGTTTGTAATAAATAGTATGATGACCCTATTCAATATTCATTCTTGTCGTCCCTCTTGGCCTCGTTGCTGGATCTCCGAAGAGCCCGATATGATTGATGCTATCCGTCACCTGTTGACGAGTACCTGCCAGGAAACAGGTGTTTTCCTCGTCTCCTCCGGTCAGTTCCACCATATTTATCCGCATCACCTGAATCTCTCTAGCCTGGAGGAGCTGCCCCACCCTTTTCACATATCGGCCACATCTCGTCTAATAACACTCGACTAATGTCGGGTATAAGACGAACCATTGCGAAAAATTAGGTTATTTACTATGTTTACTAATGTTTAACCATACAATGATGTTGTTAACATTTATGTCCATTTAACGTTCAAGTTTTTATTGCGAAAATGCGAATATTAATACAATAAATTCACTTTAAATACGAAGTAAATAAATCTAAAATTAAACGTTACGTATTTGGTCACTTAGCACGGATAGCAACTCAACGAGTAAAGCAAATAAACCATTATATTTTAGGCGAGCTTTTGGAATAATATATTTTCGTCTTACGATGTATATTTTATGCCCTACTTCTTTAATAAAATTTAGTAGGTCTATGCACTAATGCCCGTGATAATTTTAATTTTGATAAAAGTATACTTTCGTTATTATCATTATATTTATTTGACATAAAATGATACTCATCTATCTAAATTTAGACGTTAAATTTGCAAGTTGCAGAACTTTTAACCTGGATATATACGAATATTAACTATAATTTTTTTAACGTTAACAAATACTCAATAAAAATTATAACGTATCGATGATTTAAAATCAAATTTACATTGGTTAGTGTTTCACAGATGTGAAATTTGTTTTGTAATATGACTAGGCTGGAGACTATAATGGAGTATGTAAACGAACTCAACTTCCCATATAGTCCGAACGTGTGTGCGATAAACTGATAAGTCTGCTCGTGCAACAATACCAGCACATCACGGAGTAGCCGTCATCTCATGGAGCCGGTTGTACGTTCTCCTACCGGTCCTCGTCAAGCTTATCTCACGTGTTCATCTCCATTGTCCGCCAACAAATAACATCAGCTTATTGAAATGATTATAAAATCAATTTCCGTGGTGTTTGCTGTAGGGTTGTCAGTCCCGTCACTGTGCTGGTGGGGGGCCAGGCTGGTCCAACACTAGAAGGGTACAGTCCCTGCCACGATTAGCAACAACGAGTGCTGGTGTAAAATATTACTATGATAACAACGCCCAACACGGCATGTTCGACTGGTTGGTTCATATGCCTTAATTGCTTAATTTCGAGGGTAGATAATTAATATATTACACTTAATGTGCTCCGGTTGTACACTGCAACCATGCATGTGTCCACATTTTGATTTTGTTTAGTGTAGTGTGGTATGCTCTTAACAAATTTGAACAGTTTTGTTTTATGCAAAGTGTAAGAACGTGGTGTTTTCCGATTCTGATTAGTGACTACCAACTGAAAATTAAAGTTTTGCATTTGTGTTGTATTAACAACGGGGTCGGGGCCTTGACACAGAATCGCCGTGACACAGAAGCGCCGTGACACAGAATCGCCTTGACACAGAATATTCTGTGTCACGACCGATACTGTATGGGTCGTGACACATAATGTTATAAAATCCCAGAAGCGCCTTGACACACAATCGCCTTCACACAGAAATCTCCAAATCGAAAACAAAATTTCTGTGTCACGGCACATACAGCATACGCCGTGACACAGAAATTCGATAAAGAGCTAAGTCTCATTTCTGTGTCACGGCGTATGCTGTATATGCCGTGATACAGAATTTCTGTCTCACGACACATACAGCATACGCCGTGACACAGAAAAAAGTACTTAGTCATATTTTGAATTTCTGTGTCACGGCGTATGCCGTATGTGCCTTGACACAGAAATTCTATCTGATGGCACATTCAGCATGTGCCGTGACACAGAATTTCTGTCCCAAAGTTGAAAGATTTTGTCTCGCAGTCACGTTGCTTTTACAACGTCAAGTTGATTCTGTGTCAAGACCCATTCAGATTGTGGACTTTAAAATAATTTACGTTTCTGTGTCAAGGCGGTTCTGTGCTACGACCCATGCTGTGTGTGCCTTGGGACAGAATTTAAAACGGTATGTGACCCGACCCATACAGTTTGGTCCGTGACACACAATGTTTCTGTGCCAAGGCGATTCTGTGTCACGGGTACCTCGGTCGAAATATTTCTGTGTCACGGCCCATACTGTGTTTCTGTGTCAAGGCGCTTCTGTGTCACGGCGGTTCTGTGTCAAGGCCCATGCTGTGTGTGCCTTGGGACAGAATTTAAAACGGTATGTGACCCGACCCATACAGTATGGGCCGTGACACAGAAACGTTCTGTGTCAAGGCGATTCTGTGTCACGGGTACCTCTGTCGAAATATTTCTGTGTCACGGCCCATACTGTCTTTCTGTGTCAAGGCGCTTCTGTGTCACGGCGCTTCTGTGTCAAGGCCCCGACCCTTAACAACGTAACATGACTCTCCGTAGATGAACCTGTATTGAACGAGCCAAACTTTCATGTGAAATCTGAATTATAATTTTCGTCTAGGCCTACTTTGTTAGATGGTGCTCAGATATACATTTTTGTTATAGTACATTTCAAATTGAACTAACACTAGATAGCTCCCAAAAAATCATTGTCCATCCCCTCCTCTGGCTCCCTATGTACCAACTGGCAACTGCCTCGTTTTAAGTTATAGCATTGTAAGACGCTTGGTTGCATTTCAAAGCGTTTCGAGTACAGTACCATTCATACTATTCGAATTTCATGCACTGAATAAGGTTTGTCTCTCTTTGCAGTGCAAAGTTTGAACCTACAGTTAAGACATGCAACTAGATTCTTATCTCTTGCATGCCCCTATTTAGTTTGTCTCTCTTTGCAGTGCAAGTTTGCACTTGCAGCTAGACATGCAATTATATTCTTATCTCATGCATACTCCCATTTCACCGTCAGACCATGGTCAGACTTCGTTTCTTTTCTGCGAGTTTCCATGTAATTTTTCAATTTTGGTCAATGTTCATCCATTTGTTGTGAGCGAACGGTACCATAATAAAAAAAATAATGGAGTCCTCTCACACGTAGTAATTGAATCATTGTAATACGTATTTGCTGGGGACACGTGCACGGACAGTTATTGGATGAGCGTAGCGAGCGTAGCGAAGATTCCATTTCACTACACTGGAGAAAAAAATCCGGCTTTTTTTTTCTTTCTTTTTTTTGTATTTTTGTGTCTGTGAACACGATTCCGGCTAAACCAATACTCCAATTGCGATGAAATTTTATGGAGGTCTGTGAAATCTCTGAACGAAGAACTGCAAGGAAGGAAAAATCGATCAAAAAATTATTTCTCATGAAAATCGCAATTTTACGATTTTTTTTCGATTTTTAAAAAAATTCTTCGACTTATAACATCTACATGCTTTATCCGATTGTAATGATTTTTTCACATAACCTTAATTTTATGAATTAATATATTCGTGTGAAATTTGAGCGCAATCGAAAATTTATTTCTCATCAAAATCTCAATTTTATGATTTTTTTCAATTTTTAACATTTCTTCGACGAATAAAACCTACTTGCTTTATCCGATTGTAATGATTTTTTCACAGAGCTTTAATTTTATGAGTTAATATATTCGTGTGAAATTTGAGCGTAATCGATCACAATTTTACGCTTTTTTCGTTTAAAAAAATTACGCTCATCCATCAACGCGGCGGAACTTAAGCGTTTTCCTAGTAGGTAAATAAGTAAACATTATGTTTTCGTCAAGAGTTTTTGGAACGCTACCGATGAATTAGGCCTATATCCAGTGATATATAATTCGCTTTTTCATTGCTGTTCGTTATACCCGTAACAATGTTAATTTTAATTATAATTAGAGCCAATACAAATATAACTTACTTTATAACTTATGTGTTCATGTACAAAAGTTATATTGTTACAAGTTGACGTTCGATCATTTATTTTCCTCATGAAACGTTGTTAATTTTTACAGAAAATAATATTCGATATCGCATCACACAACGAACATGTCAAATAGCCGCAGGCAGGTAATATTAAAAAGTATAAAAATCAGACTGCATATTCTGCCTTTAGAGCAACATTTCCCGATTTTAAAAATACGTGTGGTAATATGAACAGATTAAATGAAAAATCACATTCCATACTTGGATGTACATTTAACGCAATTAAACAACGTTAGTTGTAAGTGTCGTGTTTGGTTAGTCGTGAATTATTAATTTGCAAGTTGTAAGACATATGTAATGCGCTGCATTTCTGATGGGACTGTACCAAAAAACCTACACAGGCATTCAACATTCCGCCTATAAAAAAAAACGAGACAAAAAGTTACATGTTATTATTTTAATTTTTCAATTGTACGTTTGTCCCCAATGTTGTTCGGTGGTTGTTGCAAGTGTGTTGTATACTTGATACTGCATGACTCGCTGACAAATTGTAACACGCCTACCTGGATGCATGTCTAACTGTACTCATTGTGTCGAGTAATAGGTGCGAAATAGCCGAATCCGAATGGACCTACGCGGACTACATCACAATGTATTTACTGAACGATATAATCTGGTGGTTTGGGTCGCTATGTTACGTTATGGTGATTTATAATGATGGTATAAACAGCGGGGGGTTGGCAGCGGGGCTTGCGGAATGATCGTACTGGCGCTTAGGTTAGGAGTTGCCTGGCCCGCATCATCACCTTAGAGCTTAGGGATATGACACAGCAATACTGCATACCTATTACGATTACTTCTATTACTAACAAGTACAACTTCCATAATTATAAACCCTCCGAAATAATAGTTGCTAGCCCCAAAGCACACATATCTAAGAAATTTCGGACGCAAAGACTATTGACTATTATTGTTGACTGCGACTTTGTATGCTTATAGCCCTTATTTTCCTTATTTGATTTTAATTCAAAAGCAAACTTTACACTTCTTTCTTGGCTAATTATTTCTTCCATTGTATATATAAGCTATCAACAACACGTCAGCGGTCACGGGCTCAAATGATCTGTAATGCCATAATAGTTTTAATTCATCACACACCATCAACCATCGACGATCGTCAATTTCACATCGAATATAATACATAATGTTATATATTTCTATTGTTTTAGGGTGGTGACGACGACGACTCTTCTTCAGTTACTTCAGTCTCGGTAAGTACCTTCCAGAAGATCGTCTATTGTTTACATGGAACGTGGCTGAATCACCCATTCTATCTAGGCATATAGTAAATCATCAAATCACAAAAGTATATTCCTAAAAGGTATATATATCTCGAATGCTAATACGAAGAATTATTTTATTGTTTGCTCTGCTTGAAATTTTCTAGGTAAAAAAATTAACCTTTCAAAGTAGTCTGGGAATATTCGCCTTTGCAAAGTTTTAATTTACAAGTTGTTTCTAATTTCACAAAGTATGTGAATAAATTTGTGAGACACTCAAAACTTCACAATAAAATAAATGTTAGAGAACAAGTAAATTTCTTAAAAATAAATGTAATAAATTTGTGAGCCACTTGAACTAATCAATACATGTTAGAGAACAAGTAGATTTATTATAACTAATTTTAATAAATTGTTGTCTGTGAGGCCACACACATTTCTGCAATCATAGGAAAATGAAATGTTTGTTGTGCAGCAACTGGACCCCAAGGCTCGCGAGTGGCTGGTTCTTGCTGCTAAGTGCGACTACCACGGTCTCGCAAAGCTGGCCGCCGAGAACCCCAGACTAGCCAGGCTCAAGGTAGGTGCATGCCATCACTCTTTGTTTTGAATCAGGGCGATGACATAGGTGCATATCTCCTGCACTCCAAACACGTTCAATTGATGTTGTATGTTGTGAAACAAATGTTGAGAACGACCAATTATGTCCTTAGTTTGGTACAATCGACACAACTTTTGTGTTGTGCAAACGTAATTGTGTCTGTTGGTTTTTATGCCTCGTTTTTGAAGGTCTTGAAGGAAATGCCGAGAAAATGCACAGAGCACCAGTTGTAAAAAGTTGCGTGTAGATTGTATTGGTTTGAATATAGGGATGCGTAAGTGTACTAAATGTGAAAATTTGAACCATTAATATCTTGTACGTTTATGAATGAACCGTATTTCTCAAGTTTCACTTGGCGCAGTTCTTACGTCCGTGACTGCGTAACAATAATCCACTCTGATATTTATTATGAATGGCGCGATGGGCGTTGTAACAAGGTAATTAATACTTCCACTCGACGAGGTTATATCATTATTTATAAAATTATACTAAAGTTTTCATTCTAGTCTTCTCTCATTCATCTTCTTCACATCTCCAAGATTCATTCATGTTTTTCCAACTTACACACACACATCGTACTTACTATGTGAGAACGGAATATCGCGTGTTACATTACCACGCGTATTTACTTAAAAAACAAATATTTTAATTTTATATTACGCATATTTGCGGGTTTGAGGAAACTGGCTAATTATCCGCTAGGTTGGGGCTTGTTTTCGTGTCGACATAAATCATGGTAAATATGACGTTTGTTGGTTTGTGTGCAGGCTTTGAGAAGGATGTTTCGTGTTAGGGGTCAATGTTAATCCATCAACAAGTCAACGCTGTTGGCTTTGTGGTCTTGTGTTGTTCCCATTCATGTGCGTGTGTGCGAGTTTTCTGGCTGTAGGAACATCATTTTTTTGTATGATTGTGTGATATGTGTGTGCGCGCCTCATGTATGGTGTATGGTATATATAGCGAATGAAAATACACGTCCATCATTGTGTAACCTGCATTGCGTTATTTGAAGGAGATATGACCACTGACCACAGTCACCATTAGTCACTATGAGGAACTATAAGATTAACTATACTTAGGCCTACCTGTAAAGCAGTCATTTTTTAAAATAAAATATGTAGGCCTACAGTGTTTATATTTTATGATTAGTACAAGCTGCAAAGAACCTTCTGTACTGTTGAATTAGTAACACTGTGGTGCACCGCATTTTTAAGTAAAAATTACTTATCATTTTTACAATTTCGTTTTTTTTATACTGACGAGTTGCTTTTCAATAGAAGTATCAGCGTCGCAAAAGGCTATGTACGATAATTGATTAATACATTAATTGTATTATTTTTCCAAGAAGATCTTTTATTAGGTACATGTTAAAAAAAGTAAACATTTTGGCGATTGGTCGTAATAATCGCAGGACCACCAATGGAGTTGATATTTTCATTTTATAACTCTTGTGACGTCAAAGAAAAGGTTATGACAAGATTTGTCACTGCAATGACAAAACTTCCAAAATTGATTTAGTTGTAAAATTTTGCATTTTGTCATGCATTTTTTTAAAAGAACAATTGTACGCAAGTAGACTTTATATTGTAGTAATTGTGAATTGGGATAGTTTAACAAAAGGGAGCATCGATCCATGACGAAATTGTCTCCTATCTATTGATAATTTTAATTTATTCAAAAGTTAAATGTGTGATCTGCTGCGGTAATAGAGCTATACCTTAATTACATTGTAAAAGCATATTATTCCGCTTATGTATTGTATTTTGTCTGGATACTCACAATAAAATGTTTAATTGCCTACTTTTTTAAATGTTGTGTATATATGAAGCCTGTCGGCGAGGTTTATGCACTCAATAAAACAACAACAACGTCCCAGGTCATCATTGACGTCATTGTTGACAATTCGCAGCAAGGTTGATAGGACACGTTGTATCTGGTGAAGTAACAGCATGTTAACATGTTGTCTGATAGCAGCAATCGCGTCGCACCGTGGATGAAAATAACAGCTCGGACTTGCGCTGCACGCGCTGGCAACGAATCCTATAGAGCTTTACGTTGATAGTGACCGAAGTGCTTTTCGAAATTTGTTTTAAAAAATGCGAATCTTGAACAATTTTCAACCTTGTGTAATAAATGTTAATAGAAATCAATAAAGAAAAATAATGAACATTTTCCTTATCACTTTATTGCAAGATAATATTATATTTTGCAGGCGATTCGCTGGTAGGGCTACCATATAAGATCACAGTGGTTTAACAATGTAAAACGGAAGTAAATCGTAAATATATTGTAATTTTCCTAACTTGTAACGTATGCGTACATTACATGATCGTAATTTTGCAATAAAGAATTTTCCGAGTTACTAAAATTATTACAGTTTAGAACTCACTTACTTTATTCAAAAGTCAAAAAATAAATGAACTCTCCTGATATGGACCTAATGTTTAACGCATGTCTCCCCGTGACTTTGCGACGTGCGTGTGATTGTGGTGGCTATACGTAAGGTGGGGTCACACCTCGACCGCGTCTCTATTAGCCTCACTACCCCGGAGCAAAACAGCCTCGGCCCTCCAAGTTGTTCTAGTTTGTTTTATGAATGGAGACTTGCTTACATCGCCCTCCTGCTGTTTACTACGGAAATTGGCAACGCGAGACCCACAGTTTGTTTTTGTACCTGCGAAAAGTTATTCATACTTTGCAACTACATCTTGGCCTGACACGAAAACACTAGAGACTTGTGTTTTTGCAAACAAAAAATATTGCCATTTACATTTCCGCTCTGACGCAAATCCGAGGTGTTGCGATTTAGCATAGGTTATCGTAGGGTTATTGGCCTCCATATCGTACTTAGTCAGGATACCACCTGAGAAAAAGTCCAAACAGGTGTTTCAGATAGTGAAATTAAAAAAAATATATACTAACATAGTTCAAGGGTAAATAACATACATTGTCAAATTTATTTAGATAGTGCATATTTTTTTGATGACAATTATTGTAAATTTAAAAAATGTGAAAAAATTGTGAATAAAGTGACGGCGAACTAGTCACAATGTGGAACATCTGGCTTAAACCACTATTACTGATAAATAAAATAAATACATAAATAAATTGTATTTAGAGTCTACCCACTCAGTTATATAACTGACCAAGCCAACCCTGTTGATGTTATATCATGTTATATATTTAGGAGAGATTCAAATCACTATTTGTTATCTTATTTCAGAACGCGTGGTTGACATAACAATCCAGGATATAACCATTGAAAAGTGAATGTGTGTCTGTTATGTTATCCAGCCGTAGAATATTAGAGAGCGGGTCTCATGCATCACTTTTCTGTCCGTCCGTCCATCTGTCTGCGTGTGTCACTTCCATTGATATTAAACCCCTATAGTAGGCTAGATTAGCAGTCTCCTATACCTCCGCACAGGCGCGAGCGTAGCAAATTGAAGACTCAACCGGCCCATTTCAAGATGGCGATTTGGTGTTTTAATTTATGCTTTTTTAATGCAATAAAGTATTTTACTGGATTGTTTGATATGGTTTTAGCTTGTGCAGCATGGTATTAAACAAAAGAAACAATACGAAGTGATTGCATAAGGGAATTTAGTAATCATTTGGTGTTAAAGGCTAGTATGCTTACCTGTCAACCTGGCGGCAATCTTGAGAACTATTTGGCCACAAATCGCTCCCATTTGATTAACATGTAAACTGTCATTTAAGATGGCTTCTAATTGTACGGAAGTGGACCACCGACTGCTGGTCTAGCCAATTATATAGGATGTCTATGGTCACTTCTCACGATGAAAACAGACAAGGACATTGTCCTTCAACAAGGCTTGTCTGCACAGAATGTAGTTGGGGGCTCTTTTTTCGACACATGTAGATGTAGCCAGAGAATGGAACATGGACCCGGCACCTCCACCAAACATGTTTCATTGCTTGAAGATAACAACCACTTACTTAGGATATGTCGTATTATGTTTTATTAGTTTGATAATAACGGTAAGCTTCGCTCCTTATTACTGGTACTCCCGAACCAATTCGCAATTCATGATTATTGTACATGAACATCAACGATGATGAATGAATAGGCCTATGCTGCGTTTTAGCCACATTCCTGATCGATAGGCTGACTGACACTACAGGTGTTTCAAATTTTGAATAGTTACTAGTTAGTTACTAGTAGTAGTAACTACAGTAACACTTCTCGAAAATTGGGTTTAAAACTTTAAAAAATCAAATATTTTCACTATTTGCGATTTTGTTGATTTTGTAATTTTTTTGGGTGACAACACAAAATATTAAAAATCTACGACTGTGGTGCAGCTGTCCATCCATGTATGCTTTATTGACAACTTCGGATGCTTCTTGGCCGAGCGAATAGCTATTTGCCAAGTGCCAAATGTGTCCCATTCCCTCTTAACTTTATTTTGATAGTGAAAAGTGCATCCATTTAAACACTGGATATTCTATTCACACATTTACAATTTCTAGATATTTCATCGTTTTGTAAATGCACTTCCAGTGTTCCTTATATATGCAGGTCAATGCTATTTTTCTGTTAATTTTTGTGAAGAACGAATGTGGTCAAGTCCGTCTTATTACTTAGCTGTTCATTTAATAAATTTTGAACACGAGTTTTCTTTAAAGCTCTCGTTTTTTGCGTTCCATAAAGCTCAATTGTAATCTGCTAATTAAATTGTAATACACGTAAACTAAAGTTTGCATTGTAAAGTGAAATATAGTGAGTACCAGTTATAATTTGAACTTACCAACTATGATTAAGCTGTAAAAGCTTTTTCTCTGTGCCCGACTGGTTTAATGGAGGCGCGCACGATATGACCCTGGTTTCGTTACCACCGGTCTCTGGTCTGGACTTACTCGCTTCAAACCCCACGAAGAGAAAGTTTCAATAGCTTTCCAGTTTTCACATTACATTGGCTATGCGAATTGTCTATGCCTTGTTAGGAGGTATGCCCACTTTTCCTCGTCTAAATTATAAGTACATTTATTTGGATGAGCACATTTATATTTCTCTATTTTAAAGTATCACTGCATGCATGTTGATGCTGATTGCTACATTTAATTCACTTTTTCAATTAATATATTATGCTGTCATACAATTTCGATTTTGTTTTTGTCAAGTGCATTCATTTCTTTTAAATAATGAATTTATTGATCAATTTTGTAACAAACTAAATCGTAGGGTATTAACTGTAAATTATCGTCTTTGTTTGCCCTCTTCCCCTTTCCATTAAAGACGTGTGCTTAAATTCGTAAAAAATTTACTATAGTGTTAAGTAATTTTAATTTATTTGATATCATATACTAAATTTCAATGTACTATTGATTTACCAACTAGGCATACGCAACTAATTTGTGATTTAAAAATGACTTTTGTATTAAATAATGATTAATATATATTTATATACCCAAATGTCTTTGGTGTTCGAAAAGTTTTTTGAAATTGTTTTAGATCACGTTTAAAAAAACATTTCATTGTTTTATTCCAAGCCAATGTTTAAATTTGTCACATTAAAATACTTCCATCGAGCGATGACACTAACTTTACAGTGTACGCGAGGACTTATAAATTAGATCATAAATTACTAAAGAAAAACATAACCATATCGTAGGTCAACCTTAATTTACATAAGTAAACCCCTACGTACGTAGCGATTAGTTTCGCTCTCTACATCGTCTGGTCGTTGTCTACCACCTGCGATCCGAGTTCTACAGCATACATCGCGCCGGTGCGTTCATTCTAAGAAGGGGGCCAGGCCCACCCTTAGGCCTAAGTATGAGCAGAGCGATTGATGTAATTTAATTAAACTGTTTGGTTTGCCACAAGGGGGATGGGTAGGTTAACGACGCTCAACCCGAATGGTCCGAGGGTGTTATGATGCCCGGTGCGAACCCGAACCACACCATATAACTCAATCGTACCCGGCTGCTTTTTTCAGGCAGTAGAAAGGTTTCACACGGCGAACTCTGCACTCGTTTATTAAATTAGCTTTTGTTATACGAGACACTTATTTCGATCACATGGCGGGTACATCATGAAGTGTGTGGAGGGTGAGGTAGTTGGAATTCCCTTCGCATTAGAACCGTTCTTATTTTGAGGATGAAATTATAAAAGTACTTTATTTTGTTACAGTTCTTATAAATTTGATATAATGAAAGTGGGATGTTTTTCACGTGTATGTTGCGTGTAATAAGTGCAATACGAGTTTGGATAAAGTCCCACAGCTCTAGATGTTAACGTGATATTAGCCAAGCATTTAAACTTAACAAAGGTCAACCTGAATTAAATTGTTTTGGGGAAAGAGTGAATAAATGCAAGAAACTGAACAAGTTGGCCCCGTCGAGGATCGAACTCTGGCTCCCCAGACGTTAGGCCTAGACAGTTTTGGCGTGGTTTGATTTTGAGATATTATACTTAAATGTGTTGAATGCACAAAACGCTACAACATCGATACACATTATATATTTACACAGTATTAACAAATATATTGATGGCCTTGGTCAGAACAGCTAAAAAGAAAAATATTATGTAAAATATTTTAGTTGTTGGCTTTTTGCAACGATGAATCGCAATTTATTTTGAATGCGTTTCAAAATGCAATCCATTCAACATCAATTTAAAGGTGTGCACATTCATTAGAGCTTAAGTTTTATGGACACCACTAACACATTGTTAATGTATTTTACTAAATTAACTGCAAAACTGGCAATCCTGCTTGCAATGCGTTCCAACGCATCAAGTTTAAATATTATACCTTTACTCGCGCAAATCAAAGAGAAGGCCACACGTGTCCTCAAATTTGGAATTATTAGGTGTACGAATTATGTTCTTAAAACACTAAACACCCGATTTACCAAACATATTCATCGATGCTGAATATGTATTTTTTTCATTTTTTCATTGAAAAAATACCCTCTATTCGATGACAATATGGATCACAAATAAATTTTGTATTAAAAGTTCTATTGTATGCACACTTGTTATACTTTGTAATATAAACTTTCTCAATAATAGGCTTCTTGAATGCAGATTTATATAGAGAAGAAAGCATAACAGTTATACCTGTTCACGAAGTATACGATAGTAAATAAACACGGCTACATGATGTTCGAGCATTCTAGTGGTGAGCGCACAGTGTAACTAAGTTCTGTAATTGTAAACGCTGCAACCCATTGGCCTCCATTGCAGATCAGTTCACCCGTGCACCCCTGATGGCAATAACTCCCCATGCAGGATCCATGCTCAAGCTGATTAACTGGGGTGTTGATTTAATCACCAAGTGGATAATTGCTGTCTCTCTCCCCTGGATAAACTCTGTTCTTCTCCGCGCTGAATATTCATCAAACCCGACCAACAAAACATAATCTAATCCCCGCAGAGGAACCAACCATCCACCTTCGCAACCACCCGATAGGTGCGCCACTAAACCACCCCTTGCTGACCTAGTAGAATGTATGGAGGTTTATCAATTAATTTCATTCAATATCCTTTTTGAATTTGTTACCAACATGTTTGTGTTATTATTACATTGTTAATTGTTGTAATTTTACTATTTAAAACTTTACTATCTTTTAGTTCATTCATCCTCGTTTGTAAATCAGTTTTTTAACTGAATAGGATATAGACGTTAATCATATAAAAATGCTAAAAAATGAAAATGAGCCGTTACTTTCCTGCGTTTACATTGGTTTAAAATAATACCGTCGTATTGAGTAGTTTTCGCGCTGTTGTAACTGACTTTTAGACGAGGGTGACGGTACACGCGTCTATCGGGCAGATGCTCTTTCTGTCACTCTCGCATTCATATTAATGTAATGACGTACGTTCAAAAACATGTTCATGGTAAAAATGCAAATATTAATAAATGAAATGAAATAAAATGAGTACAAAAATACAAAAATTGCTCTCGAGTATTTTGTGCAATTCGTTTTAACTAACTGTCTGAACAAAGAGAAGGGTTTGTCAGCATTGATTACTTCCAATGTTATCCTACTTTGTACATTGCACATTTAGCATGCACGAGTTTGTTTTCCATATTGTTTTTTGGATGAGCGAAGCGAAGACTTCAATTTCACTGACCCCCTAAAAAAATTAGCTGGAGTGTTTTTTTGTTTTTTTTTCTGTCTTGTTTTTTCGCGCTCTACCGGGCAAACGGCATATGCGATCTTGATAAAAATTGGAGGGCACCTTCGAAATCTCTGAACTTAGACCTGCCACATTTTTTGGGTGCAATCTAAGAAATTTTTCTCTTGAATATCGTACGTACTTTTACGATTTAAAAAAATATTTTTAATGCGATATTTCGTGGACTTTGGCCGATTCTGACAACGGTGGTTGAAAGTTGAAAGTTGAAAAAGTCAGCCAGAATCCATAGAAATAAAGGTTTTAATATGAGTTTTTTTAGGTGTATAATAATTAACAAGTAAACTATAGAAACTTGACAACAATCACCTACAATGCGTTCAAAAACAAATCTTCGGCCCTCCAGATATTTTACATTCTATTAATTGGTATTACCATAGCAATTAATACTACTTTGTAACAAATATCCTAATTTAACAAAAATTGATTTTGCAATGGGACTTGAAAAAGTAAAGAGATCCCACGCATACTAAAAACTTACAAAAGAGCTCATCCATCAAAGCGATTAGAAAAAGCGTTCGCGAAGCGGAACGTGTGTGCTTTGTTTTTTCGTTTATTTGCGACACTAGTATTAAACAAACACCATAAACCCTCGATTCCTGGTTTCTCCAGCTAAACAGACTTTGTCAGTGGCTCACTGATCATGTAGATTTGCAGAAGGCACCGGTTCCATTCTCGGTTTGAGTAGGTGTATTATTTAACTTCTGCAATCAATTTTTTAATCTACCAATTATTATGGTTTATGATATCGAAACAATGACTTAGGAGCCGCTATATCAACGAGGAGGCACGTCATAAATACTGTAATGGCCTCACTGAAAATTAGTTGTTATAACTGATTGGGTAACAATAAATTCAAATTTATTTGTTTAATTTATATTTGTTTGGTTTTTGGGGCGTTCTTGCCTGTCTGTGTAATGTTTTATTGTGAAGTTATAAACTTGTATTATACATGATTTTAAACCGCTACTGGAGAGATGTTTATGTTTGTTTAATATTTCTTCGTGGTGCCTGGAGCGTTTCTCCCATTAGGAAGTCATGGTTTTTTTAGATGGTGATTTGTATCTGCGCAGATGACAGCAAATTGAAGGCTACCATTTGAATAATTGAATCATGATGCTCTTTTCACTTGCGTGTGTAAGCTTAGTTACCTAGGTAATCTTTCAGAGTTCATTGTATAATTATCAAATTATCTTAATTCAAATTGTTTACTCAAGCTAGTTGTAACATTACGCAGATGTTTTGAGCTTCAATCCAACCTATAGAATTAATGTATTGCGTGATGAAAGTTTATAGTTATGTTATTAATATCCATTGAAATATTCTAATTAAAATAGTGGTATCTTATTTGAATTGCATTGCGTGTTATAGTTTGGCCTTGGTTTCCATGTTAAATCATCAACTTTTGATGTTATATCTGATTTTTTTTAGAGTATTTCACATAATATTTAAATGTATTTGCCTGGTTGATATTTTTAATATCAGTTTTTGTTTTGAACCATACAATCAAACCAATCATACAGAACGATGTACCGTCTGTTTTTGTTGTTTGTTACCATCGATCTTTGTCTTTTGACATTCACTCTATTTTAAAAAAAAATGGCATATAGGAAGAAATTATTAGGCCTACTTACAATAAGACTACCACTACTTACTTCTTTGCGGATTTACAAAAAAAAAAACATTATACTATTTTGAAATGTTCTTGTATAATGAATAGATTTAAATACAAACATATTTATAGTTTCTCGCTGTTATGGCTAGCTACGAATAGTATCCTGTATTTGACATTGTTTGCTTCTCTATCTTCAACAAATCACTTTTCGACTGTTATCTTCACTTCAGTAAAAAATAAATACTTGTTAAGAATTAAATAAAATTGGTACTTTTTAAGCAATATTAAAAAAAAAAAAAATGGGAAAAAGCTTGTCTAGAATATATTTATTGTTGACATTATTGAATATTGAATACTATATAGTTTGGTAACTATTTTAGTCTTAATGGGAAAGACAAAATGTTATGAGGAGGTCGATAGGCTATTTGTAATTTTATATACATTCATGCAAGTCGTGTAGAGTAGATATTTTTACATATAATACTTGCGTCAATTAGAGAAAGTGGTAGCACCCTTTATAGAGTGAAGATAATTCAAGCTAAGATTCCCCCTCTACACAGTACTCACACATACGAATGGCAAGTCGGTCAAATAATTGATCAAGTCATATTTTTACCTATTTAGTTGGCATCACTCATTCTTCTTATAGATAAATCGATTTAACTTCCGTTCCCTTACAAATTTGAAATTGAACAATTTCGTTGTTGTTGCTATTAATACCTTTTGACAGGAGCAAACAAAGTGCTATAGCAAATGGTATCCCATTCAATCAATAATATAATCACCATTGAACGTTGATTTTATTGATATCACTAGATTGCAGACAAATGTCTCGTAAGTATCGTGACACATTATACGACCAGAATATACCTTATAGTACCTATATTTGACCGACTTTTGGTCACTTGTCCAATTTTAATTTAACCGGTCAAAATGCCATCCCTTGTTACACATGCTACTTTCAAAGCCAAACAGTTTGAGCAGTGGCTTAGCAATGATGGTCCGCGCTCCTCGCTCGGTGGTGAGTTATGATTTATGAACAGCCTGCGGGGAATCAGAAGAAGCTCCGAACTCAACGCTGGTTTAATTACAAGAGAATTAGAAAAAACAACACGTCCCGCAAGACGCGTAGCCAAGTACGTGGCGGGAACCCCGGTAGCTTGTTACCCCGGCTCAACTGAACGTGCATGTATATCGTATTGTGTTTCCGCCTCCGACGACCACTTCACAAAACCTACCCGCTCTCGTAGCAATTTAAAAATTACATTTTATTTCGTTTACGCTTTAAAATGATGTGTTTATACTTAATAATTTAAATGCTAAAGATCATTTACCAACATTTCCTACATATTAGCTAGTTATTGTAATTGTTTTGTATATACATACTTCCTAAATATTTACTATATATATTTTATTATTATATATTTATTACTTGATGCTTCTGCTTTTGAAGTTGATTTTTATCAATCACTTATATGATGCCCAAAGCAAGAATTATCAAGCATACATCAATATTTGTTTTTTAATGATTAAATAAAAATAAATAAAAAATAAATTGTATTTAGAGTCTACCCACTCAGTTATATAACTAATTTTCAGTGGGGGACAGTAAATCAGTCTTGAAAAAAAAATCATTAAATTCATACTTCACACTTCATTTTCATTTTTCACTTAACTTCATTTATTTTTTCTAAATTTATTGTTAATTTTACTAGCTATTGTTAAAATTTACCATGTATGTATAAAAAGGAAATTTAATTGTTATTGTTATTCAGTGTCGAAAGGGAACCTTATGATTCAAAGGCAGAACTTTCTTTAAAAAAATAAAGCTATAGTACTATATTACTTATATTTTTTGTACTTTAAAAAATCTGTTTAGTTTAATAATATGACATGCATTATATACAAGAGAAGCCATACAATTTTTGTTTATATACTAATTTAAAAAGACACACATTAAATACGTAACTTGTGGTTGTGCGGTTGTGCCACCTTGGTTGTGCCACACATTGTGCTATTGGCTGCAGACAGCGCGAGGCCATAATTTATAGTTACATTATTTATAACATCATTTTCATATTATTCATTGTTATTATTGTTAGTGTTTTTTGTGTTCCGAGAAGTTCACGACATGCAATTATGTAATTATACAAACAAATTATAAGAGAATAAAAAAGTGAGAACAACTAGCACCAGGTAGCGAAGCTTATCATGTACAAAAAGAATCACGGGAATGTATGATCATGTTAACATAATTAACAATACACTAGATCGTACTCTATACTATAGTCTAACCATAGAGATGGTCTAACCCTCTATTTCTTCTACTTGTGAACGTAATTCTGTAACATTTTCAATGCACAAAAATTAAAAGTAGTTTATTTAAGGTTTTAAGGAACAAAGCAACTTGTAAGGTATCTATGAAGTTAGAATGTTAATTTGATTGTGATAGGAGTTTCTCATGGCAGGATTTAATGTTAGTTACTCAAACCGATGATGGGTTGTCTACCTACACTATACCTGCTCAACCCTGTCGCAGCATAGGTTTGAGTATGCTATACCTATTTGAATTTGTGCCACACCACAATCGTGAACGTTCTATGTGCTACATGAAACAAGTGTATATAACGTGATTTGAGAGGGATCATTCATGCCCCCCCCCCCCCCTAAAACAACAAAAAGCATTACGTACATTCGACTGTATTGGCTTTCACTTCAAATGTACACAAACAAAGTTAAGTAAATCTGAATGCAGTAAGATATATTTGAAAATAAAACAAAACTATGTAGCACTTAGAACCGTTTATATTTTTGTGTTGCTTCACAAAGCTATTTACGTGTACTTGTTCGGAGATAAATTTTACTTCCATCCTTATTATTCAATTGAAATCATTTAGTGCAAAATTATTACCAAACAGTCGAATCCGTCGATTGTGTTTATGGCCTAAATGCTTGATTTTGGTACCCTCTGCCGGAAGCATTAATTTGAATAGAGGTTAAAACATAAAGCTAAATCTATTGTTAGGTTGTACGTGTTTGAACAACAGCTGTTTGTGTAGAAATTTTTTTAAATTTATCTTATCATTGCATTAGTAAATTCAAATGGGTGCTACATCCAATTAAGAAGTCGATTGCATCTCGAGTTAGAAGGCAAAATATCGTTGCCATTCACTTATCACAGAGGTAGGCATGTAAATCTAAGGTATTAATCTTATTTAAAAACAATTAGTTGGATACATATTATTATAGAATTATAGAATCGTACTTAGTCTTCAGAATTTGTGATGTTTTTAGTAAGTCGGGGGGTTTTGTGATTTTAAGGGGCTACACTAACCAAAAGTTTCGATTGCTCTGTGCTGTGGTTACAATCTTCAGGTAGTACTTATACGCAAGCACTATATTAGGTGTTAATTGCTAACACTTGCTACAATACCTTATATTCTGGGTTATGACCTATACGAGGAAGTGGGGACAGTTGATTGCAGACGGGCACACTACTACAGAGTCTTCAGTGTCCTGTGTGAAGAGGGCTCCCGGCTGCAAGAATGTCTTGTTAGGTTCATTATAGCAGCCGGACAGGTGGACAAGATATGGGAAGCCCTCATAACCAACATGAAATATGATTCATTTCTTCAGCGTTATAGATCAAGGGAGCCAACCCGGACGAATTTACTGGTGGTCCAAGATTAAACTTTTACATTGTTTAAGCTTGTTATAGCTTTGCTACTGGTTTGAGCTTCGTAAACGGGATTCGTTTTGTACCTCTTCGCCTGCTAGATGATAAATCATTCGAGATTTTTCCAACTTTTTTTAGTGATGTTTTTTTCTTCAGGGAGCCGCTTGGATGTTATTGAAATCAGAATTTCAATTAGTCAAACTTGCTGTATCGTATATCTTAGTTATTGAAGTTTATGCAATTGTGTCTAAGCCAACATGATAGCTCCAAGTCTCGTTATCTTCTAGCTTGATCGTTTACCGTTTAGTTTACACTACGCCCAGACGAAGGCTGTAGGAAATTTGCTTGTTTTGCGAGCAAATGATTGCCTTTTACAATTAGTTTCCTTCTAATATATTGTGTGGCCTATACGCGCACAGGTCACAGCATCGGCTACAGGTACAGTCAAGGAAGAAATTTAGTACAGTGAGCGGATGGCGAGAATAATTTATCATATCAGGACCCCGTTATATATAAATTAGTTTTAACTACGAAAAGAACATGCCCGGATTGTTCTAATATTTGCTTAATTTAGTTGCTTTGGTTAAAATAAGTTGGGTTTGTTAATTTGTATCAAACATGTACAGTTATTGCACATTTTCTCTATACTTATCAACTTCTAGATTAATTTACAAAATATTTATTCAAAATAATACATTTTTCATGAATAATTTACTTTACTGTTGCAAGTTTTGTTCGAAGAAACACAAAGTATGTTTTGAACACTGTTATAATTAAATGTTATTAATGCTTCTTTTTTAAATTGCATTTTGTGTCTTAAAGTTAATAGATCTACCCTGCAAGTAGGAACAAATTATATAACACTCATGTGTCAGCAGTGTTGATACAATAAAGAGCTATTCGTTTGAATTGTACCAAAAATCGCTGGTGCACTTTCCTTCAGTTCTCGTGTTGCTTGTATTTGTGTATTCATACATATTACTCCACATTTATAAATAATTTATAATTTGGTGCAAAATGTATTATTTTACTTCTACACGAGTGCGCAACTCATGTGATAAGGGCTGTACTGTTGTACAAACTTATAGGTTGAGATTGATTAAAATTTCCAAAGTAGAACTTGTGACACTATTTTAAAAATTAAAACTGAATGGATGGACGATCCTTAATTACTTTTTATTATATTCAATTGCTTCTGCTGAGAGTGAGGTCATTGTTTAAGTTCAATATTCGCAACGTATTCCATTCTGACCTACAAACTTGTAGTTTTGTATGTACAAACGAACACAGTTTAGACGAATTTATTGAATTTATTCTTCTCTTCTCTGTTAGTTTACTTCATAGGAACGTCGATAGTTCATTCAATATACGTCTACAATAGCTCTTAATTTCGCATGTTTTTCGTTGTGCTGGTGTATTTCGGTAGACCCAAATGAAATGCCTATCGGCTTGCAGCGATTGTTCTTGTTATTGATTGCGTCGTGTATTTGGGCCTAACAATACCTTATTTCTCGCACCTCGTGGACACCTCGCCTATAGCTGGCTGGACAAAGACATTCCGTGCAGAGCCACAAATAACCTCGGGAATACCACGCTCAAACCAAATACGTGCACTTGTGATACCGTATTTGCATACGACTGTGTTGGTGCTAGAGATTTTCTTCTCACACTTTGGTTTTCAGTGTTTAATCTTCTCCACATTCGATTCTGCAGCAATATTTATGTGGAAGATTGCATTGTCTCCGATGTATTCCTCTGTCACTATATTTTAGACAAACGCGGCCACGAATCACACAAAACAAATGTGTGGTTTATGTTCGTAACGGGCAAGTGGAATTTAAGATACATGTAGCTTGAGTAGGCCTACATATAGGTAGATATATGCCTATGGTCTTGAGTTTTTTTTAAAGAAATAAAACATACAGAAAATTAAAGAGCATGCTTACGTAAATTTTGCTGCACTGCTTTTGGTACATGTTTTGGTTGGTAATTATTTTGTGCATGTAGGGTATAGTTTATGCACATCTATATTTATTAGCTGAAAAAGTCCCGACTTAAAATAATTTTTTAGTAAATTGTTACTTTAACTTGCATTTTGTAATTGACAGTAAATACCCTTTGACCCTTTCCGGTTATGGCCTTCTAGTTTTATCCCTATTATATGGCAACAATTTGACAGTGTTTACACAAAATATAAATACAAAGTTTCATATTAATACTACAAATTGTTAGTACAAACAATTTGATGTAAATTAAAACACATTGACTAGGAAGTTGTGAACAAATTTGAATAATGGTCTTGGAGATGAGAAGGGTGTACGTGTTACACAGTGACATTCCGGTCTTCCTTTTCCTTGTGATGATTTAATTCCTGCCGAAAGTGATGCAGCCGGGATGCAAATGTGTTGACATCGCCTCGCCCTCGAGGTGGGCTGGCATGAACCTGCAGAGTGACGTGACGTGACGTGACGTGATTGACACGCGTGATCACCGAATTCCGACGACCTCACACCGGATACGGCATAATGAAAGCCATCAATTACTTGACATCACCTGACGGGTCTAATAAATAGACCACTCACATTTACAGTTGGGTCATTCACGACGAGGATGGACTGGTTTCTTGTGAATCCTATTCAGAGATACTAACTAATATGTGTTGGAACTGCTGGACATAGTAGGGATCTTGAAAATTTGGTCTATAAAAAAACCTTTGGTCGTTTACTTTTAAAAAATATAGTGGTGTTTTACTTATTATTCACTGCAACCCATGTTCGAGTCTCGCAATAAAAATGTATTTCCTGTTTTGAATTTATAAAGTTTTTTCGAATATTGAAATCTATCTGGCAGAGCTATTGTAACGATGACAATATTTCGTATTTAAATGTAAACTATTTATAAAATCAACATGATCATTGGTAAGCACTGGAAGGAAAAACAAATAGTTATTTGTTTTTGGAATTCAGAAACGAACTGTATGTAATGTATGGTGTGGTTAGAGCCATTCCATTACACATATACTTTTAGAATCAAATGAATTATGAACCATTGATAATGATCCACTTTTGGCGGTTTTCTTGAATTGAAGTCCAAACAAAAAATCACAAATGCTCCCTTTCGTTGATTTCTTTTGTCCTTGAATTCAAGGGAACATCTAAGTGGGGTTTTATATTTCTACGAAGTTTGAGGAAATGATTATCCTCAACTCCGTTTCTGACAAGTCCAGCCAAAATTCATCCACCGTTCTCACAATTTTCTTCTGAAGGATTTATTATTCAATGCCATCGAAGCCAATTAACTGCACCCACCCAGGAATGTTTTCCCTCGATGTCGGCGATAGTGTTTTATAATCTGTCTGGAGACATGGGTGATAGCAGTCGTCCCTGTCTCGCGCGGATATCACCGTCCGCCATCTTGCGATGGCGCCATCTCCGCGGGGCGGACCGCACCCCGTAACCCCGTCCGTCCATTACCTGTCCGTTTTACTGCACTTCTCGAGTAACAACATCTGACGTGCAACGCATTGCCCAAAACTAAATATCCATCGCATTTGATGTCTATTGGCGTCGGCAAGTAAGACGGCCGAAGCTTTATCTTGCAGCCATCCACCTTTACTCATCTTATGATCAACATCTACGTAACGCATTGCACAAAGCACAAATTAATACCATTCTCTATCCTGCCATGGGATAAAAGTGACAATATTATCTCTGTGAGTTGCCATATTCGAGTTATCTTGCACATATGCCGACATATGTACGCAGCTTATTATAAAGGCAACTAACGTCTTCTGAACTCTTAATTAAAACAACAGTTGAACATGCACATTAAAGTAACAAAATCATGTTTTGCGTATTACTAGTATGCAAATACCTTCCTGCATATTACAAGGTTTCTCTCTGTATTTTAATTAACTAGTGGTTTGTGAAGAATTCAAAAGGGCCTAGTCTAACTCTATTATATGTTGTTCATTTACTTCAATGTAGAAAGTATGCCATTGGGGGATTTGTGAATTATTGTGTAATTTGACTTCGCAAGCTATTAAGCTTATTATATTTATTGGGTTTTGTGTTGACTTCAAGTTTGGGCTTTTTTAAATTATTAAATTTATTCGCAACATTGAAGCGTGTACATGTATGTTCTCATGTGACTTAATGTTTAGTATTAGTATTCAAATAATAAATACAAATAATTAATTATGGCAACAAAGGGATCCCCCAAACTATCAACGAAGTGCTGCTTCCAGCATATCATTGTATCTATTAGTCAAGAGAATGTATTCATGCATTCTAATATAATACACAAATTAGGATCATCACTTGTAAAATATTGCCCTTTGAAATTAAAATAATCGGGATTTCTGGAGATTCGAATTCTGTAGAGTGTGGACGATGTCCCTTTTTATGACACCGCAAACAACCGTATGACTAGTTTTGATTAATTTTTATAGACAGGAGTCTAATTGAACAACTGGGAATCTTGATTGAATCAGGATTCGCTTGCAATACGTGTTGGTCTAGCAGCCGAGGTGTTCCGTCAAGTCAACCCCACCCCTGCCCCGACTACCCTATTACTGCTTCTCCTTGGTAAATACGAGTGTCGCATGGTTTTCTGCCTTGCTAAATGAGCTGTGCAGATGCGAGAGTGGAACACATATTCTCGGCATGATGTAACACGAGTCGAGAACCAGGCCTCGATAACAAGCCAGGGGTTGGAAGGTCACGTGACTGACAGCCAGGGGTGGCAAAAACAATTCTCGTCGCTAATGATCTCGAATAATAATTAAAAATATATTCTTTCCGTTTTTTTTGTCAAATATAATTTGCTTTCTTTTTCTTTTTAATTACTACCAGAACTTGTGTTGTCTGCAAGCAGCAAGGGTTTAAATATTCTTCCTCACTTGTAAATCAGTGTATTGTAGCAGAAATGGTTCATCTTTAAAATTATTAATAAATACAAATATAAACATGAAGGCCTAGCCTTCAAGATAACAATGAAAGAATCTATATTGCAGGTTATTTTTTATTATTAAATGATAAAAGTTATTAAACATTACACTGTTACAAAAATATTGTTTTACAGTTTTGTATACAAATAATAGAACAGAGATGTGTCTTTTGTGTTTTTTTGGCAGCTTTTTCTCCAAAGCAATATTGCAGGCCGATGGCACTTGAGAATTAATAATAACTAATTACTAAACCGCACGGTTTGTGTGAAAATTGGGGCTCACAGAGCCCACGAACGTTTATGTAGATTTTGTACTAATTTTCCGTAAAATGTACTTTTATTAACGTAAAATGTATGTTTTCTACGTGTAGGTGCGTCCCAACTGTGGCGCATGTGTTCCCTGACGTCGAGTTAATTGGGACGAGTAATGGGGCGCAATGGGGCGCTCTGTGGCGCCAGAAGGTATTTGGGTTTCACTCCCACATTCCTTGCGTCGACGTCAGGCGCCTTTTTGAGACGTTTCATTCACTTTAGTGCGTACGCTCGGTACGTGAGAGTGTAGACCACGCACGTCTATTAGTTTTATGAATGAAGTTGAGAACGGAAAGATGACCATTCAAAAACTAGGTCAGAAATTCCTGCATTATGGAACTGAGCAGTAAATACCAACGAAAACGAAGTGAACATCACAAATGCTTTTCACCTTTTTGCTATCAACATCACCAAAATTAAAGTAGCCTATAGTGTTTTTTTTTTTACTACTGAAACAGCTAAGCCATATGCATCATTCATGATGCACTCGTTTCTTACGATAAAACGACCCACAAAAATGCAATATGCATGTACGATTTTTTTTTCAAAATTGTTTTGGTATTCTTAAAAGACTATTTATGAATATGATGTTCTAACTAAAACTAACCTACTGTTTTATAATTATATTGGAAAACATATTTTCGTGACCGCACGTGCAGCCTTAAAATAAATATAACATTTCTCGATTTGGTAAAAAAAAAAATTATAATTGATACAAATTAATGTCTTAACTGTGGTGTTGTTGAGGGGATGGGGGTGCAATTGAAAATAGTAAAATGTAGCAGAACTTGGTGCAGTGGGTAAATTTTAGCTTTCTTTTAAATTTAAATCAAGAAGCTCTGCTGCTTTCCTTCCATGTCTGTGGTTGTAAGTAAATAAATAATCGTGTTGATCAGTCAATTAATCTTTGTGGTATTGTATTACGCCAAAGGTTACATAATGACCGCAATCATTCGTCTAAAATTCATGTTTTTCTCATCACGGTTTCACGCAATCTGACAATGACATTGTTACATGCGCGCCTTCTGTGTCCAAGTATTATTAATTGATCGTTTTGTAATTTCGCTCGTCCATGTCATTGCGAATTAATTTGCTAGTTCGTCTGTTCTGTCGCCGGCGTCGTCGCTGTATGCGCGGGCAGGGAGGGAGACAGCAGTACCAGCACCACGTGGTTGCCGTTAGACCGACCCGGTCTCCTCGCCACTTAGTACTTGTCACATCTCGCCAGTGCAAGGGTTTACACGTGTTGTGTTTACGAGGACCCGGTGAGAGGCTAATCGTTGGGAAAATTAGAACCCTGATTATAATTGGGAGGCACACAGAGATGAGCAAGGACATGAAACGCGGGAAGCTCAGAGGGTTTGTTCTCAGCAATGTGTTAATTGTTGGCTATTTATTCCATGTACAAATTATTTATTTATGGATTTCCATATTATACAGGAATAGTTAATCGACTTTGATACACCCGAGGGCCCAATAGCTTTGTTGGGATCCTCCTACCCCGTACCCAACTACATTGTTGGACATAGGGTAGGATATTATTTTTACAATTGGTGACTGTCTTGAATAAATTATTCTTTGTCTTTTGAACCTTTTTCGATAGTTGCAAATTTCTTCTGCGGTTCGGCTCTCCTTTTTTAGGATTGACAATTTAGCTTGGATAAATGTAAATTTCCTTTTTTTTTTTTACATCATCTAGAAAAAAGTAGAGTTGACGGTATTTATTTTTATGCGTTATAGAAGTAGATTACCGTAGCAGAGCTGCTTCTACGTATAAGTGTTGATGCAGTGAAGCTCGTGATGGCTTTCACTATCATTGTGGACTAGTGTATTTAAAATATGAAATAAAGCGTATTAAAATTAATGAAATATAAGTTTAATATACAATGTTAAATGTTAAAATCCACAAAATGGCACCAAACCCACTTAAAAAGCTAGCTATTCACAGCCGTGTTTCCTTCTGTTCGCTTGTGTTAACTTGAACGAAGCGAGGTCACTTGAATGCAACTACTTGACCGCGCTTGCAAACACTCGATAACGGTGGTAACCTCTGAACCACAGCGTGTGATTTATTCGCGTTTCCGGTGGTGGAACCAGGCTATACGGTGGCTCTCGCTCGGTCTAATTAGCTCTGCAGGCAACCGAGCTGACAGAGTCATCCGGTGTGACTGCTCTGTGTCAACCCAACTGCCTGGCTGCATGGAGGCTCCAGCGTGAGAGAGCGAAGCTTGGCCAAAGATGCGTGGCTTCCATCATAATCATTCTAAAGACAGTGGAAATTTAAATTTAATTGATACATCATAGATTGTGTCGATCAGTGACGAAGTTAAACAAGTCTAAATTGAAGTTTACAATCTGTTAAATTAGATTCGTAATACTTTTTTTAAAAGTTTTTATGGTAACCAGTTCTTGTTACGGTTACAAAAGACAAACCCAATTACTCACAGTTTCATTGTTTACTTAAAAATAAAATTTTATTCATTTTTTTAAAAGACTCGTTTATTTTTTATGTATCACGTTTGAAAATTTTTCCCCCGAAAATGTGCTTGACGTACCTATTTTGGCACGATAGTGAAATAACTTAGGTGACCCGGCACCTCCACCATGTACGAGATATCTTGTGTACGAATGCACGCATTTCTTTGTGTGGTTGCACGCGAGTTTAAATGCATTTTGTCGTCAACCCACACAATAAAAAAAGAGGCTTTTGACGGGGGACATTAGCGTCGCCTCGTGGACGGTTCCAAATTTATCGGCCAGAACCGTAATTGAAACCGGTACTTTCAGATAACCCCAGGAGACCAACAATCCACAATAATAACTCTCTGTGAATACACAAGCGACAAATCACATGCTTGTTAGGAATACTAGGAAAACGCTTAAGTCCCGCCGCGTTGATGGATGAGCGTTTTAAAGTTTTTAGTTTGCGTGGAATATCTTTACTTTTGCAAGTGCTTTGTTTTGTTGCCTACGTATTGTAGGTGATTGTTGTCAAGTTTCTATTGTTTCTTGTCAATTGATATTATTTACCGTAAAAAACTTATATTAAAAGCTTTATTTCTATGGATTCTGGCTAACTTTTTCAACTTTTTCTTTCAAAGGGTACTACATCACCATAACCTTAATGTCCATGTATAATATGAACGTTGTAGCCCCACCCGTTTGGTCAGAATTGGCCCAAATGGCACGAAAATATAGCACAAAAAATCAAAAAACTTACATTAAAAGCTTTATTTCTGTAGATTCTGACAAACTTTTTCAAATTTTTCTTTCAAAAGGTACTACATCACCATAACCTTAATGTCCATGTATAATATAAAAGTTGTAGCCCCACCCGTTTGGTCAGAATTAACCCAAATGTCACGAAAATATCGCACTAAAAATCGAAAAAAATCGTAAAAGTACGATATTCATGATAAATATTTCTTCGATTGTACCCAAAAACAATACACCTCTAAGTTCAGAGATTTCGAAGGTCCTGTCAAATTTTCATCAAGATCGGATATCCCGTTTTCCTGGTAGAGAGTTAACAAACAGACAGAAAAAAAAACAAACAAAACAAACTAAACAAGCAACACAAACAACAAACAAGCTAAACTTTTTGAGGGGTCAATGAAATTGAAGTCTTCGCTTCGCTCGCTTCGCTCGCTACGTTCATCCAATTATGAATTACTTAATATGTTGCATATCCTTCTCTAACCCGGCACCTACACCATTTGCCTGAAAATATTTTTGTGCAACGTTTACAAATTAATCTTTCAGAACAGGGTTTGAACCTTGTACCTTCTGTATTGAAAGCAAAGATAAACCCAGAAGATCAACGAATCCACACATAATAACTCTCTGTGAATACACAAGCGACAAATCACATGCTTGTTAGGAATACTAGGAAAACGCTTAAGTCCCGCCGCGTTGATGGATGAGCTTTTTAAAATTTTTAGTTTGCGAGGGATATCTTTACTTTTGCAAGTGCTTTGTTTTGCTGCCTACGCATTGTAGGTCATTGTTGTCAAGTTTCTTTTGTTACCTGTCAATTGGTATTATTTACCGTAAAAAACTTATATTAAAAGCTTTATTTCTATGGATTCTGGCTAACTTTTTCAACTTTTTCTTTAAAAAGGTACTACATCATTATAACCTTAATGTCCATGTATAATATAAACGTTGTAGCCCCACCCGTTTGGCCTGAATTGGCCCAAATGGCACGAAAATATCGCACAAAAAATCAAAAAACTTATATTAAAAGCTTTATTTCTATGAATTCTGGCTAACTTTTTCAACTTTTTCTTACAAAAGATACTACATCACCATAACCTTAATGTCCATGTATAATATGAACGTTGTAGCCCCACCCGTTTGGTCAGAATTGGCCCAAATGTCACGAAAATATCGCACCAAAAATCGAAAAAAATCGTAATAGTACGATATTCATGAGAAATATTTCTTCGATTGTACCCAAAAAACAATACACCTCTAAGTTCAGAGATTTCGAAGGTCCTGTCAAATTTTCATTAAGATCGGATATGCCGTTTGCCTGGTAGAGAGTTAACAGACAGAAAAACAAACAAACAAAAAAAAAAAAAAAAAAACCCGAGCCAAATTTTTTGGGGGTCAGTGAAATTGAAGTCTTCGCTTCGCTCATCCAATTATGACTTACTTAATATGTTGAATATCCTTCTCTGACCCGGCACCTCCACCATTTACTTGAAAATATTTTGTGCAACGTTTACAAATTAATCTTCCAGAACGGGGTTTGAACCTTGTACCTTCTGTATTGGAAGCAAAGATAAACCCAGAAGACCAACGAACCACATTAAATAACTTTCTGTGAATACACAAGCACGAATCACATGTTTGTTAGGAGTATTATGAATTACTTATATGAGACATATCCTTCTCTGACCCGGCACCTCCACCATTTACTTGAAAATATTTTGTGTAAACGTTTACAAATTAATCTTCCAGAACAGGGTTTGAACCTGGTACCTTCTGTATTAGAACTAGGGAAACGCCAAAGTCGTTGTTAAACGAGTGAGTGAGCCATGTGTTGAGTACCCGGTTACATTACTTCTCTTCCCCCTACCTTAGGCCTACCTAGCCTATCATAGGCTAGAGAGGCGCATTATGACCTTACAGTTGACGCGCCCGTCCCAGTATGCCAACTAAACTTTAAAAAAACTATTATTTACACGAATATAATTATCAAACTTAAATGCAAATGTTCCCGGGTACTCACCACATGACTCGCTCACTCGTCTAACTACGACTTTGGCGTTTCCCTAGTCTAGTTGGCTAAGGCGCCCTTGTAGCCGAAATGTGAAAGAAGTGGGTTCAATCCCCTGGTCGGGAAAGATTTTGTAATTTCTAGATTGTATTTCAAAAATAATTAAACATGTTTTGAAATGCATATAACGCAGTGTAGTCCATCATCGGTGGCAATAGGGCCTACTATAGTAAACATAGCCAGTACGAAATACGTGAAAATATTGCAAGGTTTACTCAATCTCCCGGAGCGGAATTTGGGGGTACCTTGACGTGCAACATTCGACAGACCTTGCATGGGCACGGCATTTCACGGCCAGGCGAATAACAAACAAAAAATATCTTTTCAAAATCTAAACCATTGTCGTTTAAATAATTTCTAAACATTGGAAGTCTATTTTTCAGTTTATTATTTCTTGTAGGTTTAAATCGCAATGAATCTTGCTGATTTTGTTAGCAGTTCTCAATAAACTCGTACCGGATGTCCGTTTAAAATTTCAGCGCAATCTGTTTAGCGATTCGGCTGATTTTCAACGTACACACACACACACACACACACACGCACGCACGCACGCAGAAAAACCATCAGGGCCGTTTAAGTCGAATGGAAATCACTACGTTCGCTACGCTCACTCGTTCAATCAAATTAAATGCAAAATGTTCCCGGGTACTCACCACATGACTCGCTCACTCGTCTAAACTACGACTTTGGCGTTTCCCTAGTCTAGTTGGCTAAAGCGCCCTTGTAGCCGAAATGTGGGAGACGTGGGTTCAATCCCTGGTCGGGAAAGATTTTGTAATTTTCTAGATTGCATTTCAAAAATAATTATAAACATGTTTTGAAATGCATATAACGCAGTGTAGTCCATCATCTGTGGCAATAGGGCCTACTATGGTTAACATAGCCAGTACGAAATACGTGAAAATATTGCAAGGTTTACTCAATCTACGTGCGGAATTTGGGGGTACCTTGACGTCCAACATTCGACTGACCTTGCATGGACACGGCATTTCACGGCCAGGCGAAAAACAAACAAAAAATATCTTTTCAAAAATCTAAAACATTGTCGTTAAAATAATTTCTAAACATTGGAAGTCTATTCTCAGTTTATTATTTCTTGTAGGTTTAAATCGCAATGAATCTTGCTGATTTTGTTAACAGTTCTCAATAAAACTCGTACGGATGTCCGTTTAAAATTTCAGCGCAATTTGTTCAGCGATTCGGCTGATTTTCAAACATACACACACACACACACCACACACACACACACACACACACACAACACACACACACACACACCACGCACGCACGCACGCACGCAGAAAAACCGTAAGGGCCGTTTAAGTCGAATGGAAATCACTACGTTCGCTACGCTCACTCGTTCAATCAGGGATAAACCCAGAAGATCAACGAACCACAATAATAACTTTCTGTGAATACACAAGCGACGAATCACATGTTTGTTAGGAATATTATGAATTCTTTATGAGGCAATCCTTCTTGACCCGCACCTCCACCATTACTTGAAAATTTTGTGTAAAAGGTTACAAATTAAATTTTTAAACTGGGTTTGAACCTGGGTACCTTTTTGTATTTTGAAGCAAAGATAAACCCCGAAGACCAACGAACCTCAAAAAAATTTTGTGAATACATGTGCGACGTGCCAAAGCTTGTTAGGAATATTATGAATTCTTTAAAGAGAAATATCCTTCTCGACCCGGCACCCCACCCTTTTCTAAAAAAAATTTGTGTAACGTTTTCAAATTAACTTCCCGAAAGGGGTTGAACCCGGTACCTTTTTGATTAAGCAAAAATAAACCCAGAAAACCAACGAACCTCAAAAAATTTCGTGAAAACATGTGCGACGAGCACATGCTTTTTAGGAATATATGAAATTTCTTATAGAGACATTTTTCCTTCTCCGACCCCGGGACCCACCATTTTCTGAAAATATTTTTGGGAAAGTTTTACAAATTAATCTTCCAGAACGGGGTTGAACCTGTCACCTTCTGTATTAGAATCAGGGATAAACCCAGAAGACCAACGAACCTCAATAATAACTTTCTGTGAATACATGTGCGACGAATCACATGCTTGTTAGGAGTATTATGAATTACTTATATGAGACATATCCTTCTCTGACCCGGCACCTCCACCATTTACTTGAAAATATTTTGTGTAAACGTTTACAAATTAATCTTCCAGAACGGGGTTTGAACCTGGTACCTTCTGTATTGGAATCAGGGATAAACCCAGAAGACCAACGAACCTCAATAATAACTTTCTGTGAATACACATGCACGAATCACATGCTTGTTAGGAGTATTATGAATTATAGTCCGTCCGTTTACAGTTGACGAATTTGGAAATCCTCAAAGGGACAAAAGGCCAGATTTGTTCACACCTCTAGACAAGATCATCTTCCTCTGGTGATTGACATGTCCATTATAATGAATCGCAAACCCGTCGCCAGGCCACTTAGTTTGGTTCCCATTATTGCGCTTCATTGGTTTGCCAAAGAGGCGCACAATGAAACTTCAGCCGGGCAACATTGACGACGGTCAGCGAAGACTGAATTTTAAATTACAACCCTCGTAAATGGTTATAACAAGTGGCTTACATGTTCCCGCTGTGTCGGCGAAAAAGCCGAAATTCGTCAAATGTAAACGGACGAACTATACTTAATATGTTATATAATATCCTTCTCTGACCCGGCACCTCCACCATTTACTTGAAAATATTTAATGTTTTTATATTCAATCGTCTCAAAACTGTCTCGCCACATTTGTATCAACTCTTCGGTGACTGATTTTTATTGTTGCTCTCTTGAACGGTAATTGAACCGACGCGTTATTGATTGATGCGCAGGTCTAGTATATAATTGTTGGACATAATATTATGTAGACCTAAAATTATTACTACAGTGTAACTCGAACATTAAAGTACATTATTGTTATAGGAAAAGTAGCTTAAAGTGAAGTTGTATTCCATGGCTTAGCCCTATTCCGTACCCAGCAATGTTTTCAGCCAAGTCGTTCTCCCACAAGTTGCATGATATACATTGGAAGTGCTTTTCCTTGAGAATAACGATTCCCTAAGCCTCCTTTAAGAAGTATGAGCTTCCTCCTCTCTCGTGCTTTCTCGTCTCCACCCCACCCCTTTCGGTTGTACTGCGACAAAGTTTCGCGAAGTCTTACCTGAAACTTCTCTGTGTGTTTTATCTAATTAAGGTGTAACATGTTTTAGAAACGTATGCAGACGCATAATTCAATTCCTCGAGCTAAAAGGTTCTTGGGGGTGTGGGGGTTGCGAATGTGACACGCACACACGCATCTTGTTGCTGCAGAAAGATGCGGGGGTGGGGGCGTGTCCGCAGGGCTAGAAATAACCTCGGCCATGGTGGGTAGGATTTCGGAAATAATTGCGTGTTTACTTGACTTTTAGTCTAGGATGAATAATGGCTGTTAAACGTAGCCGAGTAACGATTTGTTTACAAGAATAACAAATTCAGAAGTTTAGTTTGAAACTAGTTCAATATAACTTCTCGGCTTGATGGGGAGCCAAGGAATGTCGGATAGTTTGACAAAGTTGAAAGTAACGTCGTTCAACAGGCCGTATTTCTCGGCGGCTCTGCTGGTCGGCTCGACAGAGAGGGGGTGTAACTCACGTGTACTTACGTTCAATGTTTTACCACTTTTTGAGACGAGTTTAATGTTACCTGAAGCTACTTTTTGAGAAATTACAGAACATATCAACCCTTCAAATATTTTTTAGTTTAAAATTATCATTTGCACAATCATCAATATGTTTTTTTTTCCTAAATTTAATATGTATTTCATAAGATTCTTAACTCATTCATTGACGCAAAAGTCTAATATTGCAATATTCATTTTGTGATTTTATAATTCTGTAATGCTGCTTGGGTTCAAATTTTGACAAGAAATCGATTTGTTTTACAGAATAGGTTTCCAACTTATTTTATTAATTTCATTTAAATAACCATTGAAGCACGCTACACAAGTGTGATGCAGGCATTGAGAATTAAAATACATAACATATAACCAAATGAATGTATTTTTAGAGTTGCTGCATGAGGCATGTGAGTAGAAAGACTTTTTACTCGGCCTTCTCCGGTCAGGACATAGGCTGCGCATCAAGTTACCCTTTTTATTACGATATAATATTCATCATCTTGATAATGCAGCTGCATGGAGTAGTAAGAAAAATAACGTTTTTTCTCCGTCTCCCCTTGTTGAGCGCGCGAGGCCTATTAGTGGGTTGCGGGGACTCCCCAGACATAAACCTTGGTCACCATGTGTGACCGTCCAGCGTCCTCCACGGTGGGACAGTGCGACACCTGTCTGTGCTGTGCTGTGGCTTGCCGCACGCTGCGTAATAGCCGGGGTCAGAGCCAGCCGCGCGATATTACACCACTGCGCTGCACCTCGTCCCTACAGTGAGGGCCTGCTAGAGTTAGACGTCAGTTGTCAGGGACCAGAACAGAAATTTGACACGTGTAACTTGATTCATTTTCTTCAAATTCTTTGTTATTCGTTTGGTCAGTTTGCACTGCAATTCTTTATTGACTATATGCTGACAACCGTAAACGCAAATGCCTCTTTTTTCTCCACCAAATTTGACCAAAATGTTCAAGAAACATTTTCCATGACGATTGGATTTTTAAAAATCGTTTGAACATTAGTAGTATAGCATACATCGTTGTGTCAAAGTTAAAGCGTTCTGACTCGAAGCCAGAATCAGCTGCCTGATACATTTGAACGCGCCGTGGATGAGTGAAAATATCCACCTTGCTATTTGGGACACGTGGGACAGGTTTGCCTAATCATGTATCTCTTACATTTAAAAATATTTTATATCTAATTCTAACCGAGACGGTGGCGACAGCTGTAGCTGGGTCAAAATAAATTAGCAGTTTTTTAGGGGTTGTTGATTGATTATTGTTGCTCGAAGTACGTGTACAACTCTGTCTCAATATGGCTACGCGAAGTGTTTTCTCCATTGGTTGAATATCTTTACGGCATAAACGTTGGTTTTGTTGGTTCACGTCTTTCAAACAAACCCTACAACATTTCATTTAAAAGTAACTTATTCCTCAACTCCTGGGAACGGTAAAGTGTTGACACGTGTGTCGGAGTTAGCATGTTGACACCGCTACGCGTTGCAGTCTGCCACTTAAATTATGAGGACGGGAGAGAATCATATAAAATAGTCTCTCTCTTCCCGTCTTGCCGTATAAAAACCCTGTCACGTAAACCAGCTTGTTTACACAGGCCAAACTAATACGGTTTCTTCCAGCCAATGAGAAACACGTGAGTGGTGTTGGTGTGACAGTTTTAGCGGCCCATTCCAACCCATTAAATAGCACATTCATAAGAATTATTATTACAGCATGACTCTTAGATACAGCGTTTGTCTGGCCTGCTCTCTCACTCACGCTGATAAATGCGTTTGAGCACTACTTGCACTGCCACATTATGTCGGATTAAATCCGTTATGGGTGTCGTGTTTTGACACTTGCTATTCAAGATTACGAGAGTAAGTCATAAAATATTCTAGTTTTCAAATTATTACAATGGAATTAATAACATGCCTAATAATAATACAACCATGATGAAAGAAAAGCTTATTGACCAGGAAAAGTAATACATTTTGTTTTCCCAAATTTTCTGATCCTGGTTTTCTGTTTAATAAATAAATAAACGGTTTATAAATTATCTGAGTATCTCGGTTCAATAATGGCCAACCTAATAATAATACTAGCAACATTTTAACAACTCCTCATGCAAGTTTATGACTAAACATAAACACAGTTACAAATGTCGACTATCGACAAATAAGTTACAAATTTCAAGATAGCCATATTGTACAATAAATTAAATAATAAATAATAAAAATAATAAATTATATTACCAGGAAATTAATTACAGATGCGTGTACATGAGATACGCATACGAAGTACTGTTGTGTGCATTACTATAATGTTTTCCGACAACTGTCTGCGGGTGTTCATTTGTATGGAACCACGGGGCGTGGGGTCAAATTCCACGCCCATAAGGATAAGGTACATGTATGTATGCTCTTACATATCATTCGCGCATTTTCTCAAATAGCAACGACTGTGTACCGCTTACCACTTTACAAAACATAAGTAAGATTGAACGGTTCAAACCACGACTGAATTAGTATGTATATACGGTGTTGAAATGAACGATTTTTGATGAAATTTTGTTTGCAAAGTCAAATTAAAAGACTCCGTATCCCAGTAGTTGTCAAGTTAAAAGAGAGACTAGTGTCAATCAACAAAAACATTTTATTTCAAGGGCTAGATATAACCATATACGGTAACGTAAAACGAACGATTGGTAATTTTGTTAAGTTTAGTGTCAGTAACCTAACAATTAAATTGGTGCAATTTCTGTTGTTTTGAGTCCACCGGTGGTAAATTCTTTAGTATGGCGTAACTGCCATGAGTGTGACGAATAAATTCATGTATCGAACATTATCACAGAAAACAATATAAATAAAGTCACTGCCCAGAGCCAATAATTTATTTCTTCTCGTGGCTTGTACATGACACTAATTTCAATAAAATCCCTCCCCTTCAAAACTTAAAAAACTGTTGAGTTTATCATTTTGCAAAATATCGCCTCGCCGGGTATAAAGAAACTGAGGTAATATTGATCCACATTCAATGTAAATTGATTGAAAAGCATAATTGAAACAAACAACATTAATAAACAAGTAAATGATATGAGTATTATTTTCATTTTATTTTTGCAAAACTTGACAAGAGGTACAAGTAAATTTAACCAACTTAACTTCTGTTAGGCACAGTAGGTGAAACACAACCATACTATTAAACCAAACGACAGTTGTATCCAGCACGAAGGTAATATGTTTAATAATTTGAAAGTATAATTAATGATGGGTGGTCTAATGTCGCCAACCGATGATATTGCAGTAGCTTAGTAGTTGGCCAAAGGTTAAAGAAGTTGATAGCAATCGAAATATGAATTCGATGCCTCTTTAGCAAGGAGCCTGGGGGCTTGAAGGCAGGGTATGCGTTGTTGGTGGGCTGAGTTTATCACCTCTGAAATGTCCAAGCTGAAAGTTATTACATAGCTCGCAGATATAGGATTACAGTTTTGTCCTTCCTTCTTGGTTCTAATTGATGGTAAAACAAGCAAAAAGAAGACGAGGCTATAGGGTCAAATGGCTGGTTTACGCGACCCTTGCATGGGCCACAGCCTCGTATCTTGTTAGGGTAGGCAGGGGTTACCAAATAATGTGACGACATTTAGACTTTCAGCACAGTTGTATGGTTGCTTCCCAAGTGGTCTCGACGCTAGTGCATGGCATATCAGAGTGGCGTGATATTGAAACATATTATCTTTAGTATAAACGTGCAAATGATAATGGCAAGCCTAATCCAAGTCATTTGTCAAAATATAATCTCATCCTCAAGCATAGAACTGGAGCAGTTTTCGTTTAGGTCCTATAGTGGGAAATATATTATATTCCCTCTTCTATATGTTTAACTTTTCTGTCGGTCCAGCCGTCTGTGCGTAGGTCACATCTCACGATAAAAACCGAACAATATCTCTGATTGACATGCAGTTTTTGTTGTCCCTGCCGTGCAACAAGGATGATCCAGAATGTTTTTGTTGACCCTAGTGATCAGGGAGTGGGGCCAGTGTCCAGTGTCACCCAAGCAGAAACTTTACATAATACCCGGCACCTCCACCAAAAACGAGATTTTAACACTAATTTTCTTTGTGTTCTTCAACAGTCGTGTAGTGTTCGCTCCCTCTTTTTGTACTCTTTAGCGTGCGTGTAATGTTATTCTACGTTATGGTCATGTGATACAATGCACAGTTTATTTTAATTTCATCTAGTCCTATAAGATGAGAAGACGTTGGCGTTCATTGAACTTGATTAGTTAAAACTTATCGATATATTTATTATTTACTATTTACTTTCATTTTCACGATTAATTCGATTCGGTGAAAGTAAATAGCAAAGCAGCTCTCTTAAAGGTGAAAGCATGGCTCTCTCAAAGGTGAACATATGAAAATACTTCCCTGCATGACTGCTGTCTGATGGGGGTGCAGATCCTCTTGAAAAGGGAACAAATATGTCCTACTTTGTAAATCATTTTTTTTTTTTTACAAAATACGATAAACGTTAAATAAATAAATAAATAAATAAATAAATAAATAAACAAATAAATAATGTGGGAAAAACAATCTGAATCGTTGCGATCATCCACTGAAAATCGATACAGTAGGGGTCAAAATGTTATTCATTGAGGCCGTCATATTAACCCCCCCCTCAACCCCCCCATACTTTATAACACTTTATTCCCATTTGGTGATTATAACATTAAAATTAACAGCGAAAATTAAGACTTTTTGCGAAAATGTTTGTAATGCAGTAAGAGTGGCTGTCAATGCGAAGCGAAACCCCGTGTGTTGGTCCTCCCTGCGTCTCGTCACCTCGTGTGGCGCAGGATGGCGCCACAGTGGCGCTGGTCATCACTGCAGACTGCAACAGCCGAGCCAATTAGGACAGCAGGACACCTCCACTCCTGTAGTGATTTATTGAAACGTCCGTCGACTTCCTGGGAGGAGGTTTCCTTGCACCCGACCCAACACTCGCTCGTAAACATGCTGCGACGACTCTCCTCCGGTCACATGTGGTCGCACTAATGTGTGCCCTTGATAGGGTCCATCGGTTCCCTCTTGGGAATAACCAGGATACTACTGCCGAAGCTCGAGGATAGGGGTGGCGTTGTAGGAGTACTTATGACGGAAAGGATAACCTATATGGATATATTCGTTGATTGAGCAACTTGAAATCCCCCGAATAAATCATTCAGTATTGCTGTCTTCTGGAATCGAACCTGAAATCTCCCGATTAAAGGATTTTCACATCCTGAAAGTCCACCAGCAGCTATAGCCTAGGTGTTAGCAATACCTGAAAGTTCAAACTTGTTTTGCACACATATGGTTGTCTTCGATTTTTTTTATTTTTATAAAAGGATACTAATACTGTCAACCAAACCAACTATATTTATTGTAGTCAAAATGTATTCTATGTGCTGAATCTGAGTCGACGAAAATTTGAAAGTTTGTATACCTATATAACTTATGTTTGTATACGTTGTTGTTGTGGGTAAGGTATTTACTTGTATGTACTTGTGCACACGTGTGTTATTCTTCAATTATAGTAAATTTACACTAATTTGCACTAAGAACCCCAATAAACTCCCTAGTTCGTCGAGCCATGATGACACTACAAATTTCTCCCACGTTATATGAATATGAATACTTTCTCCTACCGTGGATGGCGAAATAATCTTAAAGTACCTACTACACGTTACCTTGTGGATTTTCATCAGTTCAACCAAGTAGGCTCAAGTGATTCAAAGAAACAACAGTTTTAATGAAGTTTGGCATCCGAACAACAGTAACCTCTCTTCGCCATCTTGGATTTCACGCACTCTCACAGGCGAACATAATCACAAACCGTAAACAAGCCCGGCGTGAGAAGTGAGCAGTGAGCAGTGAGAAGTAACGGCACACGGTGTCATGTGGGCCCCTTGGTGTACCTGCCAAACAGAGAACAACAATATTTCACCACACTAATCGGTCAATTACATTTACATACTCGATCCAGCTGCGGGGTATCAGATAACAAGCGATCGTATTTCCACACAACTATCCATGGATTCTCATTACATCTTTTGGCTCCTATAAATATATTTAAATAGAACTAGCAGTGCCACTGCTTTAGTATTCATTACAATGACTGTGATAGGCCTACTGCATTTTGTCATTTTATGGGTGCAGAGTTTCAATAAACTATTTATGCGACACCACATTTTACAATAATTTAGAAGAACAGCTGTTATTCACATCTCAACAAACTAACCTCTTCATGACAGATCGTGACGTCTATTCCCTGCACATTCCCAGTCAATCCAAACTGAAATCTTTCCTAGGTTTTCCTCAGTTAGAAAAGTGTACACTCCCGATATTCAGTCCTCGCGAGCGTCTTTTCCCTTACAGATTGCCTTTCTTGTGTCACTGTAAGGGTAAAAGTGTGTGAATCTATGGATAGGTTTGGTACGTGCTTCAGTATAGAATGCCCAGGGGATGATTTGCCTTTCGATTAGGCTCCTTTATCTGTTAAATAAAACATAAATAAAGATTCGTATTTAGTCAGTCGCATACTGATTTTCAGAGTTTTTTTTTGTTAGTTGTTAGTTAGTAAAAAGTTATCCTATTCAGTTATAAGAAATTAACAACAATGCAGGACAGTAAATAAAATGAAGTTCACATAAATGTACGCAAAATAATAAACTGTAATTAATCAAATTTTTAAATAATGTAAAACCTCGAAATAATAAGGAATGTGTGCAATCGTCGATATTATTTTAACAGGGGTGTCTGAAGAGTATTTTTGAGTTGGTACCTCAGACATAAACATAATTTATTTTCTTTGAATATAATTTAAGTTAAACATAAAGTTGCCACTCATCACTGCATGCTGCACACATACAATTGGCTACCAACGTGTTGTTGAGTGGCCGCAGAAGTGTAATGCATGCGGTGTGTATTATGCAGATCACCCTACACATGTGTATCATCGCACGATCTTGTGTGCTTGCAATCCTGTTAGTTACGATTCGAGTGCAGGTCTGGACGTAGACGACAGAAATATCGTCTTGGCTGGGCTGGGGCAAGTTGCGAACTTAACTTCCAATTAAAGAAAGGCGTGTCGGTTGACACATCGAGCTTTGCTTTTCAACTATCGATCCATTGGAAACTGGTCGATCAGGATGGTTCACAAATTATACTACAAGGTTTTTATTGAAATCGTTACTGCATGGTTTAGTGTCGTCAATGTTTTATGTGGATGTAGGGCATCCGGCGTCGACAATATGGATCTCTTTGCCATCGAACGTCGACATGTAACCGGCAATAAAGTTTGTACGTTTTAAATCAACTAATAAACTAATTAATTTCATGTGGATATGTATTAGATAGATTCACCATTAGTTAGACACTAAAATAGTGTGACACATTACATGGCTCTTCGTCTTACTAAAAGCATGGAATATTTAGTTCAAATATGTGTTTTTATTGTTTTAATTAGCAAAACTTTTAAAATACGTTTAAAACGTATACACTTGATTAAATTATTATATAATTGAATCTGTGAAAAGTTGCTATACATAGCATTGATTTTGTCATGTAAAAATGTGTGTGCTTGCAAATTCTAATAGTTTTGTTTCTTTTTGTAATATAATTACACACTTATAAATAGTTGTAACACCTGGAACATCTAGTCGAAAGATATCGAAGCATACATTATTTTCTCTATTCCAAATGATGCAAGTGTGGCAGGCTAGGCGTGTAAAAATAGACATGAGGCGCTGTGAGCCGAGCACTCACTTCCACGACTGAGGGCCTCGTCTCGCTTCCCTACTCACATCACACACAAGACAGCCGTCGCACGGAAATCGATCACGACACTATATGAAAATAATCGCCTAACTTCACACGACTGCACCCGAATTAGAATTAAATTCGTGTGACATAAAGTTGTCCGCGTGCGAAAACGCCGCGTCCGTTTATAGAAAACCCTCACGTCACGTACGTTGCCAACGACGTGGAATGTCGTTAGAAATTAGCTAGCAGAGTGTTTTGTTCGAAATTCGTTTGTGGTGACAAAATCGTTGTGTTCGAAAAGCTTCGTCGCGTTAATGACGTGTGTAGAGTTGAGTTAACGGGTTAACAATGTGTTGGGTTACCAATCCTCGTGTCTGCGTAATTGAAGAGCTGTAGAGAGGAAAGTTTACAAAATCATTGCTTGTTTGAACCTTCACGGATTCAATGTAGGGACATAAATCATTGTTGAATAAGTACATGTGTAACTAATCTTTGTTGTGAACAAGCGAGTATTGTTTCAAATATATTTTCAACTCAACAACAACAACAACAAAACACCCTCACGACTTGATCCGTATCTTCAATGTGTTTGCCTCCAGTCTATTTTTCTGACTATTTCGCCCTCAGCAAAAATTGGCGGTATAAAAATGGCTAAGATGAAAATAGCGAGTGGGTATAGGGTTAAAAAATGGCGTCATAAAATAATGGTAAAATGACGACAATATGTGATTAGACTTTGCTTGTCTTGCGTGAATCCTAACCTAAACTTCGAGTAAGCTAGTCCGATCAGAAACTTCGTCGGATAAAGCTTTTAGCATTTAAACCATCGCCATGTTGACCGTTTTCGCCACGCACATCTCCATGATCATATTACATTTTCGATTTCGATCCAATATGTTTAGTCCAGTCCACTCACGACATACTTTCCTCAACCTCCGAAACCTCTGTTCAGGGAATCATAAGTTCCTAACTCTATCTGACATTTATGATTGCTGATTACATTAGCCTATTAGTTACCATGCCCATGGACCATGGATTCATGTTGTCCGCAAGGAGTAGGGGGGTATCATGAATGTTATTAATATTTCGCTCGCTAAGTTTTATAATATTAATTGCAGATGGGCATCTTATCGGCTTCTTAGTTGAAAGATTTGTGTCCGCCATAGAAAATACGTAAACAAAAACACACAAACATATTATCTCTACCGCAAAATAAAATCTGCAAATTGCCATGACTGAAACACTAGAAGAAATGAAAATACGCTGCGCAATATTTTCTTCTGTAGGCGAGAGAGATAAATCCATCTTGTTTTCTCGCCCTGTGCATCCTTCATTACCGCTGTCGCCGTGGCAGTAAACCGTCATCTTTCACCGCGGCAAGCAGCTGGAACCAAACCGCCTAGCCGACCAAATAAACGTCACCGTGAATAAACAAGATCTGTTTTAAAAGAGGCCAACAAGCGTTTAATCCCGCAGAGTGAAAACCAATTTAGACTTAGTTAATTAATCACGACAAAAGGTCGTGAACTTGAGGTTCAAAGTAGTTAATTAGGCGAAAGATAATCAGATCCAACTGTAGCGAATTCCGGTGACTTCTTTACGTTGTAGAACTAGTGTCGGAATTTCAATCATGTGCCAAATGGTTTATTGTTGCGCTATGTTAGCGCAACATACTTTTAAATTAGCCCTATATTGAATATAATAAGTAATAACATACACTTACAAATCGTTGCTAAGTTAGTAAATCTTAATTTGTGAAAACGCTGCTACTCTCCATTGATATGTATTTATCAAGTTGCCAACTATCAATTATTTTTACAGACAAGTTTGCCCCTGCCTTTTGAGTTTCTCGTCATTTGAAAATGTAATTTGTATAGATTTGATTTGAACCCAAAATGACAAAAAGCATTATAAGTAATTTTGAAAGTGTAAAAAATTCGATGCTCCAATAGCACGATTTGTTTTGTGACCCCTCTGGTAAAAATACTTTAAAATCAAAGTGTTATATTTTTATTTTAAATTTTAAAGTATGCTATGCTGGGTGTTGACGCAAATCCAAGATATTTCTATTTATTTGTGTACTAGACAAATTCGTAATTGAACGAGTGAGCGTAGCGAACGTAGTGATTTCCATTCGACTTAAACGGCCCTTATGGTTTTTCTGCGTGCGTGCGTGTGTGTGTGTGTGTACGTTGAAAATCAGCCGAATCGCTGAACAGATTGCGCTGAAATTTTAAACGGACATCCGGTACGAGTTTATTGAGAACTGCTAACAAAATCAGCAAGATTCATTGCGATTTAAACCTACAAGAAATAATAAACTGAAAAATAGACTTACAATGTTTGGAAATTATTTTAACGACAATGTTTTAGATTTTGAAAATATATTTTTTGTTTGTTATTCGCCTGGCCGTGAAATGCCGTGCCCATGCAAGGTCTGTCGAATGTTGCACGTCAAGGTACCCCCAAATTCCGCTCGTAGATTGAGTAAACCTTGTAATATTTTCACGTATTTCGTACTGGCTATGTTTACCATAGTAGGCCCTATTGCCACAGATGATGGACTACACTGCGTTATATGCATTTCAAAACATGTTTAATTATTTTTGAAATACAATCTAGAAATTACAAAATCTTTCCCGACCAGGGGATTGAACCCACTTCTTTCACATTTCGGCTACAAGGGCGCCTTAGCCAACTAGACTAGGGAAACGCCAAAGTCGTAGTTAGACGAGTGAGCGAGTCATGTGGTGAGTACCCGGGAACATTAATGCATTTAAGTTTGATAATTAATTATCGTATAAATAATAGTTTTTTAAAGTTTAGTTGGCATACGGGGAAGGGCGCGTCAACTGTAAGGTCATAATGCGCCTCTCTAGCCTATGATAGGCTAGGTAGGCCTAAGGTAGGGGGAAGAAAAGTAATGTAATCGGGTACTCAACACATGGCTCACTCACTCGTTTAACAACGACTTTGGCGTTTCCCTAGTTAAAATTAATCTCTACAGCTGGCATGAACACAAATGTAGACAGCAGGATTGAACTTGAACAGCAGAACTAACAGTAACACACCCAGTCTTATTTTTGTGTTGTTTCGTAAAAGTGGGTGCTTACATACAGCTAATACCACATCTCTCTGTGCGCTGTGTGGTTGTGTAACTCTTAGTGGCTCTCGTTGACAAAGTGAAAGCTTCATTACTGCACACAAAGCTTTTATGAAGACCAGTGTACCAAGCATGCGAAAATGATCATTATGAATCTCCGGAGCCCACTAACCTTTTGTTTTTCTGTCGCCGGTAACATTTTTGTTATGTCCTTGGATGTCTCGCAAATGTGCTACTTTATCAACATTTGCGAGTTTGCTGTTCTGTCTTGTGCAATCGTTTTGTTAGAATTGTGTTTACATGAAGATTTTCCGTGGTAATGTATGGGGCATCTATTAGCGTAGTGTGACAAATATGGGGGTTCAATTAACTTGGGTCAATTAGTCAATTAAATGCGATTGAATCATGACACCTACACAAAACCAATGCTATATGTTGGTATTTGCAATCATAATATGTTTTCAGGTAAATATAATATTTTTTATATCGAAAGCTGATAAAATATTACTTTTGACCTTGGAATATTCAAACGTTATCTAACCCCTTAAAACAAGGCGTGTTATCACCACGTAACTAAATAATAGCTATATTTTTTATAAAATTTTAATTGCTATTACCTTTTCTAACTGCGTTTTATGCGCAGCCATAGTTGTGATCCAAAGGCCCTAGCTAAATTGCACTTATTTGTGCCCCAAAAATGATATGAAAGTTTTCCCCCATCGTAAAGCTCTGTTTTTATTGCATTTCTAAAAAAAGGCAACACAAATCCAAGACATTCTTTTAGTGTTCTTTTTATGGAACTGAAAGAAAATAGCAGCATGTGCGGAAGGGAGTCGCCCAAATCAGAGTAGAACCCCGAACCACACATGTCACCGTTGCTATGTCTTCGTTCTATTGTCTGAATATGTTTACCGCGGTGTACGGCTTGTTTAGCCCTCAGCGTGAGCAGTGAGAAATGAGCGGTTTCATGCAGAGCGAACTATACGCACCTGTTTGTCAACATCCCGATGCCTGGTTGAAACACAAGTTGGTGGGAAGCGAGGTCCCGCGAGAGATAAGGGATGATAATGATACTGGATACTTTAGCAGAGTGTAATAGTCGTAAACACTAGATGGGGTGGGTGGGATATCCACTTACACAACCCTCTCCGAGTTTGTTGACTTACAAAATTTATGGTTTGTAGCATTTTTTGGAGAGCCTAATGGGGACAAAAAATAATGTATCTTGACACGTCTGCCTTGTTTGGTAACTGTAAAAAGTAAAATGTGGGATGTCACCAGGGTCCCTATGCTAACTGCTGCAGCCACTTTCGACTTGATGGTTCTCGTTATTTCATTTGTAGCAACATTAGTTTTATGACGGCTTTGTGTAACACGTATACTCCTAGAACATAACGGTGACACATTGTTTTTAAATAGAAGATTTTAGATTGCAGACAGAATTAAACTGAAGACACTGGAAGAATATTGTTGGGTGATACAAACCTTGGATGTGGATGAGCATTTATTTTAGTCGTTATCTGTTAGTTTTTCTTTTCCTTCACCTCAATTTCTTTATCAACATTTATTCTTCAACTTCACCCCGTTACCACATTCAATATATAATATAATTTTAGGTTATCTGGTACCAACATCAAGTCACAATTAATGAATTGGTATTCGTCTGATTTGAAACGAAATCATAATAAGATCCTAAGCATAATCATCGTAAGAAATTATAAATGTTCGGATTAGCGTTAAATTATGGAAACCATTTCAAATTCAATAATTTTTCATGATAAGATAATGGTTTCAAAGTAGGTTACTGCATTTATCATTGCTACATACAAATTTGTAACATATAATTATAAACGTTCAATATGTGAGTTATCAACGAATAAAGAGCAAAACCCCATCGTTCTTTAGTTTCCTTATAGCTGGGTTGTCAAATTCTGATTAGACTGTATTTCAAACATTCACTAACACACAAACTAACAAACTAGTACTACCCAATTGTTAAAAAAAAGTACTACCCAATTGATTGTCAATTTTCTAAGACTGTTTTTAAACATTCACTAACACACAACTTAAAAAACTAGTTCACCCAATTGATAGTCAATTTTCAAAGACTGTATTTCAAACATTCACTAACACACAAATTAGTAAACTAGTACTACCCAATTGATAGTCAATTTTCAAAGACTGTATTTCAAACATTCACTAACACACAAACAAACAAAATAGTACTATCCATTTAGTCAATAACGTACAGTCAGATGAGCAATTATTGTCAATTGATGTTTGCTATAGCGAGGGGAATTAGCATGGCCCAGGTGCTCCTCAGCCTCAGGTTTCAGGGTTATAGGAGGCCCATTGAGTTTGTAGGCCTCGGTTCTCCACGCACGTGTGCGTATATTAGCTGAAGGAAGGAACTACTAAATCATCGAAGTAGGAAGGAGCCTGTCAAATACTCACCCATAACGAAGTATCTTAGTATTTCATTAACACAAAAATATAAATAATTATCCCAAGGTCAAATAATTTCCTATGTCTTTTTATCCAAGGCTACAATATTTTTTTGTGTGAATATTTTAGCTTCGTTAATTCCTTACGCATTTCGTATTACAAAAATCCGTCATGTATGTATAGCCGCAGTTGGTGAGTGAGGAGTGATTGAATAAAATCACAGTGGAAACAACGCACCTAACAATACAAATGAATGAATGAAGGTGGCTGGGTGGGTGGCTGGTTTGAAATTTCAAAATTCTGCTGATAGTGTTACAGTGTTAGGAAATTAACAAACGCCTTCTTTAATGACTTGTATCTGTATTGACAAGAAGTAGAATTTTAATGGTTTTGTAAATAATAAATATGATTCGTGTTGAAGCACTAAACTTCGTCTGTATAGCTTCCTTGGATTAGTGGTTTCTCACTCCTGCATGATTCTTGTGTGAACGGAATAGTAACATTATTATTTATTGTTATTATTAATAACTGTCTGGTGGCTAGATTCCAGATAACCCTTGCGAAACTCACCAGCCAAGTTAACAAATCTAATTCGGAGTTAGTTCCATGCAGCTATGACAGAAAAGTATCCAAAACCTAAACCTCGTGTTGGCTCCCTTGACAGATGAGCGCTTCTTCTTCTTGACACGTCTTCACTGATCCTCGTAGATAACATCCACACTTGCGTTGCTTTGTGTCCGTGTGTCGCCGCGCACACCTCAGACTAGAGTAATGAATGACGCCTTGAGGTGTTCTCCTTTCTGCACCATTAGTACCAGCTCTCTGTCTAGTTGCACCCATGAGTTGCACCCGGTCAAGAAGTACCATTAGTACCCGCTCTCGGTCCTCTTTTGCACCCGGCCCTATAGTTGTACCACAGATAATGGTTGTACCATTGGTACCCGCTTCCGCTCATCGCAACACTCTTTAGTACCCGCTCCATGCCCGTTTATACCACCGGCCCTTAACACGCACCATTTTACTTATTAGAACCCGCCATCGGTACTGGTAAATTATGAAGAAATGATTTGCGATTCGTGCTATCAGATACTTTCATGTTGTGTGGTTGTGCATAGCTGGGACTGGGATAACAATATTAGTACACGTTGTTATTTTCCCTATTAGTTTTTTTTCTAGATACTTTTTCTAGAAATTATATCGAGTTATAAAATGTTATCTTCTTGTTTTCCAATGGCTTTTCAATAATGAGGCTGCTCCTTTCTCTGTGTAGCATCGCAAAGCATGATTCATGAGTATGAGTTTGCTGCTTCGCTCGCTCATTTCGATATAACTTTTATATTGTTGTAATGTTTTCTGCTTGTTTTCCGACGCCGTCTCAAAGAAGGAAGCCATTATTTTCCCCGAACATGACGTCCCCATGTTTGTTTGTGGTTCCTCAGTTTGTCCCACAATGCGTCTTCGCGCGAGTGCTAAGCAAGCGCGCACGTCCAGAACGGTGTAAGGGGATTTAAGTGGGGTGATTAGTGGGTGTATATGCCAATGTGATTCCTGCTAATAATTCTATCGCCTTATCAAACGGCGGCCAGTATGTCTTCCGCGGCCACGCTGTCACGGCTACACGGGACCCGCTCGGCTAGGCCGGGCCGTGAGTTATGATGGCGACCCTTGCGATGTTCGAGCTGAGAAATGTCCACAGTCTTGAGAATATTCAAATTGGAATTTGTTGAAAACCTATTGAATCGTTTCTTGCTGAAATGTAAACGCATTCGCCCCATCGTTCCGAGTTTTGTGCCATGTGTGTATAGGAATATATGACCAAATGAAATATAAGACGACGCATAATGTATAGTATAATATAATCTTTATATAAAACAGATGGAATGAACAATTGATATTTCCGAGATGCATTATTTTCGGAAACATTCAAATTATTAATTAAATGCCTTTCGAATTATTTCAAATATGCCTTATTCGTAATTCCTCGGTTTGGGTTTCCCATTCTCTTTGTTAGATTCGTAACTCGTGTCTAATGAAGACTCGCAGGAGATTCTCTGTTCGATTCCAACTACCTCTAAACTTGTTTGAAGATATTATTTACTTTATTTACTACAATTCAGAAATTAAAAAAGTCCGCCCCAACCGGGAATCGAACCACGGATCTCCCGCATTCCAGACAGGCGTAATAACCACTAGATTTTTTAGATGAAGATATTATGTTGGTGTGAGCCTGGTTCCTTGGTATACTTCTCTATGTTCGAGGCCTGGTCTGGACATAGATGACGGATGTCCATATGTTTTATTTACCTTCGTCTCGGTCACCATAATATATTTACCCATGCGGCCCTTAAGCGTAATGTCGGAATATATTTATAATTTATTTTTTGTAACTGAATAATATTCATTTCTTTTGTCGAACCCCCTAATTCCTTGTCCACGCTATCTCGAAGCGGATTGGGTATGTCATTTAGTGTTAATACTACTTTACAAACTATCTGTTGTACCAATAGTGTTTAAAAGAAGTGAGGTCTTGTTGGTAGATGTAAAATAATATAATATAATCCACAGTTTGGAGAAGAGAGAAGTCTTCAAGGCACCTCTTACTTTTTAACTTCTCTCTCTCTCTCTCTCTCTCTCTCTCTCTCTTCGTAAACAAACTATCCCCAACAGTTGTCCCTCGAGTTATGTGTCGTCGCGATTGCCCTAGCGCTAGCGGAGCCGCGAAAACGCATCTGTCAATGTCCCGGCTATAATCTTTATTTGGGAGTTCTGATAAATTGCAACAGGTGAGGGAATAAATCCCCGCGTCAGCCTCGTGGCTGTTATCTTGGCCTAGGAAGTAGGAATGCCGACCCATCTTTCTCCATCTCCCATGAGCAATCTCTGATAGTTTCTCTGCTCAACTGAAGCATTTACTCACAAGGTGCTAAGATGTATCTACTTGTAAAAACATGTTATACGTTTTCTTTGCCACTTTGTCACGATTAAGTTGGAAATGAAGGCGTTGCTGAGGATCTATTTTGAGACAGAGTGGAGTGTATTTGGGGAGTTGCGTAGACTCCCTATGCTTTGAGTCGGGTATATAGTGGATTCGAATTCTTCAAGTTGTCACAGACTCCCGGAAATTTAGTGGTCTATTTTCGATTTTTAAGTCAACTTCAGCCGCGAGAAATGCGTAGGAAAATGTTTTGAATTTTGATATTTATGTTCTGTTTATATTTATCCTGCCAAAGGCTGAGAATTGTAGTGAAAGGTTATACCTGGAAATATTACAAACAATCAGTCTTATTAAACGTTGAAAGCAAACACCTAATTGAAGTTTAGCCTTAAACTAATGGATTGATTACTTGATGTCTCTCAATGCTGTGAGGCTAAAGTGGGATAAGTATGTAAGGCAGCCATTTTGATATTCCCACACTAATTACCGGAAAGGATTCTGCTGGCTAAATCGTACCACAGGAGACTAAAGCCATTCACTGAAATTTCACTGACAAAATCATTTCAGATGGGAAGCTGTAAAAAACATATTTTTCTGTTGTTTTCTTGGTAATTTTATTACAATAATTACATAATCATGGCAAGTTCTTCGCTCCTGGAGATGTCTTATAATGTCGCTAATTTATTAGTTCATTAGTATAGTTAAATTATGTAATGCAGCAAATGTTAATAATTACTATCAACGGGGCCAACTCCATAGACAATTTTTATTAGTACATCTTTTATGCTAACAAATTAATATCGTCCGTACTCGTACATGACTAATTCATGTTGTGGAAGAACCTCAATATTGTCTGTCTACGAATTGTGCAGCACATATTCTTGGCGTAAATTTGTGTGTGTGTGGGGAGGGGGAAGGAGGGATGGGTTGTTGAAGCAATGAATCGTCAGACATCAGAACACAGCTTTCCATGTGAAACACAAGGAAGATCTATGCCCCCCGCCCTCACTGCGTGCCGAGTAATTTTGGATAAGTTGTGGGTCTGGCAAAGTGAAATGCGACTCATTAGGAATGCGAAGCTCCTCAGTGGCAACGAGGCTAATCGCGTCGCACACACGAAGCTCGCGAGCTGAGGCAGCAGCAGCTGTCCTGTCCTGTCGCTCTCTCGGGAGGTGACGATCCGCGGTAAATCTCTTCGCTGTCGTCTCGGCCAGGGGCTCACAACCCTTGTGTCTCTCGCCAAATACAAACATGCAACGTTGATCTTTTGGTGGTGGTGCCGGGTTTGACGATGCCCCGGGTCCCCCTGATCACCGATGGAACCTAAAAGATGTATCAGCGTTGTTGAAGGGCAATGCCAGCAAAGACGCATGCTTACCAGAGGTCTTGTTCAGTTTTTATAGTATAGACATGAAACAGGACATGGATGGATATGAAAGAGATGTATATATAGGGAGCTTCGTTACCTGAAATCGGTGCTAATACGTGTATCTATCTACTTATGTAGCAAGTAAACGCCTTGTATCAAGATGAATGTTTGTATGTTTTGAAGTGAAAACCTATTACAAGAGCACTGTCATCTGTATTTTGTCAGTGTAGTGTCAACTGCCATATTCTGTTGAGTTCTCTGTCTTGTTGGACAGAAATGTTCGCTCATGTGTGAGAGAGTCCACGGCACCACGTTGGACATCCCTGGTTTTGAACGACTTCGGATTTGTTCGAAGAGTTCGTCTTTACCCCATAAGACGTCTCCGAACAGAACTCAGTTCAAATACCGCGCATAATCCTTGTCAGTTAGCTTAGCAGTATTAAATATACGCTCGCTTAAATTACAGGGGGCATGTAGATAATCCAGCTCGTGTTGTTTTTAGCACAATGTAGACAAACAACATATCGCAGTGACTTATAGAGGTGTTATGGCAGTCCGACAGGTTATCTGGAGTCTAGACTTCACTCCAGCCGCTACTCGCTCTCGTCTATGTGGGTACTGAGGTTTCACTCGGAAAATACACTTTTCTTGCGTTGTCGCGCAAGGAAAAGTAAACTTATACATATAGACCCTCCCCCCACTCCTCCTCCCCTCCAGACAACTTTAAACAACTACAAACAATAACAACACAACAAATTGAAACAGAGTACCTTCCATGCCCACAAAATAATTTTTACGTCTCTATATTTTTGTTTCTGACATTCTTTATCCTTAAAATTCTTATGAAGAAATCATGACGTGTATTAAAACAAAATTGTGGTCTGTCTCTCCTTAGAGTTCTGTTCTGGCTCACATTATAGGTTGCCCTTTAGTTTTGAAACGAATTATACACTTCGACTCAGCAATTTGTTGACTAATGTATTGATTGGAAAACGTAAAAATAATGTGTTAATAATGAGAGCAATTGAAATACATTTAAAAAATATGCCAGTACTGTATGGTTAAGTGGTAGAATGGTTCAGAATGGTAAAAGTAATAGCATTTGTTGTGGTGAAAAACTTAACTTGATTCTCATACTAGCATCTAAGGCGCCATCTTTTGCTCAGGCTCAAGCGGCGAAGAGCAGGCCCAAACTATCTACCATGGGTCGTGGTCGTGGCTTGAAATCCCGCTAAATGAGTAGAATTTTGTGATTTGAACACACAACATTGTATTACAACGCAGTCATTACTAAGGCTATTCGACCGCGTTTCTATTTTCCAAATATGACCAAGTCAAAATATAGTGAATGGCTTTGAACTCGGCATTTGAGACAATCAAAATATTTTTTTCAAAATTCTGATCGCGGTACACGGCCATATAGCCACTCAAAATAATTCCACTTCATTCGCCAAGGATCCCATTCAGTGGTGTGTGTTTTTGTGCATAATGTTCAAACTGTTTCTACGACTGACTGAGGAAAAGATTTTTTAATATAGTCGTTTCCTGCGATTTTTTCGTTTGTGCTGGTATGTTGAGCGATGTGTACCGCAATCGAAAAATTGCAGAAAAACAATGTTAAAATCATCTTTATCTCTGAGGTCAGTCTATTGAAAAACGTTGAAATTATGTCACAAACAAACACCTAGTTGAATGATGTGCCTTGGAATTGAATTGAAATTATTTTAATGGTATATTGGCCGTGTACCGGACAGAAATTGAAAAAATTTGTTAAAATTTTCTAATAGCAGGTTCAAGCCATACTATGTTTTGATGGCAGCATATTTTGAAAAAGATAAAATCGCGGCAATAGCTTACAAGAAGACGACTCTTTCCCACAATCGGCTATGACGACGTGGTCAGCATCTCCGCAAGTGAAGAATATCAGCAATCTAGTGTGCAGACGTCGCGACGCCTCCACTCCCAATGACGTGGCTGTCGGCAAGATGGATTCGCCCAGTGAGTTGTGACGTGTTTATCCGTCTGCTTGCGATGCTAATGTAAACAGCACGGCCCCATTAGTGAAGCCCCTTTAGAGGGTGCTTCGTCTTCGCTGCCTGATTTGTGTGTGTTTCGCTTGCCTGGCACGTTGAGGGATAAGCGTCGGGTCTTTTGACTTTCGCTAGGTCCTCAATCACTGTGAACTGTGAGGTCTCGATGAAGATGATACGTTGATATGACACTTGATAAACACTGTTGTGCTTGGTAACAATGATGTTTCAACGTTCTCAGTCGGCGATGAAACATTAGTAAATTAATTTCTAGAGATGCCTATTTTAGAGATTTTTTTAATAAAGAGTTGATAATCGTTTGCCGGCATTTACAGCACCATTCGATCTTGAGTCTTACAATAATATTACAGTGGGTCGCGCAACATATACACCAATAATTAATCAAATCACGCATAAATTATAATTCCGCCGCTTTTGTGCAACGAACTCAAACTGCAATTACCCTTCAATGCCAACGAGCTGTGCAATGACAAATTATGTACTTAGAGCTAAGTGTACTTGTGTATTTGCGTCGATTATTTGATATATTTATTTACAAATTGTACCTCCAAATTCATGGGCTAACTAAATATTGGTCAGATTCAAACACATGGTAACCGAAGCAACCATCAATAGGTAATTATACAGGTATAATTCATACTTGTTTCCAAAAATAAATAATACATAACCGGACTGGCTGGGAGCATGCTACTTCAAGTTTTTAATCCTGCAGTGACAGTATAATAAAGTTTCTATAGGCTCTACATCAGCCATTTTTCCAAGCAACATATTTTGCCATACAAAGTCCGCCCACAGCAATTTGCAACATACAACAATGTAATTACAAGGTACGGATTTCGAGTCTCCATTGTTGTTGTTTGTGGTTGTAGATGGTAGATCATGAGAAGATTATGCACCATACGCCATAGAGTAAACTGAAAAGACAGCGCGTTACGCTCGCCGGTAGCCATGTACTTATATACGTGGGGCGGAATGTTCTTCGGAATCAAAGGCTGGCACGAAGTTAATTAGTCGCTTGTGATTCTTATTGTGTGCGTTTGCATTACGACGACAGCGCTCCGCACGCAGACAATGGCAACTAGCTCTTAGTCCTCGGGGCACACACAATTAGCCTCATCTCATTAGCATGCGTGGGGGACTCCCTCGCTACAAGGCCTCGCGTGGTGACTGAGGCGCGCACGAGGGCAGCCTCACCTTGCATCAGCGCTCCACGCGGAGACAATGACAACTAGCTCTTAGTCCTCGGGGCACACACAATTAGCCTCATCTAGTGCGTGGGACGTGGTCGCTTGAATGAGGGTCAGACAAAATCATACCTAGCGAGACAATGACAACATAGTCTTATCTTCGGATCAATATTGTTTTTACATTGCGTACTCCTCTACAAAGACCCTTCGGTGGTGACGGCGCGCATGAGGGCAGTCATTGATCACGTCCACCGAGCTGCACTACCTCTTCAGTCTCGGGGCCACACATTAGCCTCAGTCATGAGCGTGTATCCTTTCGCTACAAGGCTGCGTGGTTTAAGGCGCACGAGGCAGCCACTTCTCAGCGCTAAAAATCACGTGATACATGAACACTACTTTACACTCCACATAAATAAGTCATCTCATTAGCTATGCCTGGGACTCCATCTACATACTCCTGTGACTACGCGCACGGCAGCCTCACCTTGATGATTGCGCTCCACGCAGACAATAAATTGCTCTGAGCCTCGGGCAAAAATAGCATATAGCACGTGGGGTCAACCCTCCTACAGCATCGGGTGACTGAGGGGCGCACGAGGCAAGCCCACCCACACCTCACACCCCGAACCAAAGACAACAGCCATCCCGGCAACCGTTCCTTGAAGCCATGCGAGACTCGCTACAAGCTTCCGTTGACTTTGAAGCGCGACAGGGCACTCTCTGCAGCTCATCGCGAGCAATGAAATAGCTCTAGCCTGGGGTCCCCAATGTAGTCATCGTAATGTGCCGCTCGCTACAAGTTTCCCTTCGCAACGGTGATGAGGCGCGACAGGGCATGCTCGACTTGCATCACGCTCACGCGTACAATTCAAATCTTATGAGGACACAGAAGACCTCACTGTGGTACTTGAGGCAAAAATTTGAGACGTGTTGATTGAATAGGGAACAAAGTGAATTTTTTGTACAGTACGTTAACAAAATTTTTCATTGCATTCAATAACGATTCGCACACTAGGTATCTCCATTGATGCGTGGGGATCTCAAGTGGTGTAAAACTGACCGCACGAGGTATTTTTTTTCTATTTGTCTCAGCGCTCACCAAAATTATGCAACTAGTCTTAAGTCTGGCTACTCAGTTGTTTTATTAGACTTTATGTGTCATATTCACCCTACATTTTAATACGTAATAAAGTTTAACAAATTGAAGTATATTTTATTTACGAATTATCGGTCTAAAGAAATTTATCAAATCCACATTCCATATAATCATTGAACTACACTATATTTTCAGTTATGTCGATAATTATCAATCACCATGTTTTAAAAACTTCTAATAGTCGATTATTTCAAGTACATTTCTTCTGGATCCCTTTTACAAAATATATCAAACACTTAAGGTTCAAATGCAGACTAATAATTATTTTTATTTTTATGTGCCAGTCACCCCATTTTATGCCTACTAAATTAAAGTATATAAGTGATAGTGATTTGCGTACTATCGGTTGGTCCTAATGGAACGTGCCATTAAACCCCCATTGGCCATATCTTTACCCGTATTGACAGGTTATGTTTTCCAGTGCCAAGTGCAACCCGCGCGTGTAGATTGCGGTCCAGTCACTTCGTGGTCATGCGTAGAGGGGCCGTCGCATGAGTTCGTCACGTTGCTATGGCCAACCCCTGAAACAAGGCAGGACAGTGTATATTTTCGTATGAAACTTTGTTAATTTGTAATGTTCCCAATTTTAAATGTTTATACCTCTTGTCTCCCCGCGTCATCCTTTACGTCCCTCCCTTCGTCTCGATTAGCCAAGTTACATAAATATGAGATGTTAAGCAATTTTAATTAATAATTTAATTTATTTAAAAAAATTAATTAATAAATAAAATTAAGCAAAAAGGGTAGGCTTAGTCGCTTTGATTTACTGTCCCCTGCCGAAAATCAGTTATATAACTGAGTGGGTAGACTCTAAATACAATTTTTTTATTTATTTATTTATTTATTTATTTATCCAATCCAATTTATCTGTATCGAGACATCAATTAATTTTGGATGGTTGTGAAAGAGTGGTCTCAGATTTCGTTATTCATTCAGTAAAATTATAAGAGCATACGCAAGTATTTGACAGAAAACATTATGAAAAAGTGTCCAAAAAGCCATATTTAGTATTTTCTTTCTGACATGTCTGTAAAGGCACATCCTTACTCAAAACGTAACAATTGGATGATGGTTTATGAACTAAGAAAATTCTTGAGAGAAAACGTCGGTCAGCATTACCAAAGGTTGAGTCGATTGAGGTTGAGTCCAGAATTTAGAAACTGACACGACCGAGTTCAATGAAAAGTGTAATTGATATTCGCGAGTGTATTCGCGAGTTAGACAAAACACAAAATTTTAGTGGGGATTTTATGTTACTATTTTTGCGAGAGAAAATGTATTATTTTCCATGTGTATCTCGCATATCTTGAAATGTATTATACCGTTCGCTTTCTGCATTTGTGCACCCCTGGCGTACCCTCTGACTCACCAGGGATATTTCTTTCCATCTCATCTCATCTCTGCGACGCCACCAATTAGCTTGAAATAATGAACATGTTTTTTTAGTCCGTCTGTCTCTATGCGGGGAGACAATGCCATGTGCCTGAAGCGCCCTTTGCTTTTGGAAACTCGTTCTCAATCTAGGCCTACCTCTGCGGCTCAGTCGGATTACCCGCCTCATGTTTAACCTCGTTTGCATAAGTAGACGACTCTTTGCCTGCGTACATGAGACAGACAGTATTGTCCAATTCAGCCGAAAACATCTCTGTGTTTCATTTCGAAAGTCACTCATCAGTGTATTTTATTACACACACATGGCTAAAAGTTATAGCGGCCCTTTAGGCCGTTGTGCATAACAATTTCTTGGCTTGGGCCTATACAAAATTCATTTTTCTTATCTTTTCAATGTCCCCCTTCTGGACCCAAAGAAAACTACAGTAAGATCTGGCATCAGTCAGGCCCCACCCCTTGACAACGACGAGTACGCCAACGACAAAAATTACAACTACGACGTGAGAAACCCCCGCTTTCTTCCCCCATGCCTCTGGCTGGATCGACGTCCAGCATAGGTATCCCCAAATTTTCTAGGCTAGAGTTATATATTTTGACCTAACAGTAGACACGCCCTTAAACCAAATAAAGTATAAGTATCTTAACATTAGAAAGCGATAAAATCTATAAATTTGCAACAATTTTATCTTCAGTTATGTGCCCAAATAAATAAATCAATGCTGAGAGCGGATAATTTTTAAAGCTACCACACAACATTGCTAACAATTATTAATTTTTTCGTCTATAAATGTGTCTTATCAACTTGGATTACATACAATTTATCTGATACAATTCTCTTGATAGTTTTCTTCGAGCTTCTGAGAAGTTCACTAATATTGAAAACGCAACTTTGTATTGTCAGTACCGCTCTCATATAACTATGGTATGAATATGTATTTACGAACAATTCACCTAAAACTGTGTATGGTTGTCTGCCTATCGAACTTTCCCCTCAGGTTCGCCATCCCTGTAGCTGTAGTACACCACTCACTCAACACACTCAACAAATTACATTTGGTCACATCGGCCACTAGACCGTGGGGTTGGCCACCCCTGTCTCATGAGGTTGGTTTGGGTGGCAACTCTGTTTTTGCTAACGTTTCCTTCGAGATTATCTTGAAGACTCAACCGAGCAACCTCGTTGTTGATTCGATGACAAGTGATAGCAGCCCATTCAAATGTTTTGCATCTTATTATCCACTTGGTATTTAGTTTCGTAAGGTGAAGCTTCTTTGATATGTCTTACTTTACTTGTAAGATATTTCTTATTTTTTATCCATCTAGTTGGAGCCTACCTACTCGATCACAACAGAAGTGATATGCAGAGATTTCACGTAATCCATCCATAAGCATCTCTTTTCTGTCCGGCCTGACGAGCGTATTTTTGTTGACATTGTCCATCAAAAAGAATTATACAAAATTCGTTGGTAAAGAGGAGAGTGGCTAGCCCCCCCAGAAAGAGTGCAAATTCATGTGCCTGGCTCCTCCACCATTATTGAAAAATTATGTTTTTCTTATCAACATTGCGACGCCACCAAAAAAATCATTGCACTAAGATTCATTCAATTTTTTGTATTCTTGTTCGACAAACTATTAACAAAGTAGCTTCGCTACCCCCGTACCTGTGACTGCCCTGGAAAAACATCAAATTTCAACGATTTAAATTGTCTGATGGAATAGATTACATTCTTATATGAAACTACGGAAGCCGTTAATATGTCGTTGAGGACGTCACATTTTGACTCGACAGTTGTCGGTTGAAGTTATTGACGGGGGTCTGTCAATTGCTTTTCTAATCACTATTATTAACACCGCTCGACTCAAGTATTCCTGTATTATATGTTGCATATCTAATCTGTCATCTACGCACATCCGGTAGTTCATGTTAAAATTTGGAGCTGTCATTAAAATTCTGTGCGTCGCGTATGATGGGTGCATGGTGGCGCCTGCCCAAGTGCGCATGCGCTCGCGCAGTGTTTCGTATCCGGGCACCGTAGCTCACGTACATTGTGACCAGCGTTACTTGAAACCTATCTTCTGAGAATGATTCCAACACACAACGATTGATTTTCATTGGTTATACTATACTAGGAAAACGCTAAAGTCCCGCCGCGTTGATGGATGAGCGTTTTTTGTAAGTTTTTTGTTTGCGTTTTTTGCGTTTGTTTGCACTTTTCCTTTGCAAGTGCTTTTTGAATGCATTGTAGGTGATTGTTGTCAAGTTTCTATTGTTATACTTGTTAATTGGTATTATAAACCTCAAAAAACTCATATTAAAACCTTTATATCTGTAGATTCTGACTTAACTTTTTCAACTTTTTCTTTCAAAGGGTACTACATCACCATAACCTTAATGTCCATGTGAAATCTGAACGTTGTAGCCCCACCCGTTTGGTCAGAATCGGCCCAAATGTGACGAAAATATCGCACTAAAATTGAAAAACTAATATTAAAACCTTTATTTCTATAGATTCTAGCTAACTTTTTCAACTGTCTCTTTCAAAAGGTACTTCATCACCATAATCTTAATGTCCATGTGAAATATGAACGTTGAAGCCCCACCCGTTCGGTCAGAATCGGCCAAAATGCGACGAAACTATCGCACTAAAAATAAAAAAAAATCGTAAAAGTACGATATTCATGAGAAATATTTGTTCGATTGTACCCAAAAACAATACACCTCTAAGTTCAGAGAAAACGAAGGTCCCCTCAAATTTTCATCAAGATCGCTAATGCCGTTTGCCCGGAATCCTGCTAACAAACAGACAAAAATACAGACAAAAAAAAAAAAAAAAACAAAACAAAAAAACAAAAAAACATTGGAGCTAAATTTTTTGGGGGGTCTGTGAAATTGAAGTTTTCGCTTCGCTCGCTACGCTCATCCAACAATGATCTGCGCAAGATTTGGTTTCAAACTGGCACGATTGCTCAGCATTATACCAAGCATACTTGGTTATACAATGTCAACGCTCAACAACTAACTTTTCTTAAAATTCTGGACTTTTTAATTATCATGTTCCTACTGGAAGTGGTACTCACCAAAAGATTTCGAGTACATTTTATATAGATAATTTTCGTAGACAGTAAAAATGTTCCGTCTTTCTGTAATGCGCGAGGATGGATGTTTGGATGTTTAGATGTTCCATTTGACTCTGCCGGAAAATTAGTCACTGGTTTGTTTTTTTGTTTTTGTTTTTGTTTTGTTTGTTTGTTTGTATGTCTCGCCATAACGTTCGAACGGAGGCTCGGATCGAGTTGAAATGTTGACCATCCACAAGCTTCGTTCTCGATTGAATGCCATTCAGCCATTAGTTTTGTGGCAAAATCGTGCAAAAAGTTAAAAAGTTACATTAAAGTTAATCGAAAGTTTTTTTTTCAAACTAAACGGCGACAAAATCTGAGATAGCCAAATCATTTAGAATGTCCGTCCGGTCACGAATATGTTAATTTTATTTTGATCCGATAAGTAGTGTAGATGGAAATTACATTATAACAAAAGTAACGTTGCCATGGCAACGAAAAGACGCGCGAAGTTTCTAATGCACTGCCACCTAGAAGTAATCAAAATACTTTCGAGGAAGCAGTCTATTATTTGTCACCAAAGAGTTTAAATAGTTTTCCCAAGGAGTCAAGGTCCTCTAGATGGCGGTGGATTTTATCCACAAAGTAAAGTTTTTCACACGGGTTTACCCAAATACCTTGGCAATAATAAATAATATTGGAAACATGGCCCTGGTGGACAGCGAACGTCGCAAATTTTAAAATTTAAAAAAATGTGCAATGTGGGTCTAGCTATAGCACGTGCTCGCTTATCAACGCGTCCAACTGAGCGTGTTCGCTCGTTTAGAATCGCCATGCAGTTGAGCCTATATGAATTGTATCTGTTTTGTAATCCACTAGCTGTGCAAATGTAAATAATCTCAAATATTGCATGTGTTACGATAAAAATTGATAATCGTCTGTTTTCGGAGTTGACTATAGTAAGTTTGATCTGAGGAGTTTAGAAGGATCGAGTAACGTGTTTGAGTTTTACACCTCAATCTTCGAGGGTGACATTAGAATTTAGATATTTTTATTTATTAGCAACTTTTGCGGTTTTGTTTGTACATATTATTTGTTTGCATTGACTTTCAACGATGATGATTTATTAAGGTTTTGGTGACGCACGGGTTATCAGATGAGCGGGACTCTATAGAATATCCTTGTACCAAGAGCCGGGCTTGCCTCACTCAAAAAGAGGATATTTGTTAACCCGGCACCTCCACCAAAAGTTGATCGTTGTTCGGAATTTAATTTGTGTATCCTTCCTCCTTTAGCAATAGTATATTCTCTCTATTTTTGGTACTCTTACCGATGCTTGTCAACAACATTAACAAACACTATAACCACTGAGTGTAGAACCTATACATAATATAGATAAGACTATAATATAACAAAGTAAATTTTGCTTTATTTGAAATTATTATTAGCATAAGATAATTACCAAGTTTATTAACTTCTATCAGAGAAGAATATTGTGAATGCGGAATGTTACGCGCCTCAACACAGGCAGCGAAACGTTATACCTCGTCCCTTGTTATTACATTCTACATACACACATTGTAGCACTAATCCTACTGCATCTCTATAGTCTATCTTCTAGCCGGTTTCTAGTTGCAAGTCATTGCTATTGGTTCTAATGTAAGCTGGTAATGCGCTTCTCTCCTTAGATCCAAGATAAGTAATTTAACGATATTAGATTATACGTAATTAATTAAATTGTGTGAATTATTAATTCTAGAAGTGTTATTTACACATCGTTTATTAAATCGTTTTGCTGAGACATATTGTAATGTATATTTATATTTATTTCAACTCAATTGGTTATTGCAGATGTTTACAATATTGCTTAGAGATCTCATAGTTTGAAATAACAGTGTTGTAAGTTTTCAGATATATACTATGTATATATTTAATTTTATATTATATGAATAACTTATTAAATAACAGTGTCTCCGAAAAATATCTAATGTGCAAAAATAACTAAGAATGTGTATTTAATTTACGTTTCCTTATTTAGGGAACACCTTCTGCAGCAAAATTATATATGGTATAAAACATTTAAGACTTTTTTGGCCTGAATATATTGAAAAAGGTGTGAAACGGGTCATTTCGCCGCGTCGCGTGTTTACACTTACTAGTGTGCGAGGTCGACGTCGGTGTGGTCGAAACCACACGCGACGCGGCGAAATGACGCGTTTCACACCTATTTTAATTATATGAGGTATTTTATTCAATGTTCTGTTTCAATACACAAAAACAAAATAATTACATGCACATGCACATGCATGAAAACTACCTGTCTCGTTTGATTAGTTGTTAATGTGTAGTTTGGTAACAATATCTTAGGAATTAACTGCATCTTCCAATAGATAATTACATCCATTAAAACGTTTATTATGAAGCTCTTACATCAACATATCACGAAATATTAAATTAAACGAACGTAAAATAGGTCTCCTTCAAAATTAAAAATCCTCTCAAGTAGCCAATTAGGTCGACTAGGGCAATTCAAACACATTTATGCGAGTGTAAGACAATATGCCGTGCACCAGTAGTTGTTGGCAGATGGTGACGGTGACGACTGTAATTAGCGTGACCTTGTCTTGTCTAATGAGACGTCGCATGGCGCATGGCGAAGGGTTCTGTAATACATCTCCTGACAAGTAAACCAAATGTACACCTTGCTTTTTATTTAATTATTTATTTAAAACTTATGTTTTGTTTGTGTTGGGACAAAATGTACGAAAATCTTTAATTTCATAAACTGGCATTACTATTTTCATGCATGCATACAGCATTTATTGTTGGATGGTATAAGCATACAAGTTTTTTAATAAATTACATCCTATATTTGATTTTTACTCAGATTAACTTGTAACTTCAAGACTACATTTAGTTAGTAGCGTAATATGATAATAGCAATCAATCCATGCGTGAAGGTCACGTGTTTTTGGCGTTTCTAAACAGCTATTTCCTCCTCATAAACGCACTAGTGCATTTTACATATAATATGTCTACCCTGGTTAAGCTGTAATTATAATTTTGTAATTTTGTACAATTCGCGTTTGATGACAGTGGTGTAACTAAAATGAATAAATGTATTATTAATTTTTCTATCAACACAATCATTTTGTCGTAGTTGTCGCGCCCCCCCAAAAAAACGTTGCCTTCAAGTTCAAAATGATATTTTATGGGTCCAGTTCTAAGATACTAATTTGTAATCGCATATTAGTAGTAGCATTGAATGTGTTACTAGTTATTACTTATTATATAGTATGTGCACTTGCACAAGTAAAGTGTTAGATGGTAGAAGGAAGCAAGTTGCACAAGTATTTTTACCGTCCTGACTCGATTTTATAATAAGATTGTTATGGGGATGAGCAACGAATGCGCCGTTTCGTCTGCAGAAACGTTTCTTATTGCTTTTCATTGCAATGACTGTCTATTTAAATACATTGTTAGCATAATACTGCAAGAATAGGCAACAGCAACGCGTTTTTTTTTTAGGTTAATCCGTGGTGTCTTACTAATAGTTGTTTAATTATAATTTTATTGAAATCTGTGTTATGTTTCTTTTGCCAATGAATTAAATTTTATGTTAATTGTTCCACTAATTAATTGTAATTGTATTACTAAACTTCTAATTCCGTATTTGTTGTGTATGCCTCATTATCACCCTAATTGTTCGCGTCTACCGCATGATGCCTGTTTTTATTGTTAATTCACCAATCACTCGGCATACGGTCCGTAGAAAGTAGAAAGGTACACATATTGCAATAGCAAAATTCTTGATTGCTGAATGTTGAGATAACCCTTCATAATTATATAAATATAATTACATGGCACGTTAATAATATAAAGCATGATTGTTTGAACACGTGCACTCCATCCATCTCGCAAGTTTAATTCACGACGAAATTAGTGAACATCCTAACGCGAGTTGCCTTACAAAATGTTGTACTCAATTCATTTTAAATGGAGTAAAAGTTTGACTCAACTTTATGTATTGAATATTTAGATTTGAATACAAAGGCTGCATACATAATATTTACCACGTTCTTCCTTTTCGTCTTTTTTACTTCCCCCTAATTTTGTGTTGCTGTTATTTTATTGTTTTTTTATTTTTAATTTGAGCATAATCTGTATAGCTGTGACGATGATCAACTTTATGATTGGTGTTATCTTCAGTTATGGTTGTCAGAGTGTCGTCGTTGTGTACTACACTCGACCATGCAGCGTATACGTGCCTCGTATGTCCAGCCGTGTGGGGCACGGAGCTGAGTATCGGAAAGTGATTGGGAAACAACGATTTATGTTGTTATGACCGACCGAACGGTTGGTTATAACTAAGTACTCGATTTCATTGTTAGCACAGATAGGTAGGTAGTCGAACATTTCATACTTGAGATCTACAAGACTCGTAAACCTCACCAAGCCACTCCACTTATAAGAAACGTGGTCTTCTATCTGATTTGTTTACCATTCAGCACGCTCGCGACAAATTGTCTGCCTGTTTCTGTGTATTCAACAGATACACATCGACAAGATGGCTGTAGGTCTAGCTTTATATTAGGTAACTGCCACGCATCTACTAATTGGTTATAGCTGAAATACGTAAATCATAGCAATCGATAAATCTCCATTGTTTGATTAACCCTATGTGGAAAATATTTTATTTTCTAATTACAAGAGCGCGTTCGTTGTAATTGATTTTTGGGTTCTGTTGAAAGCTATTGCCTAGTGGCGCCGTGGCCACTATGTTACGATAACATCACTGGACCGATGATTATTTTAGCGGGTAAATTAGATTCAGCTCTTGAGTGGCTCGACCGAGGTGGTGTCGTAACTTCTAGTTCTACGGAGGAGATTCTGGATCAGAGAAGCTTACATCGACAAAATAGTGAAATGCTTATTCTTGAACGCAATGCCAATTTGTTATATTGTTATCTGATAGAATTTGTTAGTGTAGGATTTTATCAAATAATTGCAATGTTAGGAAGTAAGTACCATTTGTAACAATGTACAAACAAACCTGTAACTTATAAGTTATAGCTGTATTTCATTTCAATTCTTCTTGTGTATGTTTGCTATCCTCTCGTATAGTATAGGCACAGATATAATGTTACACTTGCGAGGTGGTGTATTCCGCCTATGATGTCTTGCTGATGAAGCGGTGATAGAAGTGGAATTATTATTAAAACATTGGCTTGATGTAAAAGTAAGATACTGAAATTTGAATTATAATTTTTAAAATTATTAGTATGAAACTGAATTCAAATTTGTGTCGCTTTTAAGTCGTGTTGACATTTTATTTACGCCAAAACATTATCAAATAAACATAAAATGTTGCTCGTATTTGTACTAAATTACCGAAAGAAACGCGATTTCAAGGTATTTCTGTAAACAACTTGATAACAATTAGCGACATAAAAACCTAGACACACATTTATAGACATTTCGCTAACCGACTAATCGCAAACACATTTGTACAGTAATGTGCGTCAAAATGTCCCCATATTTTGACAGAATATCTTTCAAAGATGTGGATTTGACTTTTGAGTTATACTAAATTGTACCTGACTACGTATCTTACTTTAATAAAGACTAATATAATAGATGATAATAAATTTTAATCATGAAAAAATAAATATAATACCATAATATAGTATTAGTGCTTGCCATGGGTTTGGGTTTAATTCTAAACCCCAAAGCCGCGTAGTATTGTTGCAAAGACGGAAATTTAAATTTAAATGCAATTTCTGGACCGTTTTGTGCTCAAGTCATAAGGGTTGTTCTTATTGGCGTTCAAGGAATTAATAATTAGGTATATGTGTGTTGGTGGTATCAAATATGTTTAGTTTAAAACGCGCACATTGTTTTTAAGCGGGTAAGTTGGTACGGCGGTGACGTTGGTAACGAGCCCGGTGGTCCCGTCCTGGTTGTCCACCGCTGTAAAGAAGGGGGGCATCTGGGATTCAAAGTTATTGTCTTGAGCTAATTAGTTGCATGGGCTTGGAACAAAACGAGGTAAAGAAAGAGTCGCGGCTGCCGAGTACACTTACACAGTCTTGCCGATATATAGCCGATAATTACTAGAGTTCGAGTACGTACAGCGTTGACGCAGTTTGTTCTACGGCGGTGACATGTCAATACAATTGTTAATAATACGGAGAATCTTTAGATCATTGTCGGAAGGAATGTTCCTCAATTGCTGCACATGTTTTGGGATAAATTTGTGTTTCAATTTAATTCCCAATTTTGTTTCAAGTTTATACCAAAATCAAAATGTTTAGTTTTAAGTTGCGATGCAAAACAACACTGACAAAAGGAAACTTGCACAAGCGAACCGAGTACCCATTTCCCTCTAGAGAAATATTGTATTGTATTTGTTTTGTTGTTTTTTGCTTTTTTGATAAACCTGATAACGGAAATGGTTGTCGATTTCCGAAACGTTAAAAAAAGTAAATAATAGAGTTCCATTCACTGTTTTTTTCATAAATGATATTGTTTTCTGACTAACACCAAATATTATGCCTTCATAATCTTTGCTAACACTGTATAGAATACTGACAAAATGTAATATTTCCGCACTACACTCTACTCCAATACCAAATTGTTAAGCATTCTGCTGGATATCTATTTTGTATACTCCACGACAAAATGCATTTTCATTTATTTCAAATTATTATTATTATTATTATTATTATTATTATTATTATTTCTCAATTTAAAAAAAAATCGAAATTCAAAGGCGAAAATCATTTACATATAATATGCCAAAAAAAAAACGCCTTTTTAACTTCCCGTTGGAACAAAAATGATGAAATTTCACATTGACGTTTACATTTTTAGAGTCATCGGATTTAAAAACACTGTACATATTATTACAATAAACTTTAAAAACAAATAATTAGACGCCCTGACAATATTTTTGGGACGTTGGGAAACTGTATTCAAATTTCTTGAAGTTCCTATTCCCTGGATGGTTCGGTTGCTGAGCCATGCTCAATCACACTTGCATATTATTTCCCCCCCTGCTCCCGTGACGTCACTACGACCTCACGCACCGAATGCGGCTACCTGGTAATTAGCTGCTGCGTAGAACATGTTAGTTAGTGGATGGCTTCGGGGTGCCGATGCGGTGCATGGAGGCTTAGATTAATGGCTGCCCATTGTTCGCCATCTCTTCCAGTCATAATTTACACCATTGACCGGTAGCCGATTATGTGTCCGTGACCCAAGCTTCTTTACGTCAGGTTCTCAAGATAGAAATACTTGCCTACCGACTGGATGGGATTATAATATAACAAGATATTATCTTCGATCGATCGCAAAACACATTTTTTAATACAAATTTGGAATGTAAGCCTTGCTTGCTTGCTATTTTATTTAAATTCTTGTTTAGGCCTACTATAAACATTAAGAAATATATAGTTTAGTAAAGTTTCAGTATACCGGTATACCTTAAATTTCACGATCGTTGGAGTATACGTTGTTAGGCCTTCTATTTATAAGTTAGTTTTTTAGAACGACTTTAATTTGTTTTAGTTCCTACATGAAAAATATTTAAACCCTTATTTTAATTCATTGCGTTCGTTAACTATATCATATATTAATAAATGTTTAGCAGATAAGTAAATTATCTCATTTTATTGGCTCACCAAGACAGAAGGGTTGACTTGTTCTACTACATGGCATTTTGTTTGTAAGTTTTCTAATTCGCTGTTTATTTCAGTGTTCTGGTCGCATAAATGTTCCTATATTGTACCCGCAATTCCTTCTTATTACATATATATTTTATACAAAAAACAACAACATTGTAATCTAGACTAAACTAATTATTATACTTATTTTAGTGAAAACTGAGTGAGTTTTGACCGTATTAACTACTGTGACTAAAATGGATTGAAGTTATCGAAACGTGATGCGCAAGTAATGGTTATAGCCGCTACACTGGGAGATGAAGTATATCGGTCACCATGCATGCAGCGCCGAGCTGTAACCAACACGTCCGAGAGTTAGTTCTTAGCTGGTTCTGATTGATAACCATCTCAAAGAGTCAACACCTGACTCTGAGTGCAAGCAAGTGCCACTAAATGTGGGTCAAGCTGAAAAGTGAGCGAAACGACGCACTGTGGAGGTTGTGATGGCCTTATTGGCAGCACGATTGACGAGATGTGTACCTGAAATACACGCAGTAGCACGATTGACGAGATGTGTGATTAGACTCTTTTTAATTTCAACTTCAGTGGAGAACTCTAATTTTCTGTTTTCATGATGCCTTCAGTTGGCCGTAAAAAATGATATAAAAGCCAAAATCGTCAGACCAATATGCATAATTTTCGGGGAACGATTTTGAAAACTATTGTAATTTTGTCTTTAAATATCTTTTTTTCATTATTGTAAATGAAATGTTTGTGTAACTGTTTTTGTCGAACAACAAATAAATAAATAAATAATAACTCTAAAACATAGCTTCTTCTAATAGAGTAAATTCCGATATACTAGTATGTAACACATTTTTGAATGCGTTTATTTTTACTTTTTCATTTGCGATATGTTGTAAATAGTTGGTAGCTGTATGTCAATGTAAGTTTCCCTCGCTAATATAATCCGATTGTTTTAATTGAACCCAACTGAACGACCCTGGCCTATCCAACCCAACCTAACGACCGCGCGCAGAGGCCTTGGCAAACTCCGCCATTGCCGGCAATTCCTTTATTGATGGTCAACACTGTTTGAAAAACCTATAAAACGCGCTTGTGGATATTTCTCATTGGCGAGGCTGGTATTTCTTTACAAGTAAATGCACTTATCTGGTGCTCAGTGGTAATGTGTCTCGCCGTGCGGTGGTATGCGGAGAACGACTACCGAGTGCGTGCGTGTGTATGCGCGCGCATCAACAATGCCCAGCTCCGCTCCGACTCATGTGTTACTGTGGAATGCCGATGGACGGGTCGAGTTTGCATAGGTTTTCAATTGAGCGCCATGGTACGATTAATGATTAACGCCGATTAAAGAAAGCTTAGTCATTTGAACTACCAGAGCCACAAACATTGCGAGGAAAAAATTGGAGGCAAGGTTTTTCTTTGCTACTTATCTGATCAGATCATCAGATAAGTTTAATCCAATGATCACTGAATCTCAAAACAAGGGAATACAATATGGCTGCCTGCACATCTTGTAATGTGTGCAATTATTGCAACAGCAACAAACTAAAAGGGACCGTTTTGTGATAAGAGTGATAAACACGTTCCAAATATGCAGGTAGAAACACACTTACAAAATGTGCTCTAGGAGAAGTGAAGTATGGTTGCTAATTCTGATTTAATTGTCAACCAGTATTTATTAATCCACAACCACAACAAATTTTAAAAAGTCATTATTTCCTTGATGGTAGAATGGTTTGATGCCTTGAAAGGAACATTCACTGCAACACTTTATTAATCGTTAATCACCCATTTCCTTTACCAGAAATAATGTTTTAAGAGTTTACCCTCTATACATATAATTCTTTCTGCAGTAGTTTCCAAAATTGCAAAACAGGTTTTACACAAATTTTAAATGAGTATTTTACAAACAGCGGCTTTCATTTTGCTACAACGCAAAAATAGTATTAAAATAATTTAAATACTAAATGTTTTAATTGGTTCGTTCGTGCTGACTTGGGTTGGCGTCGGAATTGGTTGAGTCGGATGAAACACTCCGCTCGCCCCTGCGACATAAATTTCGTCGCTTGTTGCAATATCAGCAAGTTCGGTTAGTTAGTGGTGCAATTACTCCTATTCTAATTTATCGAATCGTACTCGAACATGTGTTTATTGGTTGCGTCCTCGTCTCGCGGCCTCAACCCAGGCGACCCTCGTTTGTCTCGGGACGCGAAACCGTGTTTGGCCAACTACCAAAACCTTTTTGACAGTAATTAACTGTCCCCTTACATGTGATTCATGGGCTGGGAAGGACAATTAAATCCGCCATTAAATTTGAAAATTAGTGGGTAATCTCGCCTTTCTGCGGAGTGTTGGCATGGCTGATCTAAAAAAGGTTTGTTTTTATGTTCCTCTTCCTGTCTCTTATTACTCTCTGAAGAGTGATGATCTTAACAGCCTTCAGATGTGACACCATCGCAACAGATGTCACCAGCCAACTTCTCAGAGTTACTTGTGCGCGTCTCGGATTGTGTTGTTATGCTAATACTCGTGTTGTTTATGTTTATGTTATCACTTTGGCTCGTTTCCTTCTGCCATTATAGAGATATTTTAACAAGTCAAAATATATTACACATGGCTTCATCTTTATTTTGACGGTTGTCGGCGATAAAGCGAGATTTGGATCGTTGACATTTGTTTTGATGCCTGTTTTAACTGTCTTGGTGTTGTTACTAACTTCGATCAACAAAACTGTTATCAACACCTTTGCCATCGTAGCGAATCCTGCTCATTTATTTATAATATTCGGTTTTTGAGAGTTCGTTTCTCTCAAGTTAACAGCTTTTATTAAAAGTAGCATTGTCATAATTTAAATCACCATTCTCTTAAAAATTACTAACGAACAAATAACAATACATTATGAATGATATTATTTGCGTTGATAGTTTTTATTTCATGTAGCCTATGACTGTTCCTGCATGAAACTGCTCCCTCAAAAGTCTAAAAGTCAGAATTAAACCTAACACACTCACTCAAAGCACCTCAACACTCTAGGGCCTACATACCGCAGGGCTGCCACTGGCAACTATTTTCAACTATTTAGCAACTTTTTTAAAGAAAGCAACTATTCAGGAACTATTTTTGGCAAAAACCCTAAAAGCAACTATTAAGCAACTATTTCTACTTTCACATGTGTTTTGTACATACATTAAATGCCAAATTACAGATTTTACCAAACCTAAATCTTGTTTTTCGTTAAATACAAAAATGTATGCTATTTTTATGACAAAGTTGAGAGTTAAAACATGACGAAATAAGTGTAGTAATGGTTATTTTTTTCCGCTTTCGGCGAAAGGGCCTCCGGCAGTTGGGACATTGCCCCGCACCCCAGCTGCCGCCCACAAATTCTTCTAATGGATTTGCCCCCCCCCCCCCCCAATTTTAAAAACGTTCCTATGCGCCTGAGTTATGCCGTATCAGAAATTCCCTCCTTTTTTAAGTTTTGTTTAATTTTTAATAATACATTTTAGGCCTTTTATTTTTGTAAATAGTCATATATATTTTTTTTAATTTTAGTTGTCAATCACTATTTTTTATGATTGCATTACCATGGCTTATTATTATGGAGTAATGTTCCTATTTTATAGTTTTTTACTTTTTTATACTTTACTTTATGACACATAATGAAGTAAAATGATATTTGCTAAAATGCCTAATGTTTACACCGTCATGCCCAAGATAACACCTCAATTGTCCTAGCTCCCATATCCGATAATCATATTTTTTGAACTGGATTGTACCCCGATATTTATATTTTTTGCGTAAATTCGTTTGGAATTTGGCTGCATGGGCAACTTTTAGGCAACTATTTTATTGCATTTTGGCAACTAAAAAGGAACTTTTTTTTAACATTATAGGCAACTAAAGCAACTATTTTGGAAGGTGTCATGCAGTGGCAGCCCTGATACCGTAAGATGTATTTTTCTAGTCTTGCTCACTGTATGAAATCCTGCACGATAAATGATTCACGCTTCTACTTGAAATAAGTACTTTTAATGTAATTAGTGGATCTGTCTTGGCAGAATCGGCTTTCAAATTGGCTCCATTTTATTTTCCGATTGTCTCGCTAAATGGAATGTATCCTACGAGACATTCACACGACTTTTAGTTTAACAAAGATGAAATGAATTATATTCGTAAAGTTTTTTAAAGTTCTGTGCATAGCAAGGTTGTTGTCTGTGCATAGCGAACGGCCGCTCGTTGATAATTTATTTGTTGTAGCATAAACTGCTAAAATATTATTTTGCGTCTTTAAGGTAGATTTATGTTGTAGTGTTGTCGTTTACAGGGACATGCCCATTTCTTTAGCTTATGGGTGCGGCATTTGTAGTTGTTAACAATTTTTTATGTTTCTGTTGTCTACGGGTATGTTATAAAGCTGTTATCCTTTGGACCTTTGTCTATACAGTTGCTTTTAGTTTGGTTCTAGTTTTGGTGATAGCCAACGATAACATTAAGGTATCGTTGATTTTACCTAATTTCCTCTATGCTATACGTGTCATTGTTGTATACAGTTAATTTACCTGTTTGTTGTTGTCTACCTACAGGTTATATCTATAGTACTTTATGCTCATTCTAATTCGTGTCCTTGTCTATAGCTAGCTAGCGTAGTTGTCGAGGCCTTACCTTACCTTACCGTAATGGAACGACGCTGCTGGCGCTGTCCACAACGAATTCATCGTTTCCAATGGAGACCGTAGATCAAGAAAATATTTGTCCGTATCCATAAATTTGTGCGAGTAATGTCTTGCTGGTCTTCGAGCTCGATAAGATCTCGAACAGTGAGCGCATAGAAATGCTGGTTTACAAACTACCTCGCTCTCTCTCTTTATCTTTCTCTCTCTTGTCTTTTATTCGTTGTGTGGAGACGTAGAACCTATTCACTACAAATTTATACACTAGTTCCAATTAAACATTTTTGATGACATTATTTAAAGTAACGTATTTTAGGAAACCATTAGGGTAAATTAAAGGAGTATTTCATAAACACGTTAATTCATTATGTTATGAATGAACACTACAATATTATAATAGTCAGGTGTTTTCAAATAAGAACAATAAATATACGACACAAGTAGTGGGGAATATGTAAAATAAAAATACTCTTGTTTAATTTATGTTTCACGGAAAGTTTAGATGTATTTCATAATTGTAATACTTCTGAATACAAAGGCCTGCAGTACAGTAAAAGTGTGAGGACAGGGCACTACAACATATTATTGAACATAAAATATGGCATATTATTATTATTATTAAGCGAGGGAGCGGAGCGACTAAGTGTCTCCATTCAACTCAAACGGCTCTCTTTCTGTGATTCTGTCTGTCTGTCTGTACGTCGAAAATCAGCCGAACCGCTGAACAGATTGGGCTGAAATTTTAAACAGACATCCGGTACGAGTTTACTGAGAACTGCTAACAAAATCAGCTAGATCCATTGCGATTTAATCATACAATAAATAAAAATGTGATTTTAAAAATATCGATAGCATTTGTTTAGTAGCAGCTAGCGGGACGATAACTACGTGGCTTGCATGGCCTATAATCCTGTCAAATAAGAATTTTTGGAGGAAAAAATTGCGATGTCGCTGAATTTTTGCAGAGACCTTCCTTAAAGGATACTTATCAACATACTAAAACTCCCCTACAATCAGATTGGAGCTTCGGCCGCCATATTGGAAAATGGCGGCCAAAAAGTGTTTGTTATCGAATATCTTCAAATTTGTTTGAGATAGACAAAATATATCAATGGCAAAAATATTCCCCATTTAATTCCCTACAAAACAGGTGTCTTTTATAGTTTTGGTAGGGGCAAAGGTTACGTCACAAAATCGTGGTTTATATGTTGCTCATTGGAGGTACCAACTTATTTCCAAATTTTCACGCCCAGCATCAAACAATGCCCAGTAAATCCGTAAGAAATCGATTTAAATACAAAAGGACTTTTGTACGGGGTTCATGAAAGCTTCCATTAGTATTTTAAAAAATCAGGTCTGAGAAATCGAATTTTGCATTTACCCGGAATTTGGGTTTTTCCATTGTTGGCATTTCCTCAAAAATGACCTTTTTGACTGTCCTTTATATTAAGCACTAAATAGCAATGGAGGAAAAATTCTTCCTACCCACATTGAAATGACTTGAATAATGATCCGATTACAACCAAAGTTTAAATCCAATATGACTGCTAATTCCTAATATTCACAATATGAATACTGTTTTCGTGCTGTTTTTACACTCTTTCTGTTACATAATTTCCTTTGATGTTGTGGATATTAGAAATTAGCAGCCATATTGGATTTAAACTTTGGTGGAAATCGGATCATTATTTGAGTCATTTCAATGTGCGTAGGAAGAATTTTTCCTCCAATGCTATTTAGTGCTTAATAATGGACGGTCAAAATTAACATTTTTGAGGATATGCCAACAATGGAAAAACCCAAATTCCGGGTGAATGCAAAATTCGATTTTGCAAACCTGATTTTTTAAAATACTAATGGAAGCTTTCATGAACCCCGTACAAAAGTCCATTTTGTATTTAAATCGATTTCTTACGGATTTACCGGGCATTGTTTGATGCTGGGCGTGAAAATTTGGAAATAAGCTGGTACTCCAATGAGCAACATATAAACCACGATTTTGTGACGTAACCTTTGCCCCTACCAAAACTATAAAAGACACCTGTTTTGTAGGGAATTAAATGGGGAATATTTTTGCCATTGAAATATTTTGTCTATCTCAAACCAATTTGGAGATATTCGATAACAAACACCTTTTGGCCGCCATTTTCCAATATGGCGGCCGAAGCTCCAGTCCGATTGTAGGGGAGTTTTAGTATGTTGATAAGTATTATATATGGAAGGTCTCTGCAAAAATTCAGCGACATCGCAATTTTTTCCTCCAAACGTTAATATACGATCTTATTTGACAGGATTACTATGGGTAAGCATTTAGACTACCGCACGGAAGGTTGGAGTTCGGTACCCGTTGGCTCGAACTTTTTTATATTTTTACACCCACATATTATTTTTGAGGGGTGTTAAATGGGAAATAAAACTTAGGTGATTTTGTTTTATCTTGGAAATTTGTTAATGTTTCACGCTAATACGTTTTGAGCATAATTCGCATTTTAAATGTTCAATTTAAATGACTAGGGAAACGCCAAAGTCGTTGTTAAACGAGTGAGTGAGCTATGTGTTGACTGTTGAGTACACGGTATCATTCCCCATACTTGGCTTGATCCAGCCTTAGGTATAGGGGAGGAAAGGGAATGTTCCCGGGTACTCAACACTTGGCTCTCTCACTCGTTTAACAACGACTTTGGCGTTTCCCTAGTTATTATTATTATTATTTATTTTCCACTAATAGGCTTAGTAGGAAGGTTGGCAGAAAAGGGCAGTATGCCCCAAGCACAAGGTGTCTGCCAGCCTCTACACAACAAACTGTGATAATAAACAAGAACTTATAAAACATAGAACATAGAGACATAAAAGAGACAATCATAGAAGAGACAAATTAACAAAACAATAACAATTCAATGAATTCATAATATCAAAAAAGCAATCATAATGGAGAAGACTTCACAACTCTCTTAAAAGCAGACATGGCAAGACCTTGTGTTTCTTCGGACAGGGAGTAGTTCCAAATTTTGGCAGTTCGGCAGTAGAACCCGCTTATGTACGCGCTGGTTCGGGCAAATGGTGGGACTGGGCCTGGTAACGTTTATGCCTATGGCATTCACAAATTTGTCTATGCAGGGAACTCACGGTCAGCATCTCGGTTTACTAAAATGGTACACCGAAGTACCTTTGTGATAAAAATCGCTTGTGGTCGACCATTTAGCATCTACCGTTGCAATTTTTAAGTTATTGCATCCACGAAGTCGAGTTAATTTGGTTATAAGTTTGTTTGCTGGGAAATGGTTATGTATTTGTATCGATCCAGGATTCTGGCAAAGATATGTGACTGTGAAACCAAGAACAGCTTCCAACAAAAAAGTAGATTCTTGATCTTGATCTTCATCAACACCTAATCCGCGTGTACATCAGTAACAACCAACAACATCATTATTGACATCGTCACATTTAATGCACACCATTATGCTGTACCTGTTCTGTTACCACCTGCAAATTAATGTAAATTGAAACTTTATTCTAATTTTGGCTAACCGCTTTAAGTGACATTAAACAAGTTACGTTTTAATGTTGATTTAATTTGGCAATCAATGAACTATATGCATAGTACTGACTAGATACTGATAGTTATAGGCTATCATTCACACGGTTCATTTAATGCTTGTTTAATTTATTAAAACATTTATTGCCTGTTCGCTAATTATAAATAATGAGGACGCCAATTTGGCAAAAGTTTAATGAATGCTGGAAATGCCACTCTTGTGTTACGAGTATTTGCCCCTTACTATTTTTCTTTGCAATGTTGTATTAATTGTAAATAAATAACTATGTACACTCGAAAATGATGATAGGTAGCTCTTGTGTTTTTTGTATGTTTTCTGTCTGTTTTTCCTCTACTAGACAATCGTCTATCCGATATTATAGATTGGTTACATTTTCAGAAAACTTCGCAATCTCTGAAACATTTCTCATGAAAATTCCGGAAAAACGTACTTCGATCATGATGAATCTTACTAACAAGGCCACGTTACGCACGCTGACGAGTATATTATTTGGAATTTTCATAACTTTGACTAAAACACACGAGAAAAATGGCTCCGCTAACACAGTTTTATAGAGTAATAATTAAATAAAAGTAATAATTGTATTTTTTTTTAGGTAAAATCTTAGAAACTAATATGATTCGTTCGGGGAAAACTTTCAACATCTAATAACAAAATTTCCTACTCAGCTGCGCAATTGTAACGTGAGTTTAATCAGGCAAAATGTGTTCAACTCAAGTAGGACCTTTTTCTGTTCCCTCGCGTCCCCATCGTGACGTAATGCTGGGGCCAGCTTTATGTTTGTACCATCATCTCCGTTTTATTTCGTCGTCCCTTTTATTGCGTAGCTCGTTGATATACCGACTATCGCCGTCATTATGTCCACCAAGGTGGGACGGCTCGCTAATTGTTAAACCAAACAAGTCCCGATAACGCGGGGAGTTTATGACTTTGGGACATTATCAAAATGTTGTTTAATTCGACTATTAGATATGAGATAAGTTTTCTAACCTCTAAACGATCGTTTACCATTCAGTTTCAATTTAATGGTGTTTGTATAATATATTTTTATTGGACTGGCTTTTCGTAGAGGTCATCCAACTAAGCTTATAATATAATCGCTCGACGCTAACGTGTTTTTTTTTCTGGGGTTGGTTTTCTGTTTGTTGCCAGCGTCCCTAGGTCGGCCAGACGCTCTCGATCAGATATAAATAGGGAATAGATGATGGACGAGAGGCTATCATGACTGCTTTGGACCTGAACAATATTTTCATGTTTTGTGTTAATGACTTCTTCGCATGAGGGACGAAGGTTAACGTGAAATATATGCGCAGTTTAGTCTTTGTTTTGGATACTTTTGTGTTGTCGGAGCCAATTTTCCGGCCGATTATACGTCTGATAAGCTCGCCATCGATTTGTCTGCGAATAATAATTATTAGTTTGATATTTTGTCCACGTCGAGACTTTTAAAGCGATGCTGAGAGGGACATTTCCTGCTACCACAGGATTTCCTAGACTTGGAGCTTGAATGAAAAGTACTGCTTACTCGCAACAGGGGGATGGAAATCGTTATGTTTTGCTGCGGAGGTGACGTTTTATATATATATTTGGCTCTCTCTTGCTGGTGGCGTTGCAAGGTTGTATTATACTTTCGTAAGGACATGACTTGATGGTTACATTCACATTCACACATAACTTACATATAATCTCAAACCGTGTGTTGTGTCAATAGCCTACTATATACAGCGTAGATTGAGACCAGAATAATGCATTCAAAAAGCATATGTTAAAATAACTGGTACAGCATTTCCGTATGGTTTATGTGAAACCAACAAAGTGTTCTACCCCAATAAACTTTGCAATTAGTTAGCCTTAAGCATATTATACATTTCTAAGACGCTTCTAAATTGTTCTATTTTTGAGCAGTAAATAATGTACATGCCCATATATCAAACTAACATCAACCACACACTGTTGTTTATCAATAAAACTTCTCGTTTTCATTCTGCTGTTTCTCATTGCGTACGCATCCCTAAAACTAGCGTATATTCCAATCCTTCTATGTGTATAAAGTTTCCAATTGAAAATCAATCCTTTTACGTAATTTGATATCCAATAAATCCACATTTTTTATCTCGATGCAGCTTCCTTCCATACTTGGCAACGTTACTACGCATCGATGCTGGTCAACCATGTCTAAAGGCGGTTTAGTGACACGTGGTGTTTTTTTATTTAGTACAGTTCTACAATAAAAGTTTCAATAAAAAGACTTGTTTTATCATAACCTAAGGGGGACATGCCGTGTGAACGCGACTGTATCACGTCCCGTGGTTTGAAATATCGCGTTGTGTGAACCAATACTGTCATGTCGCAACAAAGTGGCTTGATTCGTTGACTGCTCGCGGCCACTGGGCAAGGTACCTTTGACTTGGACTCACAGGCAGCTGGCTTGGTCCCTTCTTGACTACTCGGGCACTGGGCAAGGTACCTTTGACTTGGACTCACAGGCAGCTGGCTTGGTCCCTTCTTGACTACTCGGGCACTGGGCAAGGTACCTTGGACTTGGACACACAGGCAGCTGGCTTGGTCCCTTCTTGACTACACGGGCACTGGGCAAGGTACTTGGACTTGGACACACAGCCAGCTGCCTTGGTCCCTTCTTGACTACTCGGGCACTGGGCAAGGTACCTTTGACTTGGACACACAGGCAGCTGGCTTGGTCCCTTCTTGACTACACGGGCACTGGGCAAGGTACCTTGGACTTGGACACACAGGCAGCTGGCTTGGTCCCTTCTTGACTGCTCGCGGGCACTGGGCAAGGTACCTTGGACACAGGGGCAGTTGTCTTATTTGGTCCCTTCTTGACTGCACGGCCACTGGGCAAGCAATGTTCCTATGGACACAGGTCAGTAGCTTCGGTTCCTTGTGCTGGCTTCAGCTGAAGGAACGAGTGCATGTGTGTGTTGCGTGACTGGGCCTTCTCGTTCTCGACAACTTTGTAATAAACACACACAAAATACGAACTCTTGATCTTAATTTTGAATGCTTCTTTAATATATTTATCGTCGAACTCGACACTGCTTGATATCACATTGTGTTCATATATCATGGAATATTATATTATCACATTATCCATGTGGCTAGAAGTGTTACATGCTTCAGGTTGGATGTGTTTGCCGTCATGTTTTGTTAGCGAGCTGAATGATTCAATATAATATACGTGTTTGTTCCCCTTGCTCTCGTCCGTCTTCACGTATCTTCACGTGATTTAATGTGCCCTGACCGGGACTCGAACTCACTAGCTCCGGGTATACTGGTATCTGCTTCTCTGTATGGATTTTTGGCATGCACAATGAATTTTTTATTTGATTTAAATTTTCGAATTTGGTTTCTCCAAACTGTTACTGAATCGACTTTTAATTTTGTGATTGTTGTGTACCTGCTGAATCGAATAAATATAACATTGCACTGATGAGGTATATCACCTGCATGTTGTATTAGGCCACTCTCTATGAGGTGGATAGTTTGATATATTGATTCATTTAAGAGTCAACCGGAGTTTGGCCTGTAGGCCTAAGTTGGTGATAATGGGAGCTTGAAAGAGGCACTGGAGGTGGGATTTCGCAAATGTCACTCAGAATATTCGAAAAATAGCCGTCCAATAGACGGCCCGCAATTGCAATGTACGTCTGTGGCTGCACGATGTACTGCAGAAGCTCCGATACGGTGCGGCGCCGTGAGTCCGGTCTACGGTCCGCGAGGCGCGAAGCACTATTATTTCACATCGTTCGCAGTCTCGCTCCGTGGACGAGTTACAACAGAGGGTGCTAGATCTAGGGTGATTGAGTAAATTTTATGATCAGGAAATTCCAAATTGGTTATTAATGTATGTGATGAATGAAAAAAAGTGTATAAATCTTACCGACTGAAAACTGTGGAATCGAAACACGCCCGTAAGAAGTATAATATGTATATTCGAAACGCTGATTTAAGACCACAAGACATACTTGAGGCATGATTGGTACATATTTTAATCTACTTATTATTACAATTTATTATGCGTGGGTACGTGTAACGTGCCGTTTATTGCGCTATAGCTAAGTACATAAGTATACCATAATATTAATATGGTTGTGCATACATTTAATCAGGATGATATTTTAGCTAGCTGTGCAAAGCCACCTCCTGATGCAACCATGCACTGATCCATTGATGACTGGTATATAAGAATGGGAATTTGAAATGGCTTCTGAAGAAAGTGCTGTTTTTTATTATTCATTTGACATTTGCTACGATTGAAACTCGTCACATTTTCTTCTATCAAGTCCGTATCCATAAAAGTACAGTATGTATAGTGTACAACAATAGTACCTATCATTGAGTTTATGCTTCCGATTTTTTTCTGACTGCATTAAACGGAAAGATGAAAAAGTCAACTTTTCTCCGGCCTTTTGATTATGACATTTGTTCTGTAGGTGGCGGCCTAATAAGAAACATAAATATTTAATATTCGTACAAACTATTTCCATGATATACCTATACATTAAATTCATTCAAATATATTTCTTCAATACCTATTACCTATACCCAATAGCTGTACCCAATGACATCCAATGTAATGCACGTAAGCTACAACGACGGCAAGGCACGTATGTTAATTAATGAAGTGAAAAAATATTGTGAAAGGAGAAGGAACACCAATGTAATGTGTGTTGAAATTATGAAACGGTAATGAATTTCTTTCGAAGTATATTTTTATGTTTGCTAACTTGCGTTATTATATTATTATTTCTCGGGATATTTGAAATAACCTTTCACATTATTTTCTCTATTCAAGAATGCATAAATAAATTTTAAAGCAACACCATATTTTCTCGCTAAGTAAAATACGTAACGAAGTACATCATTGATACAGAATGAACATTGCTGCCTTCATTTGATGTGTCAACCATTGTGTAAATGTTGAAGTACAACTTCAATTCAGCTTTCGATTTCGATTCCCGGGTGTGACCGTTTTGCTGTAATGAGCCAATGAGTGCATGAGAGCTCGAACCAAGCCCATTTGGATTATAGAAAACACTGTATTATTACTACATGGAATCAACGCTCTGGCATTATTCCCTTCGGCCTTGCATTGACATACTATAAAACATCCTCGGAAGGTCGGTAGAAGTGCGTAAAAGTTGTATATAAAATTGTCTTAGTAAAGTGTTGAATGACTCATCGCCGGGCATTGGCAATGTGTTATTGGATCACTCGAGGCGGCAGGCGGCAAATGCATATTACACGAAAACACGCCTCTCTGTTGTGTCCGTTTGGAACAAATTTTCCAGACCACAAATATTGCGACATGTCTCCAGCATCTCTGACATAGCATTTGTCGAACCCTGCATGGCTTGCTTTGACCGAATAACCGTTAGAGGTAGCTCATGCATAACGCGTGAGACTCTGATTTGGAAGGAAACGGTTGAATCCCGTCACCAGCAATCCTAGCTGAAAGTTTCATCCGGGAATTCTTGAGCCCTTAGGCGAATGCCGGGATGCAAGCCTATTTTAGTTTTTATTTCTAGTGCAGTGCGTACAATGTCTTCACTTATATTCAATTAACAAATTCTGTAATTAGCAAAATACATACTAAATAGGTACGTCGTCTCTATAATGCTAAGTTGGTTGGAATCCGCCCGGAGAGTGAAAATCCTGAGATCTATAATATATCTTGTGGAGACAATTTTTAATTTCTGTTTCATGATAACCCACCAATGCACTTCTCAGGGCTAAACAAATTATACGAAACATGTCAATCGTGTGGATGTGTGCGTGTGTCAATACAATGGATCTACTGAAACACGCGCCATCGAAATAATGGATGGTCATGTAGAATCGAACACAAAATAATTCCAAAACTGAGCCCTACTCATATTTTTTATATGCACATTACAACAAACCACAATCACTGCGTGAAATGGTCCCCCTATCTCGAGCGGAAAATTTATTAGTTATGTTTTATTTTATTAAAAAAAAAAAAAAAAAAGTAAATACGGCCTAATACAAAAATACTAATAGTAGACCATATAATACATTACCGTTAGACTACGTTTTAGCATTGTTTTCCAACGAAAATAATATATGTCGACTCTAATACATTATATTTACGAGTATATATATTTATATATAATTCAAAAAGTGACTACACCGGGGTTTGAACCCGGGACCTTAGCTGTCCGGGCTATGCTCTTACCAACTGAGCTATGCAGCCACCAATTTAAAACTGTCTAATTCTTGGTCTATTTTGTACATTACATGTACGGACAGCTAAGGTCCCGGGTTCAAACCCTGGTGTAGTCACTTTTTTAATTTTTGTCTAAAGTACTAACATAACAGAGTCAAAGTCGCCTACTTATAAAGCCAAGGTTAATCGTATATCCCCTAGATCATGGTATATCCCAACTCTAGGGTTATAGAGATGGTTTGTATTCTCTAGTTTTTTTCAGTGCTGCTCTACAAATGTACAAAACAGACCAAGAATTAGACAGATTTAAAATTGGTGGCTGCATAGCTCAGTTGGTAAGACAAGCCCGGACAGCTAAGGCCCCGGCCCGGGTTCAAACCCCGGTGTAGTCACTTTTTAATTTCTGTCTAAAGTACTAACATAACAGCGTCATAGTCGCCTACTATGAAGCCAAGGTTAAACATATAAATAAAACCATCGACCCAAGTCAAATATTATTACACACACAACACGAAATGTCTTACAATTACCGTATTCTATAATAAACACGCATGTGACCAATTGTTTTTTCAACACTAACCCTACACACCTACACCACACACTTCTTATAGCTTATTTTTCATGGGAGATCACACACTTTCTAAGTATGATAACTAGCACAGAGTCACGAAAAATAATTGAATGAAAATAAACCAGATTTGCCTATATCTCGATGTGACAGAATTGCGTCGGTTACAAGGTCACTGCATGTTACGAAACGAAATGAACGTCTGGTGTCCGCTTGACACTGGTAATTTACGAATCGGTGGCTGTCATCGGTCTACAGTTGTGCAATCTTCAAATATAAGTAGTATAATAGGCAGATAACTTATCCAGATAAAATGAGGAAATACGATTTTAATTTCGTCTATATTTTTGGAACACAGATTGATTTTTTAAATTCTTTTTGGCATAACTCGTTAATTCCTGTTTCCTTCCAGAAGAGTTAGAGTTAGAGTAAGTAAGAGAACTTTTCATAACATCGTGGGTGCAAGTGAACCAAAGGTGAATTCACATCAGAGCGCTTTGCTTTTGCTTGATGTCCAGATATTATTTATAGTTGGCGACTATGACGCTGTTATGATGGTAGTCTTATCAGAGATATAAATTAAAAAAGGTGCCTCCACCGGGGATTGAACCCCGAACCTCTGATGTCTGGGCAGATGCTCTCACCCCATTTTATTATTAATTTTCTTAACTTCAAATAAAAATGGTCCCGTGCCGTGGTTGAAATAAAAAATATAATTTCATCTACCAAAATTTAATATTCAAGCCATAGCCAACAATAAAGCCACTTTGTTACGACTTATCTCATCTTAATTTGACAGCCGTGGTTCAATCCCCGGTGGTAACACTGTTTTAAAACCATTATAATATATACAATGTTAATTGAAATTGCCAAATAAAGTCGAATAAAATACTGTATTTAGATTATGTTTGTTATCATCATGGAAAGTGGTTTTCCGCGTGCTTCAACCCATTTTTTTCACCTATTAGAGATGTTTATGTTCGTACCCAAACAAATGGACTTGTTGCCATGAACCCTCCTCCCCCCCCTCACTTCCGCCTCAACTTCATATTAGTACATCACACGCTTTCAATAGGCGATACACTAAAAATTATCTTACTTCAATTCACGTGCAGTAAAACTTGAAAGCCTCAGAGATGCATAAATGTAATAACGCGCCGTGGCTGGATGTATTAATAATTGTTTCATTCTGTTGTGTTGTGATATAATAAACAAAATTGTCACGACTGGGGATCGAACTCAAAAAAAAATACTGGTCCCTGTACATATAATAAATTGATATTTGGGATGTTCCGGTATCGAACAATTGTCTGTAAGAGTGCAATAAACATTGACGCCAAGCATAGCATTCTATAGCGCAGATCTATGCATAATGATTCAAATGGTGTCCTGCAGTACTTCACGAGCAAAGTCATGCAGCCAATCAGAACAAGTTATTAACAAAATTATATGACCTGTCACTCAAAGTGGTGAAAAAGCTTCGTGTCGCTAGGTTGCGCCACTTGCTGGAGTCAAAAAAGCCTAAAATAGCGCCGAAACATGCTTTCGTACTTCCATTGTACAGCGGACACCCCTTGTCCAAAAATTCTCAGATTTTTAGGAATGCTAGTTAAAGGTGTCTATTTACACGTGTGTTGAGTACTTTTTCCAAAAAGTGCTTGGTAACGCCTAAAAAAATTCGCGAAAAAAGGGTAAATGTTAAAATATTCCCCAAAAGTTAACAAAATTTATTTAAAAAACAAGGGCAATATTGGAAAAAGTACTCAACACACGTTCATTGGACGTCTTTACTGAGTAAAATAAAAAAAAAATTATAAAGATATCTCAATTGTGTCGTTAGATACGATGGAAGTACGAAACCACTGCAACACACCGAAATAATACAGGGTCCAGTAGAGCCTTAATGAACATCACGTTCATTTACATAACACAATACTAAACACGACATTATATTCAAATACCATAAAACCGTGAATCTGATTATAGGCATGTCAATATTGTAAAAGAAAAAATATTCAATTCATTTGAATTAAAAGAGCGTATTCTAAGTTGTAATAATATATTTCCTATGTGTCAACCATATCTTTTACAAGGATCCTCCTCTCTACTACTGTAACTTGGTAATCGACTTGCTTCTCAGAAGGGTGTCTTTCTAATTCAAACCTCGGCCAAAGCGATTACTTTACGCGGAAAATACATCCGAAATCCAAAGTGATGAAAGTTAACAAAATAAAGTTTGCGGTTGCTTCATGTTTACATTATTTCAGAAGTCTACTTAAAACTTCACCCTCCTACGGAAAAAGTTTTTGAAAAAATTTCAGATGAGGTTATTGACCCATCTGTGAATACCTACATACATTCGATTAGGCCTTCGCGTAATTCTGTACTTATGACAAAGTAGTCAATTAATTTAGTTCTTATATAATAACTTATTATATCGGCGTATTTCCTGGTGTAGACTTGAATGGCTACTTTTTGCTTATTATTACAAGTATGTAATTGCGCCGCTGCTATTGGTACATAGGTTTCCAATAACAATCGTGACGCAAGTTTTTATCGAATAAAACCTCGTTTATTGGCGGGTTCCCACGCTGACTACCTCTGCCAGGCATCGGTGCGTGTAACTACGCCAGAATTAGACAGCCGTCGGGAGTAGAAATAGATAATATTATTAGGTAGGCAGGCTCGGGGTTTAGAGCTAAAAGCAGCATTTATCAATCTCGTGAATTATTTCGAAATTTTGATTCCGAGGTAGTCGAATAACTCACTCATAAAGTTCACGCACTGAACTTGAACCTCATGGGTCAATTATTTATTTAAAACTTCAGTTGTACTTTGGAAGGACTCATTACAAACAGTACACTGCTGGTAATATAATAGTAGTATTTGATTTGGTTTATTTATGCGGGTGTATTATGGGTCAACTTCATTACATTTAAAAATTGTTATTGAATCACTTTTGTATAAGCAAGAATTATTCTTGCGACGACAATAATCTTAATCTCCCCTTCACAATATCGAAGAACAAATACATGCTTTGAATTCATGTATTCTCGCAAATTATGTTTTTCGCAAGTATAATTCTACCAAATAGAATGTAGTTTTTGTTTTTGTATATTCGTCAATCTATGTGCCCACCAGCCCCTACTATATTCATTGATTGAATGATTGATTGATTTATATTCGTTGCGCATCGTCTGTAAACCTCAATATCAATCACTCAAAGAAGTCAATGTATGAATGCTATATTTGTAGATTCTGGCAAAGCGAAACCTGTGTTTTGCAATCAAAGTTCTATGAGAAACAAGAGGAACACAAGTCGAATCCGGCAATCTATATCATTCATGTTAACTTGTTAATAAATGAGATACTGGCGTTGGCTGCGAGGTTCGGATCTTGCTTTATGGCCAGAGTGGAAGCAATGAATGAGATCTAATGAAGGGCAAGGCCGACCGAGCTGACTTACTAATTGCTAATGAGCAAATCTTAAAAACGAGTTGGTAGGTCCAACACCTAATAGAAATCGCCCATGGACATTTAAGTACATGATTACATGAAATTGCTCTCAGAAAGTCGCTTAATTGTTTTTTTAGTCTTGATATATAAAGTGTAATCGTCCGTCTTGTCTCCTAGCCACTTAAGACAGGAAGCCATACAAGATATTTATAATTTCTTCCAAGTTAAACACAGGTTGATATGGCTGGAATATAAACCGAGTGCTCTCAGGCCACCAATCAGCGCAATTAGGTATCATTTTAAACATATGTAACAAGCTTGTTGAGAGCCGAGACGTTCAAAGTCATACCACGCCTTAAATGTTCCTCAGTACTCGGTAATTAAGTCACAGTTTGAAATCAATTTGTCGTGGATGTTCCCTGTGATTAGTGAGTGATTTGAACGCGTAATTTGGGCCACTTAGTACGATCTCTCCGAAGTGTATATGCATAAGTGGCGTCGCTAACAGAATTCTTCTGTTTTTTTGTTTCATGTCGGTCATCGTCTGTGTTCTCATCAATGTGATATTGACGACGACGTTGTTGATTTTCTCTACCTGATTGCTGTCCATCCAGGACCCAACATCGGTGAGTCCGCCTTGTTATTTATTATTATTTTTTATTATAATTTGTATACCACTGATTGCTATATTTCCTATTAAAAATATCGATCTTTCGCTCACTCGTCGATTGCGTCGGGGCCTACAGGGTTGGCTTGGTCGCTTTGATTTACTGTCCCCCACTGAAAATCAGTTATATAACTGAGTGGGTAGACTCTAAATACAATTTATTTATTTATTTATTTATTTATGTTATGTTATGTTATTAAAACCCATCGACATATACGGTACACATTATACACCAACTAAAGCATCATTCACAATCAGTTCTAAGTCGTAAGGCGCAAGGTCTAAGGCGTAAGGCGTAAGTCGTAAGAAATGCTAGGCGTTTACAACAACCATACCATTTTTCATTGCTCCTGTGTATTGCGCATGCGCTTACAGTCAGCTGTGGAGTTTCCTTGTTCGTGATTGGCTCGTCGTAAGAAACCGTCGTAAGAATTGGATTTTGGGCAATTCGTTACGACATAAACCATACGCCTTACGACTTGGGACGTGTTGTGAACGTTCTGATTGAAATACATACTCGGCAATACAAATTATTACGCCTTAGGCCTTGCGCCTTACGACTTAGAACTGATTGTGAATGATGCTTAACAAACACAATACAAAATAATATCAATTATAGAATACAAACACAAACAACATTTTTACATAACTCAAGTGGAGGGTTTTTACGAACAGCAAGTACTTTTTCAGGTCAAACTGAAATAATTTGCAATTTTTTGTTTCTTGTGGACGATTGTTGTAGAGAATAGCGCATACGTACTGTGGACTATTTTTATATAATGAATGTGAACAGGACAAAATAAAAACATACGTTATATTTCTTGTGTGGTAAGTGTGATTGGTCGAGTTGATGGGGAAAGTTCTGCAGTTTTGGAATGGACAAAAGTTACTGTTTGAATTATATTCGAAGTAAGGGTGAGAATGGGTAAAGTAATTCCTACAAGATGTCCGGCGAGAGAGACCAGCAATTATTCTAACAGCCCCCTAAGTACCCTCAAGCGCGAGTGTAATTGTTGTATAAACACACACCTGATCGCAGACACACTATTATGCAATGTTGAAGCGTCGCAACGAGTGTCGTTAACTACTGACGACCAGCAGTTTAATTTGTATGGAGCGTTTTGTCTGCTGCAGCTCATCACCATCATCATTATAGTCTCGTCGACGTGCGCCATATTATAGAATAGCAAACTGCGCAGACTAACACGTAACAATATTTTTTTGAGCGAACATCGCAGAATTTTGCTCTTTCCACTTTTTCATCTACACAGTCGAGTTACAAAATAATAACATGTCAACATCCAACAGAGTAATTTTGTGGTGTTGACGAGGAACCAGTTCCTTTTTGAGGTAGTTTTTGGTAACGCTGACCTTTTTCAGGTTCCTTGGTATATCGTGGAACGAATATAGCTTTCTCTGAAAAGTTCCTAGAGCTGTTACTTGTGTTGTGTTCCCGCCGATTCCAAATTAAAAATTAAAATACGAACTCAATTTCATCACTTTTACTTTAACACACTACTGGCTGAAATACGATATTTGTCTGGTGTTTGAGACTTTCTGTTCTTCCGAGAATGGACAAAATGGAACCTGCTTGTTTGAATAGTAGGTAAATTTTTAAGATCCAAATTCCTATTTTTTATTCCCTTTCCCCTTATTTTTTTTTGTCGACAATAACCTTTTAAGTTTTTATTTGTGGAACTTGCTAAAGACTGATGGTTTGAGGTGATTGATATGACATGGACGTAAGTTCAGTTCTGAGAGCACCGTTGTTGCGCATTTATTTGTCTTCTCAAAAGTCCTCGTGTCGATGTAAAAAGTCGGGTTACATATTTTTTGGGAACTCTTTTATCCGTAAATTGATAGTCGAATACTCTAAATGTTTTACTAAATTCTTCTTCAAACAGTTCAATATTTCAAACTGACTGACTGTCAATATATTTTCTGTGAAGCGTTCTGTTACTCACTCGCGATTCATCAGCATGTAACAAAATACCAAACCCAATATTAACATAATTTCTTGTTTCTCCAGCATAATATTTTGAGCTTGGAACCCTGTTTGTTTTGAGCCACATATTTCAAAACTGCACGGGCTAGTCTTGTGGAAGACATAGTGTCTCATAGTCTCTCGCTCGCATGTGATTATCATACTAATTCGCGTTTAACGCACTGCGGGCGCGAACTATGCCGTACCTTTCCATTAGCCTAAAACATTTCGTGCTGGCTCCACATAAAGTCAATAAAGTATCAATATTATAATGAAGAGGCGTGAGCCGAGGAAAATATATCCATATTTACTTGACCGGCCGTAAAGCTAGCTCGCGTGAGCGTCCCCTGCTGTTCCGTATCCTCTCCGGGCCGTGCGTGGCCAGCTCCTTCATTGTTTGTGTATTATATCAACGAGGCTGCTTCTTGATCGTGGAACCGCACATAATTCAAAACGTCCCTCCCTCCCTCCTCTCACTCCCACAGAGAAGATTTACAGACGTACTCGGGAGAAATATCGACCAAGGTTGGTTTCTCGTTTGGAGATCTTTCCAGAGATCGAAGGGAAATTTATTACGTTTGCTTTGCGGACCTCGTTCACAATTTGTGGTTTGCAACGTAATTAAATTTTAACGAATTGGAATCTCATATCTGACACACAAGGAATAAACCAACACGGTAATTTGGACTAGTTTATGGCTATTAACGGGTTTTGAGAATCATCGTAAAACGGCTGGGCCTCCCATACGGACTTTAAAATTATTTAATGGTCTGGGGGGCATAGGCTTTATTAAGAACTACACAGTGGGTTCTTGTTTTTAATGCTAATTGGGTTATTAGTTTCAAATTACTGTGAATGTCGTGTCATATTGTTGGTTTTTTATTTGTTTCTATTTGAGGTCTGCTGCGTAACCAAGATGCGTTCACTGTATGTGTAACAGGCACTTGATTAAATTAATAATAATTGTGTATTCCTCCCCTGTGCACTTGCAAGCATAAAAGCATGATATATGTTTTGAGATTAGTAGATTTTCTCGGAAGGTATAACAAAAAGTTATTGATTTATATTCAATAATTGTAATTTTCAATAATTCAATAATTCAAAACCAACCTGCCAGTGGGTGAGGATGCCCTTTTTGGGGTGAACGTATTTTATCCGGACACGGAAATTCAATAATTGTGAGATAGATGAACTATGAAGATAAGATATAAAAACAGTTTTGCAGGTACATTCATAGGCCTATAATAAGGGCATATTTTTATTTTATTTAATTTTAAATGTACCTATTTTGAAATTATATTCACATTACATATTTCGATTGTTGAGTTTTTTAAATGTCTCTTCTCTTCATAACTCATGCAACACACGCACGTGTATACACGCATCCATTTCTCAACCTCGCATTACAAATCAATTATTTATGGGCAATCACTTTTGCTAACATGTGTTCACGGGTCTCGCCAAGGCGTGATAACCACGCGTTACTCTATCGCTAATCCCTAATGTTGTTTTACAGAAAAACCCTTTTTATTCAAGTCGGTTCATTGTTAATAAGTTATGCATAATGCAAATTTGTAATGATTTACTAATGTAAATCTTCTTTAAATATAACATATTTTCAGATTATAGCTTGATGTTTTAGGCTCCCATCTAATTTTAATTAATAACTTTATATATTTCCAATCCAGCAACAGTCTGGTATAATTTCGTATTTATGTATCTACAGTGAAGTACTTGTTTGTTTCATGTCTCCGTGGCCTGCTATAATTTCGTATTTATGTATCTACAGTGAAGTACTTGTTTGTTTCATGTCTCCGTGGCCTGCTATAATTTCGTATTTATGTATCTACAGTGAAGTATTTGTTTGTTTCGATTTCGATTGGTATCTACGTGAAGTACTTGTTGTTTCATGTCTCCGTGGCCTGCTACCCTTCCCCGGGGCCCCACCCCTTTCTTGGGGTTTTTTTTTTAAAAAATTTCTTTTATTAAAACCGCCAATTCCCGTCCCTCCCCCCCTCCTTTTCCCCCCCGAGTTTTTCAGTTGGGGGAAAATATCGACCGGGTTTTTTCGTTGAAACATAAGTCAAAAAGCCTTCCTCCCTTCTCCCAAAAAGTTTACAATTTGGGTTTCACCAATTTTTTTTTTGGGAAATTTTTTTCCAAGGACAAGGGAAAATTTAAACCCTTTTTGGGGAAATTGCAATTTTGGTTTGAACGTTTTAAATTTACGTTAAACCGGGCCCCCCAAAAGGAATAAAAAATAATTGGCTGTTTATGGTTTTTAAAGGGGTTTTTGTTTTTAAAAAAGGCTGGGTTATGGGTTTAAATTATTAATGGTCTGGGGCATAGTTTTGTTTTTGTTTTAATGTAATTGTTAAAAAGTTTCAAATTATGTGAATGTCGTGTCAATATTTTGGTTTTATTGTTTCTATTGAGGCTTGCAAAAGGGCCATTAAAAGGGCATGTTTATAATGGTTTTTGTTGAGCATTTAGTAGGGAATTTTTTCTCGGAATGTATAACCAAAAGTTATTGATTTATATTCAATAATTGTAATTTTCAATAATTCAATAATTCAAAACCAACCTGGAAAAGTGGGGCTTTTTGCCAGTGGGTGAGGATGCCCTTCTTGGGGTGGACGTATTTTATCCGGACACGGAAATTCAATAATTGTAAGATAGATAAAGATAAGATATAAATACAGTTTTGCAGGTACATTCATAGGCCCTCAATAAGGGCATATTTTCATTTTATTTTATTTACTAGGGAAACGCCAAAGTCGTTGTTAACGAGTGAGTGAGCCATGTGTTAAGTACCCGATTACATTACTTTTCTTCCCCCTACCTTGGGCCTACCTAGCCTATCATAGGCTAGAGAGGCGCATTATGACCTTACAGTTGACGCGCCCGTCCCCGTATACCAACTAAACTTTAAAAACTATTATTTATACGAATATAATTATCAAATTTAAAATGCAAATGTTCCCGGGTACTCACCACATGACTCGCTCACTCGTCCTCACTACGATTTTTGGCGTTTCCCTATAGTCTAGTTGGCTAAGGCGCCCTTGTAGCCGAAATGTGAAAGAAGTGAGTTCAATTCCCTGGTCGGGAAAGATTTTGTAATTTCTAGATTGTATTTCAAAAATAATTGAACATGATTTGAAATGCATAATATAACGCAGTGTTGTCCATCATCTGTGGCAATAGGGCCTACTATGGTAAACATAGCCAGTACGAAATACGTGAAAATATTGCAAGGTTTACTCAATCTACGAGCGAATTTTGTGGGTACCTTGACGTGCAACATTCGACAGACCTTGCATGGGCACGCATTTCACGGCCAGGCGAATAATAAACAAAAAAATATATTTTCAAAATCTAAAACATTGTACCCGATTACATTACTTTTCTTCCCCTACCTTAGGCCTACCTAGCCTATCATAGGCTAGAGAGGCGCATTATACCTTACAGTTGACGCGCCCGTCCCCGTATGCCAACTAAACTTTAAAAAACTATTATTTATACGAATATAATTATCAAACTTAAATGCATAGTTCCCGGGTACTCACCACATGACTCTCTCACTCGTCTAACTACGACTTTGGCGTTTCCCTGGTCTAGTTGGCTAAAGCGCCCTTATAGCCGAAATATGGGAGACGTGGGTTCAATCCCCTGGTCGGGAAAGATTTTGTAATTTCGAGATTGTATTTAAAAAATTATTAAACATGTTTTGAAATGCATATAACGCAGTGAAGTCCATCATCTGTGGCAATAGGGCCTACTATGGTAAACATAGCCAGTACTAAATACGTGAAAACATTGCAAGGTTTACTCAATCTACGAGCGGAATTTGGGGGTACTTTGACTTAAAACATTCGACAGACCTTGAATGGACACGGCATTTCACTGCCAGGTAAATAAAAACAAAAAATATCTTTTCAAAATCTAAAACATTGTCGTTAAAATAATTTCATAACATTGGAAGTCTATTTTTCAGTTTATTATTTCTTGTATGTTTAAATCGCAATGAATCTTGCTGATTTTGTTAGCAGTTCTCAATAAACTCGTACCGGATGTCCGTTTAAAATTTCAGCGCAATCTGTTCAGCGATTCGGCTGATTTTTAACGTACACACACACACACACGCACGCACGCAGAAAAACAATAAGGGCCGTTTAAGTCGAATGGAATCACTACGTTCGCTACGCTCACTCGTTCAAAAATGTACCTTTTTTGAAAACATTGCATATTTCGATTGTTGAGTTTTTTTAATTAATGTTCTTCTCGTCATAACTCATGCAACACACGCACGTGTATACACGCATCCATTTCTCAACCTCACATTACAAATCAACTATTTATGGGCAATCACTTTTGCTAACATGTGTTCACGGGTCTCGCCAAGGCGTGATAACCACGCGTTACTCTATCGCTAATCCCTAATGTTGTTTTACAGAAAAACCCTTTTTATATTCAAGTCGGTTCATTGTTAATAAGTTATGCATAATGCAAATTTGTAATGATTTACTAATGTAAATCTTCTTTAAATATAACATATTTTCAGATTATAACTTGATGTTTTAGGCTCCCATCTAATTTTAATTAATAACTTAATATATTTCCAATCCAGCAACAGTCTGGTATAATTTCGTATTTAAGTATCTACAGTGAAGTACTTGTTTGTTTCATGTCCCCGTGGCCTGCTATAATTTCGTATTTATGTATCTACAGTGAAGTACTTGTTTGTTTCATGTCCCCGTGGCCTGCTATAATTTCGTATTTATGTATCTTCAGTGAAGTACTTGTTTGTTTCATGTCCCCGTGGCGCCATCTGACCGACTTGTTCTGCAACCACAGGGCGTAAGTACTCACAACACAATGTGATGACATGTTGTCCACGTGACCCCACCTGTTCAGTCATCAGTTGACTGTTCAGTTCTTGGCAGGAGGTGAAGGTGTCAGATTCTCAGAACCACAAGCATTCTTGTAATTGTTTACAGGCTGCAGTCAGTTTGACTGACTAGCTAGGAATCCTGTCGTTTACACAACCTCACCAATATTCTACTTGAATGAGGATGCCTTGTTTATAAATTTAAACCTGAATTGAACGTTACATTCTCCTTTAAAATTATTCAACGGACAGTTAATTAATCGACAATCTAGAACATAGATGATGATACATTTTAACAACGTTTTAATGTTTATTTGATTTGCTAATTTATTAATAGAGAAGACAATTACAACATTGTTAGCATAACAGCTAACACATATCCTGAAGAGATAAATAGGAAGCAATTGAATCACCTTTATTTGTCACTTCTCTATCCGTCTGTGCCTGCGTCATGTGTTACGATAAAAACCAATAAACAAACCCGGCACCTCCACCAAAATATTGCCTGCGGTGCTAAAAGAATCGAAAACGAAACACCCTCGAAGTGGCAAAAGACTTTGGCAGAAATAGCTTGTGAAATTGTTTTAGACATAAATAAGCTAATGAATTAATGTTTTATTTACTCACTTTGTGCTTCATGCACAGTTCCAGCTTTACACCGAAAAAATTAAATATATTATACCACATATCACTGCTGCAAAGTGAACAATACCACACACTGTAATAGGCCTGATAATCGAGTTATTATGTAAAACTTAATCAATATGACAAAATAAGAGATTGGAAGCTAGTATAATGTAAACTTTGTAGATAACGTGTTAAAAGAAACGAAACATGATTTGGTACAGGAAGATGACTAAGATAAGGGATAAAACAATAAACTAAACCCCTTATTTAAATACTTATCAGATGATGACTATTTTTTGTTTTGGATGGAAATAATACAATGTCTGACTTTACAAAATGATGATGCCTTCTCGAAACCAAACCTGGAAAGCGAATCTTGATTCCGGTTGTATACAAGACAGACTGTCTTTCTACATGAGATTAGGCGGCTCGTTCTCAGATAATATCTAAAATATTTCGTTATGACAGGGATATCAGTAGGAATATATTGTCGGGATGTCCGAATGTTCGGGATTCGGTGTTTATGACTTGCCCTTGTAAGGAGGTGGTTTTTATCGGAGAGAATCGGGTATTTTCGGTGCATCTTCGGAGGGGACTTACAACTACAGGACATCGATTAGCCTCGTTGCACGAATTGACCTGTAACCTAACCACAAGATCACTAAAAAAGAAATTGTGTTGGGTACGGGTAGTACCTGTAAATAAATGTAAATTGTAAAGTTGTGAAGATGTTTTGACAGTTTTATGAAGCTGACATTTTATACTGATAAAACATTATACATGAGTGAAGCAGTACCCTACATATGTACCGGTAACTGCTTTCAATCTAGAAGGTCCATGGTTGGTTCGATTCACGTTTCGTACTTGAGTTCTTATTAACGAAGCACTTTATAAATGTTACCAAAATTGTACCGACAATCAAATCTTCAAACTGCTTGCGTATAAATTAAATGCTCATTCATCTATTTATGCATTTATATTTTATTTTATTTTATTTTGCGTATTGATATTAATTAACTTATTTGTTTATCAGTCTTTATCAGTCTTGTGTATCAGTCAACTTTCTAAACAAAGATGCATTTATCTACTATAGTGTGTGTTCTATAGAGTTAATATTTGCAGCTCTAGAAACAACTTTACATTTTGAATAATATTTCTTCAGCCTTAAGCAGGAAATCCTTTGACGTAATGTATCCTACTTCCTTTATCCAACAAAGCTGAACAATGCTTGTCTTGATAAGACCTCTTATTTTTCTTGGAGTTTAAGTCACACATTTGTAACCTAGATATGATCGCATCAGATAGATATGTAATGCTGGGATATAAAAAAAACACAAGTATTATGCCATTCAGTTTAATAAGACAGAACTATAGCATTTATTACTGTCCACTTATGAGGGCACTTGACTCGAGGTTGTTTAACTCATACACAAATACAAAAGATCATAGCCCTGCGTATGTACACCCGCGTTCATTATTAAATCAAGGGGTCTGGAAGATACCTACCGTTATCGACCTCGCTCGTGATATTCGGTTCGTTCTGGCGTATATTCACAGAGCCATCACTCTCTGACGTCATCTAACAGTGTGAGGAAACACGGCGGCCTTGTTTTACTTAAGACATGGCCTGTTGGGACTTTTGAACATTGGGCCCAGGGCCCAGGGCGTAGTTAATATTATGGTGTACAAGCTAAAACGAAGTTGACGCTAAATCATAAACTATAATATTAATACATGGAAAATTGTCAAGAGGAGGCACTTTCTTCAAGGTGGGTGTTATGCATGAATAAAACACATTATTTGAATTTAGGAACAGCATCGTTCAAACAGTTCAAATCGAAAGAGTATTCTGCAAGAGACATATAGTGACCTCGAGAAGTATACATGATTGAAGTATGCTCATATGCTAGGTTACCTGCTCGAATCCCTTTCATTTGCGGAGTTTGAAGATGTGGAATAGTTGATTTAAAACTAGAGCTTCTCTCAGACATATTTAGTGGCTTGAAGTTGAAGGAATGCAAACAATGCATTTCAGTGACAAGTCAAAGGAGGGAACACTAAGAGGTAGAATGCATGCAAGCACACAAGTTATGTGGAATATGCCGTGCAGAATTTAAAAAAAGTGGAAGAAAAGAGGAACAAATGAAAATTGTTTCACATACCCAGTAATCCCTGGATTGAAAACATGATGATGAATTGCAATAACAGTACGGAATGTCACCGCGTAGTATTTGCATATAAAACCAGACGAAATAATATTATCTAGAATGTAGGCGACTGCAAATATATCACGGAGTGTTGTGTGAGAAGAATTGCTCCTCCACAATAGTATAGATCACGTGTTCGTGAATTCACTGAGTGTGGTTGAGGCCCTATTACTATATACTTATGTTTTTATTCAATATCTGCACTAAGCTATACATTATATTACTTTTATGTTAAAATGTTAAGAGCCCGATGGCTGAGATATTTTTGTACACACTTTTTTCTGTATTTTTGTGTTGTCAGCACGATTCCGGCTAAACCGATACCAATTACGATGAAATTTTATGGAGCCTTCGAAATCTCTGAACTTGAACTGCACGTTTTTGAGCGCAATCGGAAATTTTTCTCATAAAAATCGCAATTTTACGATTTTTCGATTTAAAAAAAATTCTTCGACTTATAACACACATACTTTATCCGATTGTAATGATTTTTTCACGAACTTAATTTTTGAATTAAGATATTGTCGTGAATTTGAGCGTATCGAAATTATTTCTCATGAAATCGAAATTACGGGTTTTTCTTTTTTAACAATTCTTTGATTTAAACAGCTACATGCTTTTTCTTTTGTAATGATTTTTCACAGAACTTAATTTCATGAATTTATATATCGTGTTTAAATTGAGCGCAATTCAAATAATTATTCTTATAAAATTGCAATTTAACGATTTTTATTTTTAAAATTATGATTAATTAAAAAAATAAGGAACTTTTTTATTAATTAATTTAATTAAAAAATAAAGTTAATTTTATTAATTAAATTTAATAAAAATTCTTCGACTAAGTAATGATTTTTTCACAGAACAAGAAATCCCGTAACACATGGCAGCTCAATGCACCATTTACGCTCATCCAACACGCGGCGGATTAAGCGTTTCCTAGTATTATTTATTTACCTTACTCAAAAAATACCAGCACCGTTTTGTGCACAACACAGTAAAACAAAACATCGCAACAAAAATTGGCAAGGTTTCGCCATGTCATCGTGTCAGCAATGGGGCCACTCGCGCCTTTAATTGATTTACTGGCGTAACGTGGCGTTCCTCTCGTCCCGTTCTGCACGTGAAATGGAAAGTTATTCCACGGAGGTATTGAAATATGTAGCCTGCTTCCGCCGCTGGTCACTCACGGTGTATGAAGGATTGCATGCCGGCCGTATCTCGCGCTCGTATCAGATTAATTACCACGTTACAAGGGGAATATATTTACTTCTCGCATTTAATTTTGTATTATAATTTCTTGTTATTATAACCAAGGGGTGTCCCGAAGATTGTGGTACGGCCGATCCTAGTTTATTACTATTACAAAGAATATGTCGTATGTCTGTGCTTGAGTCTACGATTTTATTTTATTTGATATTGCCTAATGTCTCATATTAATGCACTAAGGCTAATCAAGACGATGAGTGGTGATAGATGAGGATGAAGGGTGAATAGAAGGGAGAAGGGGAAACCGTGTACCGGCACGTAGCATACTTCTTTCGAAAAGTACCAAGGGGACCAACGGCTTTACGTCCCATCCGAAAGGACGGTGTAACTTTGACAGTCATGTCGGTTCCTCCACTAACCCGGACTGCCGAGCAGACGTCTTACGATAAAACCGATCTTTATCACAGATAAACAAGAGAATTGTTTGCTGGCATTGCTCTTCTACAAGAATAATACAGAACGTGGTTTGTGACCCTAGGCTAGGGCTAGGCGGGAATTTCCTTAAACCCGGCACCTCCACCAAAACGAGACCGAACTTTCATTTCTGTATTCTTCTTCGACAAGCTGTTGATCAAGTAGCTTCGATATCTATTTTGGGTACTCACTTGCCCATGCTGGTTTTCACAACTTAAATTAACTCTAAGTTGGTCATCTACTGTCAGAACTTACAAAAAGCTTGTGTTTAAGACTTGGCTAGCTTCTAGCGAGTAGATTTCCAGTCAAAACTGTATCCTCGATTATCATATTTATAACGGTGAGTAATACTGATAGCGAAGGCACGTAGGTTCGAATCTCTTAGACCATAGTCCATTCATTGATTATTCGTATCGCCTCAAATAGTAACTGAATGAATAGAGAATAGCTACAACAACAATGAAATATTCAAAACGTTAGGCTGTAATAGTTACGTTTGTGTATGGTTGTGTGTGAATGGGCTTGCCGTTCTTAATACTTGCTGCCCACGTTCCGAGCAAGCCAACTGTTTAAAACAAGTGGCACAGGTCAATCATATAGTGCTAATCGCCAAGTATAATGTGCCTGAAGAGTGTCTTTTTCTCAATTAACAGTAACTGTTTATATTTTAATAATCTCATTAGTTGTCAAGTTTTTTTTTAATACATACAATTATTAAATATTAACAATTCCACCTACGGGAGTGTTTCCCGACTATCCAAATCGAGAAACCATACAATTTTGTTTTACTTTTTTTAAGTTAAAACGCAGTAAGCATAATATTGCGTTTAGCAGATCAACGCCTAATATTAAAAAAAAGACGTTGTTATAACCGTCATTCGATTCTTCAGGAACCCGTTGTGTGATGCCGATCCTAAAGCTCCCAAATTAGTTCGCCAACTTTTATTTTAGTTGTTGCAATTTCTAAATTTTTGTCAGGAAATCGCGTTGAAATGCTGTTTTTTATAAACATTTCTGACACGCCATATATAATTATAACTCTATTTTGATGGCTTATTACCCTTTTATCGTGATCAGGAAACCACTAACTATAATGCATCTGCCAATTAAACCATGTTCGTTGTTTGCCATAGTTTTGCCCGCCATCTTAACGTGTGCGCAAATGAGCTAAAAGCTGTATTTATTTCTTGATGTGGTAATTTTATTCAACCGCCTCTGGCCGAAGTTGTTCAGAAGTTTATTACCAATGCTATTCTCTCTTATCTTCGTTAGTTTTATAGGTAAATGCAGATGCAGGAATGTCCTCAGCTTCGTATAGTTTGATCCAGGAAATTGTAAAAGCATCGCTGCTGTTGTCTTGTTGGTACCTAATAAATATCGTGCGGGCTAATGATGTTATTTTATAACCTCCTTGTACCGGGTCCAGGGGTATCAAGATCAGGCGCGTTGGGAGGATTTCACAATTATTGTGCGCCACAACAACCCACTAACTTCGCTGTGCTCAAATCCACAGAGTTAGGTTTGTGACCTTATTTGACAACCCCAGTTGGTGAAGTCTGTGAATCCTATATACCAACATCCTTTGATTGCATTTCTTGTAAATTTGCGGACTGATATTGTAGGTAATACGCACGGGTATACAGGAGTCCCCATTGGGAGCGAAAATTACCGTTATTGAACCGCATTTTTCCCCGCGTTCAAGACTAATGGTAGAGGTTTAGTATGGCTCACTGTCTTGTGGTTACAGTCTCTGCTTCCAATGCAGAAGGTCCAGGGTTCGATTCCCGATATAGGCAGAAGTTTTTAAAACTTCTGATTTGGACTTAAGTCCATCAGTTCTGAATTAGTAAACGTTGACTTAAGAGCCGTCCTAGCAACGAGGCACATAATAAATTCAAAGTTGTTTTTAATCGGTCTTGTTGATTCTAGCGTTGATGCGCGGGTGTTCGCACTGTCCATACCACTGTTTGCTATATTTCCTATTCCTATCCTACCGACAGTGTTGGCTCGGGCGCTAAGCGCTCGACTCTGATTCGGGAGGTCCCGGGTTCGAATCCCGTCGAGACCGGCAATCCTGACTGAAGGTTTTTTCCGAGGTTTTCCTCAGTCGTTAAGGCGAATGCAAGGGATTGAGTCCTCTTAAACAGCCCTCGGACATCCCTTCACAATTTCCTATCCGCACATACTAGTTCACCTGAAGAGGGGCTAATTGCACCCTATAACAGGTTTCCCACGATAAAAATTTAAATTTAAATTATTAAAAAATATCATCGATCTTTGGTTGGTTATCGCTCACTCGTCGCTTGCGCTGCAGAGTCGGCTTGGTCGCTTCCCCCACTGAAAACCAGTTATATGACTGAGTGGGTAGATTCTAAATTTAAATTTATTTATTTATTTATCCAAGACTGCTTTTTCTATAATTCACTTGAGTTTTTTTCTGCGTCGTGACCTTTCAGTAGACACATTATCTACATTATATATAAAATATACCCGGTTACCTTGAACCTAAAAGGGAACACTGTACCCTAACCTACATGGATTTTTGTGTTATTCGCATGTGACAGTTCGGAATTACCGTGTTTGCTAATGCTATTGCTTTTTTCGAGTAATTCCGCTCGTGGAGTGAGTGTTAAATTCCCATTAACTGCGGTACGAAATAATGGCCGTGTCTACATCAAACTGTGTTTGTTGATAATTGAATTGATGTCCAGGATCTGGTGGATGTTGTGACTAAAGCAGGACATATCTTACTGACCACTGAACACCTGTAAGATAAGGTTTTCACCGCGTCTCCATGGAAGTCATTGGTCACAACATTCAATCGTTTTTTTCCGATTTCTTTTCAATCTTTTCTTTTTTTGCAAGTTTTATTATGTATGAAGTTCATCGTGATTAAGTTCTCTTTTACTTGACAATTTTTTTTTTCGTACAGCAGACGAAATCTATTTTAGCCAAAGATGTTGGAATAGTATATAGTAGGTCATTCAAAAATAGGATACTATTGAAAGAGGAGAACAAGCAGGTCCACAGTTCCACAAAGCACACACATTATTGATAATGAGCATTATTTCAAAAACACGCTCTAGCTAACAGTTTTTTAAAGAGTGCCCATTGAAGCAATTTATAACTAGTAATTAGTTTTGCCCAGACAAGAGATAGGCATTTTACCGTTAGGGAGAAATAAAAAGTATTGGTATAGTCAAGTTGAAAGTATTTTTATCTTCCTATAATTCATAGATATAATATATAAAATATAAATAATAAAATAAGCACTACAAATACGAGAGTTAAAAAACGCATTGTTTTCCTTACCTAAACCTTTTTTCGTTTGTTGCTTGTTTTTAATATCTGTAGTATAGTAAAGTTAAAAATTTATTTATATTTGTTTCATTTTAATTAGTTTATTCAATTTTTTTCCTTCCATTTTTCATTTTGAATAAAGCTACATTTTAAATATAGTACCTACCTTGAAATATTACCTTGTACATTGACGATGTTATGTTTTTATTTAGTTTTATTTTTGTTTTCATTTGTGACTATTTTTTTAACCGAGAAGGATATACGTTAAATAAATAAATGTAAGCCGCCATCCCTTTCCATGCCACGGCCCCCTAGGTTTGTGCACCCCTGGTCGTCTGCGAGCAGTTTACAGAACAACGAGATGGACAGCTGATGTGACGTCTTATCATAATTACTCTTATGTTAATGGCGGTGAGACTAATAAGGTTACATGCCAACTAGCGATAAACCTCCGTATCACATGCCATGGGAGAAATATAGCCACACAATGAAACGAAATTCAAATCTATAGGCCTAGTTGATGTCACTATCAACCTTGGATAGACTGCAGTCCTAGCTAAAACTAAAACTACCCCGACGCCAGTTAGATATACAACGTAGTTCACACGCCTCCTCGGATAACTAGGGCGCTTCGCTGATGGATGAGCGTATATTGCCTTCTGCATTCCTAATTTTAGAAAAATCGTAATCGAGCGATTTTCATGAGCAACATCTTTATTAGACTAGGAAAACGCTAAAGTCCCGCCGCGTTGAAGGATGAGCGTTTTTTTTGTAAGTTTTTTGTTTGCGTTTTTTGCGTTTGTTTGCACTTTTCCTTTGCAAGTGCTTTTTGAATGCATTGTAGGTGATTGTTGTCAAGTTTCTATTGTTACTTGTTAATAGGTATTATAAACCCAAAAAAACTCATATTAAAACCTTTATTTCTGTGGATTCTGACAAACTTTTTCAACTTTTTCTTTCAAAAGGTACTACATCACCATAACCTTAATGTCCATGTGAAATCTGAACGTTGTAGCCCCACCCGTTTGGTCAGAATCGGCCCAAATGTGACGAAAATATCGCACTAAAAATTGAAAAACTAATATTAAAACCTTTATTTCTATAGATTCTAGCTAACTTTTTCAACTTTTTCTTTCAAAAGATACTACATCACCATAATCCTAATGTCCATGTGAAATATGAACGTTGTAGCCCCACCCGTTTGGTCAGAATCGGCCCAAATGTGACGAAAATATCGCACTAAAAATCGAAAAAAATCGTAAAAGTACGATATTCATGAGAAATATTTCTTCGATTGTACCCAAAAGCAATACACCTCTAAGTTCAGAGAAAACGAAGGTCCCCTCAAAATTACATCAAGATCGCTTGTGCCGTTTGCCCGGAATCCTGCTAACAAACAGACAAAAATACAAACAAACAAAAAAAAAAAAAAAAAAAAACATTGGAGCTAAATTTTTTGGGGGTCAGTGAAATTGAAGTTTTCGCTTCGCTCGCTACGCTCGCTACGCTCATCCAATTATAACCATAAACGAGGCATCTTAACTTTGAGATTTCGGAAGGTCTCCTGAAATTTTAATCTATATGGGAGTAATCGTTTGGACAGTAGAGGACAAACAAACAAACAAACAGACGAAAAATTAAATTGTAAAAAACAGTATTTTTTTTAGAATGATACAGACATAACGTTTTTTGTAACTCTGGGGATCGTTGGGACGGGGCTTGACCCACCCTAAGGGAGATTTATATAAATTTAAAACCCGGCACCTCCACCAAGAAGTGTACCTGAACGCTAATAAGCTACGCTCCCTCTTTTCGGGTGCTTGTCTTCAACATTGCTGCACCCTTTGAAGAAAACGCGTATTTGAGTATTGTCGCACCTTCTTATTATCAACGTTGTTCTAGGCACACGGTGGGTTTTTGCACATGTCCTACCATCAGCGCAACACGCACACGTGAAGGATAATTTAAATCCACAGAAGCGATCGTAATAGCCGCTAGCTGAGGTTAATTCTCTCCTAGTTACCATAGCCATTTCATTACTACGCCCGCCTTGGGCACTGCGATACAATGTGTATCGACCATTACATCCGTCATTATGGCTATTATGTCTCCTGGTAATATGCAAAGAGGCTAATTGAGACGAGTGAAGGTCGCATGCGAGGGTTAGCAGGTGGAACCACATCAGACGGATGTGTTCGCCGGGACGTATTGCCGTTGATTTATTGACATATTTTATTATATACAGGGGTGCAGGGTCGATTGATATAATTGAACGTAATTAAAATGTATGTACCAAAAAGTCTTATTTGCAAATGTATAACATTTAAATAATGCTGTGTAGTATATTATTTTGAATGAACTCATTTTATTGTGGTTTTATTATTTGCATGTTATAGTTGGGTTTAGTATAGCGCATGTCAGTATTTCCAGTAAACTTAAAAAGTTTATACACAATACACTTTTTTTAAGTTTATGTTTTTATAATTTTTGGCGAGAATAGGATTACATCTGTGCTATTTAAAATTAATCAAGTTTTCAAACAACATGGAATTCCAGGTGCTCCTGAACCCAAACCTAACCGACATGTGCACATTGCTACTTATTTATCGTACCTCTTGATATTTTATCTCCCGTTGCAATATTTTATGTGTAAACTTTGGCCTTATAATTTAGATGAAAATCAATTTTTTGCAGTGTCTTTATTGAATTTTAGCTAAAATTAAAATTGATACTTTACTTTAAAAATGTGACTGCAAGTCTACAGGGTTGATGACTAATTCTTTATTTGTTCCAAACTTGCATAAATATTCAAGGCAGATCTAGCCCTGACTTATTGGGGGGATAGTGAGATGTTTAATGAAGTCTTGGGGCCACTTCGACGGTCGTGTCGATAGCTTCTAGCTTGAACGGAGGGAGCAATAATATGTGGAACTAATGACTGTATACTTTTGATGATGATGATAAAAAATATAATAATTATTATTGTGTTGAGAAGTTACAAACGATTCAGTCTCATGTGTTGGTTGAGATACGACCAAGGACTATAAAGCTCAAATTTTTCCAATTGTAAGTGTTGGGACACTGGCCCCCACTTGTATCCTTCCTGCCTGTAGAAATCGTTGCTCGTATATCATAGGATTCAATATTCGAAAATAAATAAATGTGCATCTGCAATGATACTATACACACACCATAAGTCACGACATACATTTTACGTTTAATAAATCGAACTCCCTTCCCCACTACCCTAAATATAGTCGCCTATTTTCAATCCGCCTGTCATTATTAAAACATTGTTTTATGTTAATAGTTTTTCCCCAATATGTCGGTTAACATTAAAACACGAGTCCTAAATGTCAAGCTGACACTCTCACACACACATGGTAAGTAATACGAATACGATACATGGGCGATAGCCGGCTATTAAATATGTAGTAATTATTTGATATAGGAGAGGAAGGAAGGGAAACGGGTTTCTCTGTCTGTGCGTGCGAGAGATCTGGCAGGTGCAATCTCGCTCACGCATGCATACGGTGCGGTGTTAGAATATGAGGATATTCGATAAATTCAAATGCGCAGGTGTGAGGCGATCGCGTTATTTTACGTGGTGCGGTCGTAAAGTTGGGCGGTCGTCTCGTGGTGTCTTGCCTTGACCAGCTCAGCAACCTAGGTTTGCTTCTTACCTACTTACTTACATTCACAAAGACCATGGGTTATATTTGGGGATTTGCTTGCCTGCTTTCGTTGAACGTACTTCTGACTGAATGACTATATTATTTTTTTGATGTTGTGCAAATACATAGGCCTAGTTGGTTTACTTGGATAGCTACAAGCAGCGTACGAGAGCACCCGAATTAGGAGCGAAGCACACTATTATTATACAGTGATTCTTCCAGCATTGAACTCTCTTTGGTGGAGGTATCGGGTTTATAGATATACACACTTCGGGCAGCGCTAGCTCTGCCCATTGACCCCTAGAATCATCGAAACCATCATGTACCATCCTTGTTCAGAGGTAAACAGACACAGAAACGTAAATTAATCGGATGCCACGTTCGGTTTTGATCGTGAGAAGACGTGACGCACATCTCACACAAGACGGATGGACTGAAATGTGGTATATCTAGGGGAGCTTCGGTTCCATGCTTCTGAAACTCTATTTTAAGCTTCACACAGGTGCCAAAAAATACCAAACAACAATTATATATTTTTTGTGTCTAATCAACCGTGTTTTTCAATTTTCTCAGATAAGCAAATAAGTAAAAAAAAATATAGTCAAATGAATTGAAACCTGGCTCTATAAACATCAAAGCATTTTATTATAATATTTCTGATCGGGCCCACGGCAAAGTTTGAATCTACAAATAATTTTATAGTTTAGTTCCTCATAGCACACCATTCAATTAGATTTATTTTAAACTGTTTTTCATGAAGGTGTCCGAGAGAAAAAATGTGTCGTTTTACAATATTGTCTTTCGTACGATTTTTTTTCTGTTGGCGGTACAATTTGGTAGATAATATCGGTTTCGGCTATAACGAGAGGATATTTTATAATGTTTCCATAACTTCAGTGTGCATCCTTAAATAATACCTGCTTACTGTAGAATTCACATTTCCCCTAACAATCAATGCGTTTTACTAGCGGCAATCTGCTGCTAATAATCGCTTTATTGGAGCGGTCTACCCCAACTATAAACCAAAACTTACCACGCAAACTTCATCATGCGAATCTAGAATCTTTGCCTTTTTATATTACTTTGCATAATTAAGTTTTCCTATCTCCCACCCCCTTTGCTGCAATTCTTGTAATGTATAGCGCTGCGGTAAGGAATATTTCGAAATTATGGTTTTGTGGTGTCTTGGTGACATATCGTGAGTTTTGCAGAGACTTTCTGATTTGTTTTCATAGGGTAAGATATCATTTGTCATGACTAATTTTTGTGTTTCTTCTTTTCATGTTTCTTCAACGACTTCTCGCCTCTACACAGTATGTAAGTAAAATACCTTATTAGTGAATGCATTAATTGATATGCACGTAAATCAGGTCAGAACCTCATATCGATTGATAGCAACTGCATGCATACTATCTGTATCCAGCATCAAATTCAGATTTTATTCGCAATATTTGTTATTCGGGTATAGTTCTACAAGAATACAAAGAATAAAGTTTCAAATACAGTTAAAGTTTCCGAACTTTTCTATATATTTTAAGCGTGCGTCTTTTGAAGCCCAAGGTTCAATTTTAGACCAACGCCATCAAGTTTCTTCATAGTTTCCAACTACTTCTTTTTTTAAGCCCACCCCTTCAAAAACACACGTATCATGTCAACAAATGGAAGGTACACACATATTTGCTTGTTTGCTATTTATTGACTTTGTTTAAAGAAAGGGGACTGTTTTCAAGTTGTGGTCAGTAGATGCTTTGATTTCTATAAGTTCAGCCAGTGCTGCTCCTGCCATTTCCATTGATTAATAATGTTCTTGCCTCACCTAAGGGTTGAGATTTTTTCTTCTAACTGGTTGGGGTATACAAAATATAAGTACAACGAATTGGAAAGGTACGTGATAACCACCAAGCCAAATTGTAATTACCTTCAAGAACAAAAATGTACTTAGTTACATAATACGTCTAATTTAATTACTAAAATAACAGTTAATAATGTTGGTGAATTGGAACTCTTATTTTGGTATAAGAATGTATTCCTACATCCCAAGTTGACATTAATTGATATCTAAGGTGTAATGATTACTACTTACATGGTGTATTCGTATTATTGCATTATCATTGTAGTTGCAGTAACGTTTGCGTTTTGTAGGTCAAAAGTCACTTTGAAACACATCCTTGGATTCGCCAGCAAGAAAGCTAGCGCCCTGTTGCACATCGACTTGCTAGTTGATTGTGCCGTGTCTAAGTATTTCTAAGTAGGGCTGAAATCCAAGCTGAATGTTTAGCCTGTTGGCCCCTGCTGCGTCCTCGCCCCATTCACCCATTGTATTATTGCTTAGCTGGCATTTTCATTACTGGTCTGTCCAAATTATTGATGATAGATATGTTTGTTTTGGAGAGATTTGTCTAGTCATTATTGTTAGCACGTGTAGGTCGAGGGCTCCACTTAATGTACTCGCTTCTTATCCTGCCATCAGGTCGGTTGGTATGATGAGCCAGACACGTTGGCCAAGTAACGTACGTTACGTTACGAGTAGGTTGCTGATCTGCGAACAAGCGGCTAATTATTGTTTTGCAACTGTGGACTTGGGTGTCAATGTTTCTGGAGTCATATTCGATGTGATATATTTGTAATAAATGCTAATTGGTACATTTGGACCGCTCCTACCAACGAGCCAATACGAATACTACATTTTAAATTTTGCCTACTACATTTGAGTGTAAGTAAATATCAGTAAACATTGTTTATACTTTATAAATTGAAACTAGTAAGAACAGGTAAATTGATTGTTAAATTGAAATTATTTGGACATACACTGTCTTTTTTTGTGTAAGTCCAAATAATGTCAATTAAACATTGTATATAAGTGCTCTTATGTTTTTCAAGTAACAATAACTATATACAACGTCAATATTGTATCTCCTGCCTCGAAATTTACTTGATCGATCCTCTTCTAAAATATTAATTATCTATCAGTAAGTTTTACTTTTGGTTTTCAATGCGAATAACGCAATGGTTGATCATTCAAAGTATAGGACACCGAACGTTTAATTTACCTTCTGTTCAGTCTGGGTAATATAAAATAGAATCCTACTTTGTGTTGTAAGTTGCACGGTTATACCATTCAGCATTAAATTTGTGCTGACCTGAAAGAAACTCTTTCAGTAAGGGTTGGTGGCAGGAATTGAATTCTTGATCTCCAGAATCGCGGACGTGGAGTAGCAGGCTTGTGAATCAATATTCACTTACTGTCAATGTTGTTGGTGAGATTTTAAATGAATTCTATATTTTTTATTTCTTGCTTGAATGTATTTTGCTACACATCACCATTGATTTCGACTGCACACCAATAAAGCAGAGACACTATACAATCGTCCGGGACCCCCGGACTCGGAGCACATACGCGTGTGGGTGCTCGGTCTTCCGCCACCCCACACCGGCCTCTTCGTGGGTGCGTGATTCTAATAAGTGGAAGCTAGGTGCAGATATTTATGAATTATGGCGACTATTTGGGATGCGAGGTGCGTGGGAGTACCCAGATTTTCCCAAGGACAAAGCTCAATTCATTGTTTCTAATCTCGGGACAAGGCCAGAACTGCGTGCAATGTTAATTGACACGATTCTCTTCTACGATTGGCGGAGACGTTCACAGAGGCTGGTACCGAACAATAGGCGTGACCAGCGATTGAAGTGAGTGTGTTTTATTGTTGTGATTAGTTGTCTTGAGAGGCGTCGCGATTGGCGAAGGCGAGACGTGACGTCGTACGAGCACGCGACGGATTTGCCTTACAATTGGGTCGGCGGCTCAGTGGCACTGGCAGAGGACGGGACTAACATCTGATGGATGTCGGTTTGAATTCAGTAAAATCATTCTTTTCTGTAAAATGAGTCAAATAATGCAGTTTAAGAAAATATTACTTCTCATTGACGTTCAAGATGATTCATGAGTACCTCTGATACTTAACAACATTTTCAGGGAACCTTGGAAATCTCTAAACCCAGACCTTGGTGTATGTTCATACAAATCGCCGAAACAAAGCTATTTCATTTTCTGATTGATTTGACCATTTTTTTCTGTCAGATGGTAACATTCAGGATATGGCAATTGAAAGAAAATTGATTTATTATTAATATTGGCAATAAACGTATTTATTAATGAAAGGCTTCCCTTAACCCTCTTTCATGTTACAAAATGGTACCTTTGTGTTAGTTGTGACAAATTTAAATCAACAAGATTCTTGATAACAACTTCTTGCTTAACATATTGGCTTTTCAAGGCGTTTTCCTACTTATGATCTACTTTTCTCACTGGTGATGTTAGAAAATCCGTTTCATACATTTTAGTTCATTGATTCCACAATTCAAAACTAATCCATTCATTCCGGTTATAAGGAATCGTGAAATTAAATCGTATGTGTAAATTTCGTTTCAAACCCTGTATTGTTTGACACCTTGGTAGAGTAGCGAGTTTTCAGAACGAAATCTGCCGTTTGTATATTCGCGGTGATTAATTAAAATATCGCATCAGTATCGAAAAATCACAGTATCCCCCCCCCGTCCATCCTCCCAATGCGTCCCGGCAGCACGTTACATTGTGTCTATATTCTGGTGACGCCACAATGTTGTCATGCGGCTTGTAATTCAGGGCCCGGTGACATCCACATGTTGATGCAGTTATTCAGGTTTCCGAGGGGATGGATGTTATCATTTGATTAATTGTCTTGTTATTCTCAAAAAGTAGCCTGCGAATTAATTGGTTTGCTATCTGCTATCACGTCTACGTCAAGCCAAGGGACAACGGCCAGCGAGTTAACCATACCTGCAGAGCTGCCCCCATCTGATATTGTAACTGCTTGTGTTTTCAGACACGCCATAAAAAAACGAAAACTTTAAATTTTCTTAATATGTCAAGGATTGTTACAACTCGAGCCGAGTAGAGGATGATGGATTTTAGTTTTGAAATGTAAATGCCTTGGTAACTGGTTCGAGAGCGGCGGGTAACAGGAAGTGCTCGGGTGTTTCCGGTTGGCGCGGGCTTGAGGGGCAGCCGGCCTGGGGGTCGCGAGAAGTGCCCGTGGACTCGGGGGAAGATCACATCACCAATAATTGGATTGTAAACTGGATTGTACTGATTGTACTCCTTCGATTGGGAGATAAAGATAATAACCCCCCCCCCCCCCCCCCTCCCCAAAAAAAAAAAATAAAATAAATATTTATCCAGTTTATTTCGTATGTAGTCTAATAGGCAGTGCAATCTGCTCTACACACGTTATTAACAATGTATAAACAGACCAAGAAATAGACAGGATTAAATTGGTGGCTGCATAGCTCAGTTGGTAAGAGCGTGGCCCGGAAAGCCCCGATCCCCGGTATAGGCACTTTTTTAATTCTAATGTGTCTAAAGTACTAATATATTATGGAGTCTGTTCACTGAATATTTTGATTAAAAAGTATATTTTACGTAGTTTTAATTTTTTATTTGCTTTGCATAAAAATGGGTTAGAGGTGCAAATCATTTGATACACGACTCTTGGTGATATAATAATATACTTTGTAGACTGTAGACGAAAGCCAAGAAAATTAAAACAGAATTCCTAGTTTGACCATGTATGAAATGTTAGGAAATGAATGTAATTTAGTTTTCTTGTATTTAAATCATTATAATGATATTTTTAGGTGGGATTTTTTAATACTGCCTGTATTTGAACTATAGTATTCTAAATTTCAAAAATGGATATTCCAAACGTAAACGCCATTCGAAGGCCATCTAAAAAATCAAGTTAATGTCTTCAAAAACTCATTTCAAATCAAAATAAGGCCACTATTCGCGCCCTAATAAAAACGGTTATTATGGATGTGCATCCGACATTGGCATGGCAGTTAGTATATTGAGGATTAAAATAATTATTAAATTGTGTAATTTTTATAATATACAATCGTTCTATCTTATCTAGTCACAATATTATATAGTTTTTCCATCTTCATTCGGGTTTTTAGGTGTGAGCAAAACACTTGAGATTGCTCTTGCTTTACTCCCTTGAGAAAAACTTCCCGCCGCCGGTGTGTGCACGCATAGGGGCAAGCCGCAAGACTGTATCATCTGCCCCACTTCGTAATCATGCACACTTTAACAGCTTTCAAGTTAATTGTCTTCTTATGAGTGAACTGAACTGATCGCTTAGACGTACCTTCCTCAACACGCTAGATTCAGTTGCTTGCAGGCGGCCTTGTCTCGGTAACAAGCAGTCACCATTACTTATTTAAACGTTTTGTTAACCGGCACCTATATAAATGACTTAATTTTTTAGACTCTTGTCACTACTGGCGTAGGAACTCTATTCGTTGGAGGACCATAAACAAATCAAATCCAAGGAAGGTTATTTTTTGGATGCGCATATAGTGAGAGTAGCGAGCGAAGTTCATACATTTTTATCTGCTAATCTGCTATAGAGAAAGTTCGGATGTTTTTTCTTTTACATCCTAAACAAAAGTCTAAATCATAAATTTAGCAGATGCTACTAAATATTTTCAAATGAATTTTAAGTTAAATAATGGTCCCTCTGGTACAAAATACATTTTCAAGGAACCTTCGAAATCTCTAAACCTAGTCCTTGCTGTTTCTGAGCGTGCACATATGAAATAATATTTATCATTCCAATAAGCTGCTACCAATGTTTCTGGTTCTTACCGCACTTTCGAACAATTGGCTACCATGACGTTGATAAAATTTCAAGCAAACCCTCGAAATCTGTTTACTAAGAATCTTCTTAATTACTACTTCCACTTCGTGTTTATTTGCGAATACTTACGCGGGCCACAACAGCTCTTCTTGCTTTGTCCTCTCGAGTTGTTTATAGTCGCGTACAGCGTTAGCACAACGATACAGATGTCATTTAATTTTGAAATTGCATTCGCCAGCGAAAATATATTTATAGATACGAAATTTGGAAACAAAAATACATTAACTTTTTGTTTAAATCAGCACTGAATTGCTTTTTACCAAATATTGCACAAGGTGTATGTCGCTGTTTTTCTCTATTGCAGTTGCATCCATGGACAAAGCCAAAGGGTAATAATAATAATCAGAATCTACCTTCCTAAAGAAGTGGGCGAAGCCAAGCTTCGTTTGAGCAGGCCCTACTTGTAAATACAACACTTTGTTATAGACTTATTTCAACCTAAATGTTTTTTTACCTTTTGACTTAATACTTACTTAATTAATTTTTCCTGAAGTAATTTTTGGAAAAGTGCTTTGAAAGGTGCCTTTCTATTTCATTCTTACTTAGCTTTGAAAAAGTATCATTTATAAGTGACTGGAATGTTCTGATAATGGGAGGACCTGTATAATGAGCATGGCTGCCTCCTGCACCCTTAGTTTTAAATGGGTAACTTCATCGAATTTATAAGCAGAGTTGTGGGTTGATTCATGCAATATTGTTAAATTACGTAACTTGTCATTTCTCGAAAGTCATAAAAATATGGCCACCTCGTTTAGGAGGTCCACTGACACAGAGGCACGGGCAATGCAGGGTCGTCTCTGCGGCTGCCACACACAGAGCACGGGCAATGCAGGGTCGTCTCTGCGGCTGCCACCACAGAGGCACGGGCAATGCAGGGTCGTCTCTGCGGCTGCCACACACAGAGCACGGGCAATGCAGGGTCGTCTCTGCGGCTGCCACACACAGAGGCACGGGCAATGCAGGGTCGTCTCTGCGGCTGCCACATAGTCGCGTCCCTTGAAACCTCCACACATAAAGGGTTGTGTTCGCGGCTACGTAAGACAGACAGCATGTATTACACGTGTCCTTGTAAACAGTGGCAGTTCTGTGGATTTGTCGTTGCTAATCGGATCAGCTGCGCAGAAAGACGGGCCTTTTGACTGACAGCTGGTCTGACCCGGGCTTGACGTGAACCTTGTTCCGAATGTGCTTTAAATAATGTCCGTATTGTATCGGCAGACAGCGAAAAGACATGTGCCACTGACAGATAAGATACGGATTATTAGTTGGTAATCTCCAAAAGAAAATAATATCGAAGGTTGGAGATATTTGACAGTGGAGTCTGCTCTCCGGGATTTGTCTGGTCTGGCTGAGGATTTGTTGTTGAAAATAAAAGTACAGCTCTGGTCAGGTATCACATGTTTACATTTCCGAACAAACACCCCTCACTTTTGTTTTTGTTTTATATATTTAATAGGTTTTATTTGCGTGAAATATATTATTGATATTATTATTTACCATTCCACAAACATGAGAACATGTTTTGAAAACCCCAAAGCAAACGATATGAAAAGTACATGGCATGTACCAAGTTTTTAAAACCCACTGATCCGGTCATGTAGACTGAACTAAAACACTCCTCTGTTATTTCATGTCTCTCGGGTAGTGATATATCTTATGCAAAGCGAATGTTTTCATAATATTATATTTTTTAACGAACTTTAATTAAATTTTTTTAAATTGTTTTAACTATAGACATGTTGTCTTGTCTTTTATAAATTTAAGATAATAACAAAATTAAAATGTTTTACATTTCAGATACAAAAAATAAAATAGTTGGAGTGCATAGCAAAGCAAGCATAACAGGTGGTGATCTGTCGAGTGTCGTCTGGTTCTTAGTGTTTGTGAGTGAAGATCTAGATTCTATGTTGTCAAACAGGATGAGTGTGTAGACTGTAGACGGTTATGAGACGTACTATTATGGACTCACAACTCGAGACAGCCTACCTATCAACTATCAAGTCAGTTTCCACGTATCTGATCTAGGGTACACAGTAAACTACACTTGTGCCGTATGAGTGCATGCATCGAAATGGAATATTTGTACAAGTCTAGTGTATCTAGTGTAGAGACACAGCATAAGTTTGAAAGGTTACAGCTGCCTGCCGACGTTTTGCTATGTACAGGGAATCGAACTTTACGTTAAAATTAGGCTACCTGCCTTTATGCCATTCAAGAACCAAACAAATCCGATTTATAAACGAACGACAGCCAAGTATTTTTTCGGGGAAGGGGGGCTACATTTTAAATCTAAATTAATTTGACTTTAGGTTTCTGACGTTTTAAGAATTGAAACACATCCCTGAAGACCTATGCCTAATAGTTTATCTCGTTTTGGTCTAGCATTGAGTTTAAAGCGTGGTCCAGATAGTTCATAATAATCTGATGAAAATCAGCTCAGATCATTCGTGTTATTGTATAATAAATAAGTATAAAGTAGGCTTTAAACTGCTAGCTTGAACTGCTAGCACATAAATTCGAGGTCTTAAGTATTTTTCGTTCCTAGTCTATTTCTGCAAGATAAAATTACTCATTCATAACTTGTCCATTGTCCATATTGCACTTTTGCACTTTTTTGCGTTGCCCCTATCCACTTTCGAATTCCTGCCTAGTTCCGAAGGCTGCTTGTTTGATTCTCACTATACTCGCAATCCTCGCATTATTATTTTTTATTTTCTAGCATAGGCACCTCGACTGACACACTAGTTTTTCCTTCACACCGCCTGCATGCCCATATCCCCAACTCGCAAGCGTGTTTTCCACATCTGTCTCTCGGTAGATGTTGTTTGTTCTTGGCCTCGCATCAGAAACTTACCTCTTCACATGGTTTCTCTCGTTTTGGTCTTCCAATATTTCCACGACATAATTGCATTGACAGATTCAATCAAATGGCATAAAGATGATGTCCTTGCTGTACACAATAGCCCCGATGCTATCTTGATGTGCGCATAGTCGATAGCATACTAATATGATATTGTGTTAGGGATGTCCAACCTCGGGCAGGTGGCCACCTACATCCCACACCTGTCTACAAGAGCTCAGCTATCCGATACACTGCTCCAGATTATAGGTTATTCGGTCGGAGTCTTAGAACATGCGTATAATAGACCCACTTACCACATTACTTGTTTCCACACATTCGCCTCCGATACTGATAGGGCTTGGTTTAATCATCTCTAGCTTTCAATTTAAATTTTTTACTCGGTCATTCATCTGCTTATTTCGATGGCTTTCTGGATTCGCCTTGACTACAGATGACTAGCATACGTGCACTATAATTATTTTGGTCTTAAACTGTGTACAATTACCACAAATTAGTATGCTAGCCTTTATATGCTAAATTACTATTCAGGAATTCGTCATATATATTGTTACTGATTTTAGACTAGTCAGATTACTATAAGTACACCTTGAAATATCCGGAAATCGAACCGTGGACCGATTACGTTAGTTACAGAAGACTAAAATATATGGTGTACAAGAAAAAAAGATTTTTAACCTAAAAATTTGTTTGAAAATTTTCAATAATTTATAGTTTTTAATTTAATAAAACTAAGATGCTTTTGTGGCGGCTCGTGGTGTGTTTCTTTGTGTTTTCTTTTTTTTTGGGGGGGGGGGGGGGGGTGGTGAAATGTATAAATATTTATTTTATATGTTTTCAAATTTGATCTGCCTGAAAACGTCTTATGATTACTCAACACGTATCTGTGCCTATGCCACAGCAGCGAAAGGGTTATAATGAAATGTGCGCGCTCTGTGACAACGTCTACTCAATCGCTGTCACTAGCTGTGTCATGTGGGGGGGGGGGGGGGGGGCGGAGAAGTTTAACAGCAAACTCTTGTAGTTTTACTAATGCATGGCTGCTCTACATGCAGTGAGAACTCAACTCGAGTGGACACTCTCATTCAAAACACGGCCGGCCCGATCCACACAGAAAGAGTATTTTAGAAATGACGAGTGTTTTGTTATGTCCAAAAACCACATTCTCCCTGTGCCCTTTACCACAATCCAAGTTTTCAAGATGTGGACGAGATCGTGAGTGTATAAGCCACGTTAAAGTTGCAAATTATAAAAAAAAAGACAAATATATTATATATCACGTGATATTTTATGGGGTGACGAGTATGAATTTAAAAAAAAGCTTTTATTGATTAAACCATTTAAATTTAAAATTAAATTTAAAATTAAAAGCTCGACAACAATTTTGACATACGTTAACAAAATAAAATACAGAAATATTTTTCAGAACTTGTAACTGCATTTGAAAATCAAAATTCTCACGGAAAATCAGTTATGCGAGTGTGACGAGTGAGTAAACTCTAAATACCAATTTATTTATTTAATCTATAATTCCCGTAGTCAAAAACATAATTATGTCAATATTCGAAACAAATGATACAGCAACACAAGTTTGTCGGTATTGCCCACTTCACTCTATAGTTGAGCCACCTCAGTCTGTTGTGTTCTTCGTAGCACAAAGCCCGTGTTCCCGATGGTATCTGAGAATATATACGATGTATCCCCCAACGCATGGAAAGCAGTGCATATCATTAGACAATCCTACATTTTGATGGTGTTTAATTTCCACCGAATTTCAAACTCCGTTAAGTGGTCATTGTGCGATTCTTGCTAAGATAGGGTTTACTATTGCTGTTTGATCTGTATCGCCATTGACAAAATGAGCCTAATTAGGTTTGTCGGCTGTGTTCATATTCTAGATAATCTTTATGCGTCTGTACTTTGATTAAGATATTCGTGTCGCCAGCCCGCTACTGTTGTTTAACCCAAATAGTGTTTCCATGTACTAGCGATGTAAGTTGCTTGTAGTTTGCCATTAACATACATTAACCTGGCTGCATACTTTATTATACGATGACCTCTTAAAACAATCGCCGGAGGAGAGCGATGGCTTCGTCGCAAGACGTTTAATGACTTTGTGAAAGGGTTTCAGTCGATATCGTTTCGTGATGTTCGGTGCTAGATAACTAATTTAGCTCCCACGGCCGAACTCATTAAAAGTAGTGATAGTACAGTCGTTAGTGATGGTATGATGACACGTGTGTCTGTGATGTCGAATCGCTGCAATTCTTGTGCTCATGTGTCAAGTATGATCCGTGGATTACATCTGTCTTGCCTTAGAAAGAGTCAACCAATTTTTTTAAATATTGTAAAATGAACTCTTCCAACTTCAAAACTAAAACCAATTAGTTAGCCCCATACAATCTTGCTTTACGTAAGACAAAATTGTGCTTGTTACGACAAGAATGGTTTATGGGCTGGGCTCCCTCATCTTTCATCATTCTCTGAAACGGTTGCGATTTCTTATGAGTGACCTTGAAAATAGCTCCACTATTTCCCTAAGGGAGACCGCCATCTTGTTGATGTAACTACCCCACTGCGTGCCCACGTGCGCAATGAACTTCATTATGTAGCAAAGCAGGTGTCTATGTGTACGACCAAAATACTACTTATTTTTGTCCTGGTATATATATTATATTCAGGATGTAAATCTATAAGAGCGCGTGCTGACTTTTGTAAATGGACACTTCAATAATTAAATAAATAAATAATAGCTGCTAGTGCATTCCAGAATTCATCTCATGAGTATCGGATAGTCTGCTGGGACTTCAGGATGCATTTGGATACGGATTGCAAGAGTTGAAAACACGAAGGAGGGATTTTCGATTTCAAAAGTTATTTAAACAATTTCAACAGCACTAACAATATTTCATTCTGCCACATTTTGCCAACCAAGCGATATAAACAATGTTATTTACATTTATGTTATGTAGAAAGAAAGAAGCCATACTACTTCATAAATACTGCGCAAATTCCACGTACACTCTTCAAGAGTTAGGTCAGTTCGATGAGAATCAAATTAGCTTGGGATTGATTTTGAAGCTTTTGAGTTGTCATCTGAGATGAAATTGAGTGCTTGAATTGAAGCTTGAAGCTGGAACAATCTACTAGCCGACTACCATAATGTGTTTTATGGTAGGATTTAGTAGAAAAGCAGCCACCGGCTGAGGACTCTCCAAGTCTAACCACACATGGCCGTGTTTGGTCGTCGCCGTGATGTTGCGATGGTTTGCGCGTGCGTCCATCATCGCACGCACGTGCGTGGCCCGACCGAGTGTTGGGCCTCTTACCACACTATTAACTCAAAGGCCCGTAGTTCTGGACGTCGCCTGTGATAGTTGCGATGATTTGCGCGTGCGTCCATCATCGCACGCACGTGCGTTGCACGACCGTGCGTTCATTTGCTTTCAACACACATGCGCGTGGATTTGTTGATCACCGATTGAGAAGTTACACAGATGTGTCTTGCATCGCTGATTGGGTGCGTGTGTGTGTGTGTATGCCTTATTACACGCACACGCACTTGTGTGTTTGTCGGTCGAACGGTGCTCGTCTCGACTTTGTCATAGCACCACAAGGTATAGGAACGACTGGGAATTATATGTGAGTTTTAGTTTTTTACTGTTTGAAAACATCCTCTCTCAGCGCGATACTGAAAGCAGCGTTATTCTTGACAAATAGACCTCGATTTTTGTTGTGAGCTGGAGATTATAAATAAAAGAGTTGGTTACAAATTTCCATCAACAATCTTCAAATTGTCTCGGTCCTGAGTCGTCTGTGTAGTTTCACCTTACGTTATTCCTTCGTTGACTCTTCTTTTCTTCGTCAAACTTAGAAAGGAGAAGAAATTCAGTTAATGAGACCTGCAGTGCGATTCTGTAAATAGTCGCTATGATAGCGATAGCGATCACGGTTGATATGAAATATCAATCGTTAAAATTATCGTTATCGACCTGATTCTGTAAAATAGTCGCTACGGCCGCCATTTATCGTATCTTGATAGCATAGCGCTCCTTTTTCATTCTCGTTATCATAGCGATCGCTATCATTTTTACAGAATCAGTCGACACGCAAAATTGTCGCTAAAGTGCCGGATAACGATCGTTATCTTCCATAACGATTTTACAGAATCAGACCGCTGTGTCGTTTGTAATGTGGGACTCTATTCTGCTTATTCAAGATTTCCTTGATATTAACACAGGCATGAATAAATTAAATGAAGAATGAGAAAATAGAATAGTTTTATAAAAGTTTAAAAACGAGGTGGTTATTATTACGCTCCTCGAGGCACAAGCCATTTTGGGAGAATATCTTTTAAAATAAGAAAATTGAAGGGAAAATTGAGGAGTTGCGCAACTGAGATTTTAGAAACAGATCGTATATGTTATGATTATTGGTTTCACCTAAAAGTTTCTTAAAAACTATCGGTGAAGAATCTACCGGTGGAGATATGAAATAACTATATTGGAATTGGAAATAGTGGCTAATTTGAGGAAATGTCCCGGCCAAATATTAAAAAAACTGTTTCACGGATTTATATACGCCCTTCTTCGATTGAAGAAACTTACTTCATGCAGTCTGACTTAGAGGTAGATGTATCTTGATTGCTTGAATCATGCTTGAAAGAGCGAGTCACAGGGAAGGTATCACATTGATCACCACCCCCACCGTCAACATCATCCACATTGAACCCAGACTGCGTGTCTTACCTTCCAGCAACCAGGCCCCTATCTCCCCAAAGCGGAGGTCTAATTAGTTATACAATTAACTAAAACAAGATTGAAAAGCGGGCTCGCCGAGCGTGGTAATTATGCAAGTCCCCCGCATGGAATGTACTTTATCAGCCACGACTTGCGAGTCACGAGACTCTTCTGTGTGTATGTGATGGGCACTGATGTGGGGACTGATTTCATTAAAGACTCTGCCAGCCAATCAGATCTCGAGGCTAGTCAAGTAATAATGCGAGTGAGAACGTGTTCAATCAGTGGTATTATTTATTTGTCCACGACAAAAGATTGTTTTAAACGTGGTACGTTGGGAGACATGATGTGGATCTAGGGTGTATAAACGTGGGAGAAGGGGTTTCTCCTTTATGTGAAACTAAAATAAACCCAATTATAAAAGTTAAACTTTATCTCAGTTTGTCTTTATTTCCAATGAAATAATTAGGAAATGTGTTGTCTGGGTAAATGTCCAAGAAAATCTATAACGATTTCCTTATCTGTACGATGGTTCTGGACCTTCGTTATGATTTGCCCCAAACCACTTGTTAAAATGTATGCAAATATTTCTAGTCCGTATCACAACGATATCACAGTGAGGAGTTCCTAAATCTCTAATTCAACCTGGTAATCAATCTGTAACTGGCTTACTTCAGCTACGATCCTTGGATTGAGTCGTCGAGTCCCAAGAGCAGGTTTAGCAATAAAGGAAGAAGCAGTGGTTTACACCAGGAAAATATTTTCCCCTCGGAAACACCACAAACTTAGCTTATTGCCAGCTAAACTTCTAACTTTGTAGTATAAACTGTAACAAAGTCAACTTGCGAGTCTAAACATTATTTCTCGACCGGACCTTATATTGTCTGGACAATCGAGAAAAACAACTTTGCAAAGTGTTTTGTTTCCGACGAGCGCGCGCCGCGTCTTATGCTCGAGTTTACAAGTACTTTCTTGGGGTGAATCCCCCGCCATGTATTGTATCAATGACAAGTTGTTGTCTTCTGTTTTCAGACCGCGCTGCACTGGGGGGCCAAACATGGCGACGAGCACGTGGTACGACTCATAGCGGGGACCTACGGCCTCAAAGTTGACGCCAAGACGGTAATTATTACACTTAACTTTTATGAACAATGTATTTATTATTTAGTTTATATATATAAAATTAAACGTTTCACGCTTGAACTATAAATCTTATGCTGGTTATATAACGTAAACAAAGTTCTAGAGACTTATTTTGAGAATGATCAACGGTCATTGTTTTCAATTTTGAGATTATTTAAATATTTTTAATTATTTACCTCAACTCTCTTACACTAGGAAAACGCTTAAGTCCCGCCGCGTTGTTGGATGAGCGTAATTGGTGCATTGACCTGCCATGTGTTATGCAGATTTTCTGTTGTTTTGTGAAAAAATTATTGCTTAGTCGATTTTTTTAAAATTAAATTAAATTAAATAAAAAATTAACTTTATTCTTTTATTTTTTCTTAATCGTAATTTTAAAAAAAGAAAAAAATCGTAAAATTGCTATTTTCATAACAAATAATTATTCGATTGCGCTCAAATTTTACACGAATATAATAATTCATAAAATTAAGGTTCTGTAAAAAAATCATTACAATAGGATAAAGCATGTAGGTGTTATAAGTGAAAGAATTGTTAAAAAAAAGAAAAAACCCGTAAAATTTCGATTTTCATGAGAAATAATTTTTCGATTGTTCTCAAATTTCACACGAATATCTTAATTCATAAAATTAAGGTTCTGCAAAAAAATCATTAAAATCGGATTAAGCATGTAGATGTTATAAGTCGAAGAAATGTTTTAAAAATCGAAAAAAATCGTAAATTTGCGATTTTCATTAGAAATAATTTTTCGATTGCGCTCAAAAAACGTGGCAGTTCTAAGTTCAGAGATTTCGAAGGCCCCCATAAAATTTCATCGCAATTGGAGTATTGGTTTAGCCGGAATCGTGTTAACAAACAGCCAAAAATACAGAAAAAAAAAGAAAAAAAAACATTCCGGATTCTTTTCTCCAGTGTAGTGAAATGGAATCTTCGCTTCGCTCGCTACGCTCGCTACGCTCATCCAATTACTGTAAAATATGCATGTGTATTGACTGTTATTTTATGTATTAATTTATATAGAACGTATTATGAGTTGGAGACAATTTTGATTTCATTTGCTCCTCAAATTTTAATTTTACACATGATTACATCTATTACAGTAACGCTCTGAAGTGTTGCTGTATAGTATAGTTCTATATATACATACAATGTTTATAATGTAATATATGATAATTAATGGGAACGGGAGCGGCCCTCTTAATTTGTATGAGACTATGGACATAGGCTACACGGTTGAAATATCCTTTGTCATTTTCTGAACTGTTAATTAATACATAAGTAGGGGGGGGGGGGCAGAACGGAAAGGGCCCTCTTAATTTAAATAAGTAGTAGCTAAATGCCCATTGCCCATGTGCAATAATCTGACCTCTTCCTCGTTAATCTAACATACCACAACGACCCCCTAAATGTTAAATTAATGCCCACAGTTTAACCGCATAAAAGACCAAACGTTAATTCGTTCCGTCCAGTACGAACTAATGATTGATCTCCGTATAATGAAGTTGTCAAAACGGTTCTCACTTATTTTCCCATTTGTCCGAGCAGTAGTAACAGCTTGCGCGCATTAGTCCGGAGGGACAGCCTATCTCTTGCTTGGACAGTCGCAACCCACTAACGAGTGTCGGAGATTCGCCTTTCGGTTATTGTTTTTTTTTCACACCACGCCACACATCGTAAACGTGTAAAGCGTTAAAACATTACGCTTCCATCAGATAATGAGGGTTTAAATATTAATTTATGACTACTGAAGTTTTTTTGCTGCCACGACTAAAACCATTAAAGCTAGCATTTACATTCATGAAATCGTAAAACACGGGAGGACGATTGTGTAGCCCTTATTTCGGTCATTATGTTATAAAAATATAATTATGTTTCTCTTCGTGATATGATCATCGCCTTTGTATGTGTATTTTAATTTAAACCATCATCTGTTTTCTGTTTTCATGGCCGTTTCCTCTACGTCTCTCGCTACAGAACGGGGTAAGTGTCCATCTAACATGCTATGCTCTAGCTCTAAGCTTGTATTAATGAGAAGGTAGGTTCTGTGTTTGTTTGTTTGTTTGTGTGTGTGTTGGTGTGGGTATGGATTACACTAATTTACACAAATTAATATTGGGATATGAATTTACTATTAGACACGCAACTGTTGAGCTGTAATTCAAGGTAACTAACTGAGGGGGGGGGGGGGGCGGGGGCACATTTGTGAGAGGGGGGAAGAGTTTATGTCCTTTGCAACGTCTTATTCTAGCGAGTATTTTATTAATTTACCTGCGTTTTAAATTTGAACTTATTAATATGAACTTTTAAGTGTATTTAATGCTTCGGGAGGGAGATTAATGAAGATTATTATTAAACGTGATATCTTTGGGGTGATATCCATGAAATAAATATCACTCACTTTGCCTAGAATATCGTTCGTTTGATTATTTTTAAAGCACTGCACAGAAATAAATTTTCTGCATTTTTATTTGGAACCACATGCACTAACAAATTTCATAACTTAACTTGATTGATGTAATTTGGTTTGTGTGAGATGGAATGAAAACAACAAATTGGTCGCGAAATTCTGTTCAAATCTTTGTTGTAGTTTCTCCTCAAAACAATAGTTGACAGTAGTTTTACCAATGTAAAATACATAGCTTTTTGTGGGCTACGTTCCTTAGCTATATTATACCAACTTCTATATTTTCTTGATCGTCCAAGTTGGCTCGTTATTGAGCTTTTTGTGTTTTTTTTTTAACTGTCCAACTATAACATTTATTCAAAACTGAATTTCATCAAATCGTCAATACATGCATGTACTTTAATAACTTACAATGGTCAGCATTTTATACATAGGTATTTCTTTGAAATAATACCATTTTCAAATTTGATGCTATATATAGTAAATACGTTGCATTCTCCAAACTTCATTGAATTACACATTGTTTTTTCATTAATTTAGTTTATTGAATAAAGTAATTGATGTCAATTAATTAAATGTTGATTACTGACAGCTAGCTTGGGTATATACGAGAGTTCCAAAAAGAGTAACTGTTATCAAAGCTGATTTTAACGGATCGTCCAAGAAGAATGCCAAAACGAAATAAGACCTTCGTGTCTTTGGTCAGATCTCGTTGTTGGTGGAAGTGCCGAGTATTTATGTGTACAGTTGTGGTGAAGCTAGCCCTGTCTTCCTATTGCCTAGGGTCACCGAAAATATTTTGACACAATAAAAAAAAAATTAAGTCCATGTTAGTACCGACGGACGGACAGAAAAGTGATGCTTATAGGAATTACGTAAAATTAATTATGAATCTGGGTATTTAATAGTTGATTATATTTCGACGGAAATACAGCACGCAAAAAACCTTATTTAATCACAAGAAATTCCAATTTTCGCGTTCGCGTACTAAGTACTTGAATCCTCGGTGCGCTTGCTCGTGAGAGTACCTGTAATCCCGTGACGAGACTGGCGCCCTACTGCGCCTGCGCGGACCTCCCAAGTCGCGCGGGTAATCTGGATTAAACTGCGACTATCGCCTCATCTCTCTGCTCCTGCCTGCGCTGCGTCTTATGACGGCTCATCTTATTGGCGACTCAAAGACAAAAGATAAACACCACTCATTCTGAGCCAGAGCTTATGGCCGCATCTCAGGCGTTTATGGAGCGGAATGCGGTAGAGATAATATTATACATAGTTACATACATACGTTGCGGACCATCAAGTGTTTATTATTGTACTGGTGATAATATGTGGTAGTAAGTCCACCTTTTTTACAGTGTGTTATGTCCATTTAATTTTTAAAATCGCTCGATCATTGAAATCCAGCTACTTTTCACACACATTCTGAATCACTTTTTGATTTTTAATTTTCACCCCAAAATTTTGATTCTTTGGGAGGTTGTTTTCAAAAGATATGCGCATGGCGCGATCAGAGTACATTGCAAACTGGTCTCGTACACACGAGCTTTGTAAATAACTAAAAACTAAATTTGACGGGTCAGTTATAAAAATCTAAGCAATATTTTGAAATTTTTGAACTTTTTTTTTCCTTAACTGGTGTATACCAGTACCACAACCCCTGAGAGCTTCAAAGTTCAAAGTGGTCCAGACTAAATTCTATCGCTCCTATTGATAGCCTAGTTTCATTGACCTCATCTAACAGTCCTAAGTTCTGTGTTTTGGTTTTGAAATTCAAGCAATTCCAAAGTGGTTTCATACGGATTTGGCTACTTCTTGTATTTCATGTTGGTATATGACGTAAAGCAAAGCCCCGAGTTTGAGTGATAATATAGTATCGTGTGCTGATCGCACTCTTTTATTTCAGCTATAGTTATAGTTGGTTTTGAAGAATCACATTCCATCACATTCACATCCAACCACCAGCATATTGTCTACCTGTATGATGGTAGGCCCTATATTTACATGTCTAGAAGAAATTTTACCACCTATCAAAATATTAAGTTAAGCACCCCATGTGGTAGTGACAATGTTATTATTTGTTCGCAAATTTGACATAGGGTTTAGATCTTTTTGTGACAAAACTGATATATTCTTCCTAAAAGGCATTGCGTAGTGTGTTGTAGGCACCGAGTCGTGTTTGCCTTGTGTTTACATCGACGAGTTATTTCAAAATCTCGACACAGACATTAATAATTTGTGTCCCCACAAATATGGAAGATGAAGAGTCGTCGTATTCGGTTTTTATCGTGGACCTGTTGAAAGTTCGGGAAGGTTGGTAAAAACGTTTTCCGTTGTGGATCCGTACAGAACTGGTACCGTACTGAAACTCAAGTGTACTTCACTTGATTTATTTATACGCTTGAGTTATACGTATGTCATAATAATGATAAATAGCATTACGTTTTAAGCCATTTCTAATGAAATATTACCAAGTAATTGAAGCTGCATGAAGTTGGAGCATCGAATTGAATAAAATAAATAAAGTAATGTCATTAAAATATAATTTTTATATCTTCCAAAACTAACAAAGTAGTAATTTACGCACCCAAAACAGTTCGGAAGAGTATTCACGAGACGTTCAACGAAAATTGAGCTCTTAGAACGGGCTGTTTAAGATTTCCTCAGTTCACACAACAATTATTAAAAATATGTTAATGTTGCAACATAGTTGAATCCACGTTGGAGGTGTTTGCCAATTTTTAACGGTCCAACATCGAAATAAAAACAAAAAAGCATCTTTCGGAACCTCAAAAATGAATTTTCCGTGTTTTTCTGTTCCGAAAGATGTATTTTTTGTTTTCATTTACACGTTGTACCGCTGAAAATTATCAACAACCTTCAACGTAGATTGAACTATGTTTTAACATTTACATATTTTTAATAATTGTTATGTGAACGGAGGAAATCTAAATAACCAAGAGCTCAAGTTTCGTTGAACGTCTCGGGAATACTCTTAACAAACCCTACACATATGAACTATATACGCATTGAAATCAGTCAAATTATGAAACAAACGCTATGTGCATAAGCCATAATTATAACGAAACGTCACCAATCTTCGAGCGTGACAAGGATGGTTATATACTCAATGGTGTAACTGTAGAATTGTGAGTGTTAATGTACTGCCCCTCCCTTGTCACTTGACTTTATCCTTTGTGTCCGCTGCACTAGGGTGTGGTAGTGTCAAATCAAATATCCCAATAAAATACGTAGCCGTTTCGCAACCGCGGTATGCAGCGTGCCCTATAACAAAGCATTTGCTGATCCAATAAGCACTGGTGCTGGAGTACTGGAGCTAAGCCCATCGTTATTACTCAACGTGTGTTCCAGCGTTGAGCTCTCGTTGGTGGAGGTGCCGGGTTCGAAGATATTTCTCCTTTGCTTGAGCCTGGCTTCGCCCCCTGACATCCAGGGTCACCAAATCATGGTGTATCATCCGTTTTGAAGCTTGAAAAGCACATGTCAATCTTAGGTCATGTTCGGTTTGTGTCCTTCAGTTATTAGTTATTCTGTACCCGTGATGCACATACTTATTATCAGTCCTGTCCAGCAGTTATTAGCATTCCTGTACTTTCTTGATGCAAAGAACATCAGTTTTCCCGTTCCCATCAATGATCATATCATCAGTCCAACAGTAATCAGCATTTCCCTACTTTATCGATGCAAAAACCATCAGTCCAGTTTTCCTATTCCATCAATGGCCATATTATCAGTCCAGCAGTTATCAGCATTCCCGTACTCCCTCGATGCATATGAAATCAGTCCATTATCCCGTTCCCTCGATGCGCGTTTCTCACAACCTTGTTTCTCTTACCGATGGAAACGCCAGCCCGGCCTATAAGTCTTTGTTAAGCAACGTGTGCATTTCTATATATTACTTCTCCGTAACAAATTACCCCGTTATCAATCAGCACTGCCAGGCCCGCAGCCGAATTCTACATGTTTTTTCACCAGCCAGCTCGTTTGTTTATTTGTGTCGTCTCCTCTTTGTATGAACTTATTATGCGAGATTGTTGGCAAGATTCAAGGCAAGGCAGAGGGATGACTCGAGATCTGGAGATATGGTCCATTGCAGCCTCCCGCCGTTGCCCGCGGGCCATGTTTTACGCAGGGGCGTACAAAACATTGACAAGAAAACGTTAATAATAGAATCCGGACAACAGTGCAAAAATTTGCGTAAAATTAAATTCTATATGACATATTTATCGAGTAAATGTGAGAGAATTCGTGGAATTTCCCGATGAGTTAAAGTAGTCAAACAAGTAAACATCCTTTGTTTTGCTTTAATTTCGCTTTATCGCCAATGTGTCGTCATGTATCGTTCAGCAATCGCGATCAATAACAATAGCTAAAGAGAGTCTGGGAACGTTATTCAGAATTCTACAAATTGGCCAACATGTCCTCTACTCATTACTGGGCAGTAAACTGCAATACATTCGAAAAATAACGATTCATACCACGAAGAAATATTACTTTGAAAATTCAAAGAAAATAGTTATTTCTCTAAAAAGTGTTTTTCTTGATAGACCTAGATTTGAAAAACGATTTCTTGGGCGTATAAAGAACTAAAGAAAAGTTAATTCCATCCGCTCTTTTGTCAAAATAGTGCACCTGATTATTTCGTGCACAATATGAGCAAATTGCAAAGTAATCGGAAATATCTACTTTTAACATAACAAAAAAAAACAGTTTTTCTTTGTACGTATTGATTAAAATTCAAAGTCTGAAGACGGAACACACAGTGGTTCCGAAACGTCGAACTCACACACTAGTAAATGTAAATATGCGACGCGGCGAAATAACCCGTTCCATAACTTTTTTAATATATTCGGGCCGCGAGAGTCTTACATGTTTTATAATAAAAATCAAATTTGTTGTAATATAACAAATATGAAAATGAATGGTGTTTTATTTATTTATTTTATTTATTTATTTATTTAACGTCTATCCTATTCAGTTATAAAAACTGATTTACAAAGGAGGACAAACTAAATAAATCTAATTACATAGATGCAGACACAACATGAACTACATTTAAGTAAATATTTGAAATAGTAATATTACAACAATGCATTAAATATTCAACAAATTTGATAAAAAAAAAAGGATATTAAATGCTATTTATGAATGAATCGAATATATAAAAAGGATAAGGTGTTGACGTCACCAGTCCCCCCCCCCCCGGAGATGTTCAACGCTACAGTCCGCGCGTCAGTGTGTTGGTCACCCCCGAAGTCGCGCCGCTGACATCTTATACTTCGGCTCGGAGCAAGAACTTTGCTTTTCTAGAATTTCAAACAGAGGAAACAACAAAGAAGTAAGAACATGGAAATGAAGATAATTCTTTTGATCGAGATTAAATCATTACAGACAATTTATTTGAAACATTTCAACACAACCTGCTGTCACGATTGAAAGCCAGCTCGGCCGCTTCGCTCGCAAGACCGCGCGCGGTTCCGCGACATACACGCTGCAATCACGGTACAGGACTTGGCAAAGATATCGATATTGTGGGAATATTTTCGATATCGAGGTTTGGACTCCACATCGAAATATCTTAACTGAGAAAACATCAATTAAAATGGTTCAAATTAAAAAAATTACAAAACTAGACGATGATGTTGATTTTTGGGAATGTAAATGTGTAAGCCCAAAATGATGTAACGATACCCAAGGAAAAATATGTATTTCTTCAAATTGATGGTGGAGGTGCCGGGTAGTCGATAGTAAATTCGTCCCGACTTTTACAAATGATGGAGGTGCCTGGTTATTTGACACTAGTGTGAGAACGTATGCATCGTTATTCATTTTTGCGATTTTAGGTACACATTTATTTAAACATTTCGATACATCGATATCTCAATTGCAACATGGTTTACAGATTTAAAAAGTAGATCATAATATTGAAGACGGGCATTATACATTTGACAGTGTTTGTGGTGTATTTTCCCTCAGCCATGTATCTGATTGTCAAATAGTGTACCTGAATGTAGTTGGAAAGGAAAATTAACGACGTAATTATTGTCAACTTTTCTTCTTTAATTTGGCAGATTTTTCTTGAACAACATACAATTATTGACTGATTTAACTAATCCTATGTTAAAGTTAGATTTTTTTAAATTTATTTTTTACTCTTAAGTCCACTGGCTATTTTCGGAAACAGGACATTGCAGAAGACCTAATTTTTGTTTCCATGACTTAGTAAGGTTTCGGTCTTCGGACATGTGAAATAAAAATAATGGTTTAGATATCTAAGTTGAGTTAATAGTTTGCATAATAAAAATACAATAACAAGTTTGTGCAAACAGGAGCTATTGACGACTATCAAAAAACGCGAATTTTGACCTTGCAGGTTGCTATTGTTGCTCGGTGTTCTCTAGGAAGTGCAGCCCAATGTAAGGCCTTACTATACCAGAGATAGCTAGGGGACTGTACGGGCGCCCTCTGGCATTGACGGCGCGCGGCACTTACTCAGGCACCACGTTATAGTCTGGCGGAGGAACCAGGCTTATGAAGAAGTCGGATGTGTTTTATTCGCGCCCTGACGAGGGGGGGGGGGACTACGGGCATCCCCACCCCCTCGAGAGAGCAAGAACTGTTCAACGCCAACGACCTCATGGAAAATTATTACAACTTATGGAAATGAGGTTGATTCGGATGTAATCATTTCAATTTACGATGTTTCTTAGCCCATGCTTTTGTTGTCGATCGTTGAGGTATCAAATCAATATTTTTTAAACGTACTTTCCCATACAGATTTTAGGGCGCTGCCGCTACAGCTGTTCTTATTTTAAATCACTTCGTTTAATTAAAGAAATTCCGTATGATGTTGATTTTGTGGTAGGACTGTCCTCCGAAATATATTTTCAGCAGGGACATTGTGTTGTAAAGCGAAACAATAAGAACAGCCGCTATTGCCTAATGGAGAAAATATATTGTCTGCTGTTTATCTTTCACATTCTTGTATATTACATAAATTTTAGTGATACGCGAGTGTAAATTTATTCTCTGTGGGGATAATGTTCGCCATAAAACTATGGTTTCTATTGGAAGCGATAATAATAATGTCAGCTTTTTGATAACTTTGGAATGCCATACAATTTGTCTATTATTGCGATGAGCTACTCCACTAAAGATTGAGCTCGCTGTCGTAGTTTTACTCTGCGCTCTGCAAATACAGGATCTCATGCAGGATATTGTAAATCAATTGTAAAATTTACTATATTCGGTGAAAGTTATTGTCTGTGACTTTTGGCGTATGCATTTTTGTAGGCTGATACAAATATATCAAACTTGTCAGTCTCTCTAAGTAAAAGATCTAAATACTCAAGGTGAGTGAATACAAGCTCCATTGGTGAAATTTTCACTTTTATTAATTTTTATTTATTTTCACTTTTTTATCTCAGTAAGTTCAGGGGAAAATTCAATTTTGCGAAACTAACAATAGGTTAAAAAAGTTCGTCTGCACCTGAATAAAGACACGCAATATGGTTTTCTTGCCTTAGATAGTTGAAAATTTACAACGTTCCAATGTGATTTTCAATAATTTTTCCGTTGAAATATTAAAGTGAAAATACTTGATTATTAATTCACATCACGATTGTGCTCTCTGCACATGCGCAAACACGTGTAGCTGGAGGTATCGTTGCCTGCGCGTGGCCCGATCTCTTTCATCGTATCGGCGAGATCTCGACTACCAAAGAGTAGCCTTCGATCTGAATTCGATCCTTTTATAATAACATAATGGTTAGGCCCTTCTAGCCTTCAGCAGTCAACTTCGTCCCCCCCCCCCTCTCGTCCACAAGATGATAAAATAGTCGAAGCAGGTGTTGTCGGCGATATTATGCAGATGTCAACATAGTTTAATTTGAAAATTTGTCATCAAAATTTCATAATCTTGGTTGTTCGCGCCGGAATATTACTTTGCCGTATTTTTATTCCCCCTTGCTCCAAGCGTGTATTTGTCCCCCGCCCTCCGCCGGCGCCAGCGATTCAAAATTTAATCAAAGGGTTTCGTAGCCGTGTCCCGAGCAGAACGCGCGTTCCAATGGTGTAAGGAGTGAAATGAAAAATGTGGATGAATTCAACATCAAGATTTATTAATTCGCCGTTTGTGGCGGAAAATCCGGCGGAACGATTTCTTATTCGGCTTCCAAAGGGCAATATCGCCCTCCTCCCCTTCTCATAACTTGACAGCTGATTGAGAACACTTGATATTGCAAATAGGCTTATAATAAGTGTTCTTATGTAAATGGGCTTTAGTTTCTAGAACAACCCCAGTAAAACCTTTCAACAACATTTACGAATGCACAAACAAGGACTTGTTTTCACCATGAGTGAGTTACGAGCACAAAACCGTTACAAACCCCCTCCCCCCTCTAACTTAGTTGGTCTTCGTGGACTCATATCGAGAAGATATTTTATCATATTGCTATTCCTCGCTTCCACAACGCGTGGCGTCGTTTCCTGTCTCCTATACAGGGTTCTAATGCAAAGCATATACATACTTAATCAGTAAACATAAATAATGATGACCACTTCAATAGGCTCAGTCTAATTTCTCATCGATCGGACACTAAAAAGTTGTGAAGTGCTTCGAATCAGATTCGGATGCATGGAAATTGAAAAATGATAGCACCAATCATATTTTCAATACTGTTGATACAGCACAGGATCTGAAAATTAAAAAAAAATCCTGAGTGGATCTTGTCAAGTAACTTGAGAATTATTGTTGTAGTTGATTAGGAATGTCCAAAGGTGTAGTGCATTGAGTATAATATAGTATAATGTACACTGTACAGGTACACCATCGACCGTCCATAAGTAAATGAAGGGCTCTACTACAGCCAGCCCTTGATTTACTTCTGGTCGACGTGTAATCTTTGTTAGAAAGACCTTTGGTAAGACTCAATGTAACTCATTATTAAATTAATTAAATAAAAATTAAAACATTCGTATGAAGAGTACCCACTCAAGTCACATAACTGATTTTCAGCGAGGGACGTTCAATTTAAAGTCGACCAAGCCAACCCTGTAGACGCTATCGACGAGCGAACAATGACCAACTAGAGAACACCGTTCAATCAAGCTGGACACGGTTCCACCCGCGAACAACGACAGAATCAATAAGGCTAATTCGGAACTACTTTAGATTGTATTATGTGCCATTGCCATGATAACTCTTTCTCTTTAGGAATCGGTTCGGTTTGTTGAGTTTTTTGTTCTTGTTGATGTTTCTCTCAATGCATTTATGTTCTTTGAGGCTACAAAAACAGAATATAGAGTATTGAAGAGGGTAGATGCGAATCACTTCACTGCTATAATAATCCTGTAATCCAGCTTGTGAAGGAATGGGACAGCGGCGCTGAGCGCGGCGTGCCAAGTACCCTGCAAGCACCATCTAGCGGACAAGTAAGGAACCATCACCACAAGAGATCTCGCGGAGCGCGAGCTGGCGTCGAAATCAAATCGCGAACTGTTGACGTGGAGACGACGCATTCGGCATTGATTTTATTTTTATTCGAAACATGTATACATTATTGCTTGAGACACGTGGAAATGGCGTTTGCGAAATGCTACTAAGTCCTATGTATTTTCACGTAGGCTACCTAATATTGCTATCGTAAACTAGAATTTGTCATGTTCCACTACTATATATCATAACAAATACAGTTCCGTTATTCTTCTCAGACACAAACCAAATTCGTATTGTTATGTGTACAATTTGGTTTCTTGGCAAATACTCATTTATAAGCTATACTGTGCAAAATCTTCCATTCTGCCACCTTTTTCTCTGATTAACTCGGCTCTCAGCTTCAGCAATGGTAAATCCTCATGTACGGCATGTGCAATAATAACACTTATACTTTAAAGTTAACAACACACGCACACATTGAATAGTAACAGCTGATGCAAAGTGAACTGCGTAAGACATAGAACGGCGTCGTGTATAATTTAGTAGTGACAATATGTTGTGAGGGTTGTACCGGATTGACGAGAACACAGCCGCGATGTGACGCCGAACAATGCACAATATGTCCCCTCCCCCTGTACGTTTTAAAGTGATTTCACACTTCCTTTTTAAAACTGTTATTGCGTTTATTAAAGTCGCCCCCTCCCCCTCCCCTAGCGAAGTGCATCTGTGTGGTCGTCTGTGGGGCGGCCGTCGCGACGCTGAGTTATGCCAACTTTCCAGGCGTGTTTCTTTTAAAATGAAATCCAAACTAGGGGTTTATTTCAAAAGTGGTGTTAGATAGAGAAAGAGAGATTGCCGGGTAGAGTTATTGAAATATCTACGATATTGCAGCATGCAGTAATATTAAACATTTCGCAACATCTGCGCATATGTAGGAACACGGAACTGAAGAAAGTAATGAAAGCGTTCGGTTCGGCTGTCTTCTCTAAGAGGAAACTTGTCCTGTATGTGCTTGTTTGTTTATACCTGTCTCGAGCGACTGCATATAAGGAGGATGGTCAGTAGAATGCAGTCAAGCCGACAATATCGCTTGCCAATTTGTTTGCGTGGAGTGCAAACGGCATTTTTTTTACTGATTTATTTCTACAGTTTTAAGTGTAATTATAATATATTTTCAGTATGCCTTCAATATAATTGGTTCATCAATTAAAAAATTTGATCACTGAAAAAAAAAAATTGCATTCTTTATAACCCACAAAGCTAGTAAAAACATATTTTGAAAAGCTATAAAATCGTTAAAAGTTTGAATGTAATATACGATAAGGCCTACTGTTACTGATATCATGATTTAATAATCAAACTTACCATAGATAAATCAAACACATTTTTTTAAAAATAAGTCTGGCCTTCTAATTCCATAAGATTTATAACAAAATAACTAAAAACTAATAAAGAGACTATAAAATAAACATAACTATAATTACAACTACAAGATAGTATGGTTGTTTCTACTCAAGTCGAGGGTATTTTGATTTCCAAAAAATATTTGTGGATTGTGGGTCACCGCACACCGGTATAGTTTATATCCCCCCACATTTAGAAGTTTCCAACATTCGCTTTTCTGCCTTATGCTACTCAACCCTTCTTCACGTCCCTGATTCCCCATGTAAGTGTACATTTCAGTTGTAAACAAGGTTAATCCCATGACTACAACACAAGAGCTTCAACGACGCGTTCTTGTTGGGTTGTTCTTGTCAACGTCTCGCACGCTGTCTTCTTCGCTAACTGTTGACACCGGGGCACTGCTTGCAGGTCCTGACTTCTTGTAGTGCAAGTAACTCGCGTCACGTCGTCGTCAGCCACACTAACACGTGCACTGAATTAGTGTTTCGTCTGTGTCCATAAACTATTCTAATATTTTTGTATAAGCTTCTGCATGTTGACTCTCAGCTCTTTGATCTAAGTACATTTACACGTTCTCTGCAAGACCAACACGAAACCTTCAGACTTTAAATCTACCAACAAGCAGATACAACATTTAGTAAATTTCGCCAATTAACGGATCCAAGCATGGATCTTCCCAATTAGTTGTCCATCCACTCCAGATCTGAACATAAATCAACTAAATTTTCATGTGTTAAATTTTGTCTTCAAATGTCTTAATTGACGTTGTACAACATTGTAAATTGTAATTGTCATAGTTTTACATTTACATTTCGTTTAGTATAATGTTCTTTTGTGCACCTGAGATGACATTAGTGTTGTTGATTTTTTAGTATTTTATTTTTGTACTTTAGTATTTATTAAGTTTTATGTAAAAGCCTATCGCACTTGTGATGGTAACGTCTGTTTTGGTGGCAATAAATTAAATTAAATTAAATAACTATTTTTGAACATACATTAGACTAGGTTTACTATAGAGACTGAACTGAAATTAAAATACAAACCGATGTCGGACAATGTTTTCTGCTTTCATTAAAGGTGCGTACGAAGGGGGAGGGGGATCCTCCCCTACTTTGTGTTGTGAACTCCCCCACTTCAGAAACATCCAGTCAAACCGTTCATAACCAGGGCTACAACTAAACCAACTAGTTGTGTCAGTATAGGGTGTGTTGACTTGTAGCTAGTTGTGTCAGTATAGGGTGTGTTGACTTGTAGCTAGTTGTGTCAGTATAGGGTGTGTTGACTTGTAGCTAGTTGTGTCAGTATAGGGTGTGTTGACTTGTAGCTAGTTGTGTCAGTATAGGGTGTGTTGACTTGTAGCTAGTTGTGTCAGTATGCAGAAACAAAAAAGCTCATCATCCCCTCCCCACCCGAAAGTGTTCCTACGACTACGAGCCTGTTTCATTATCTTTCTACATTGCATCAATTCATTTGTTTTTACACAGTTATTTTATGATTACCCGAGATACATACAGGAGCGTCACTAGAGTTTGGACACTGGGGGGGTCGCAAATACATTCGTGGGAAAGGGACCAAAGTATGGGGGGCAGTGCCTTCTGATAATCAGGATTTTAGAGTGCACCCTTTAGAAAACAGGGTTTGGCTATAAATGCAATACCGAAACAATGTAGTTTGTGTGCGTCAATTTGTTTTGTCGCCATGTCGAGCTTACAATTCACAGCATACATGGCAACATATAAACGTTTGATTCAAACGAGAAAATTATTGGGGGCCGCGGATTGTGATTAAGGGGGCCCCCGCACGCCCTCCTAAAAAAACTTAATGACGCCACTGGATACAGACAAAGTGTCTTTACGAGTGATTGAGCGTAGTGGTGCGTACTCACTGTGTGTACACAAACAAAGGTCCTGCCCGTCATACATGGTAAGCAAAGAAGCCGACGCCACGCACAGTGTTGTTTATTATGAGCTCGTTGTGAGCATACAAGTTAGACAATAAGCAATAATTATTAAGTTATTACCGATTGTTTAGTTCAAAGTTGAGTGAGCTGTCACACCGTTTTATGATACTAAGTAAGCTCTTCTTATGTCTCAATCAATGGGTTTATAACAATGACGTTTTGTAACACGTATGTCTGCATTTATTGTTATATATAACGTAGAGTATTTTCATGATCATATTTTGCATTTAAAAATCTAAAAATAATGTGTAAACACGTGAAGATATAATAGTGATGCTATTGGATATTATCGAGATTAGGGAGGAAAATTTCCTTATTCATCACTTTTCTGTCCGTTCGTTCGTCGGAGGTACGTGTCACATCGCACGGTAAAAACCGAACATGACCTCCGATTAACAAGCGTTTTAGTTGACATTGGCCTTTAATTAACAAGAATGATATAGGCGGGGCCAGCTTTCCAAAAAGCTGTAATATCTATGTTCTCGGCACCTCCACCAAGGGGAGTTAAACGTAGGAACAGACGTGGTATTGTAACGGTAAGCTTTGCTCCCTATTTTGAAGCGTGTCTGTGCCTGCTTTTTTTATGAACTATGATAAAATAATTGCTGACAATCCCCAACGTCCTAGGATTTTGTCAGATGATGTAAATGCTTTCGACAGACTGATGTCGCCACTTCCCCACTTCGCGACGACCTCACCGCGATAGAGTCCCGAAACGTCGTATTTCCTTCCACTTCCACCGCTAGACTTGCTCAGGTTTATGATTGAATGAATAGAACGTGTTCTCAGTGAACAATAACAAGCGACGACCTCACCGCGATAGAGTCCCGAAACGTCGTATTTCCTTCCACTTCCACCACTATACCTTGTGTCGACCCAAGTAACACTCTGTCAATCATTAAACTGAAAAGACGCAGGTTGTATTGAGGCCACCCGCCTTCTTTGTTGAAACTAATGTAAAAACGCAACCACTTCTAAATCTTCATGTTCGAGCAAATTAGTGGACACTCAGTTATATAAAAGGGGACGTTCTCAAATACAGGCTGGTACAGATTCCAAAGAGGTCCATGTGGTTTGAAACTGTCAATACGGGTCAAGATGGACAGGCCATTACAGGTAATGGGGATTATTTACATTTGTATTGTGCACAAAACCACCGGTTCCCTTTCACTTAGATGATTGACAGAGTGTTACTTGGGTCGACACAAGGTATAGACTTGCTCAGGTTTATGATTGAATGAATAGAACGTGTTCTCAGTGAACAATAACAAGTGACGACCTCACCGCGATAGAGTCCCGAAACATCGTATTTCCTTCCACTTCCACCACTGTACTTGCTCAGGTTTATGATTGAATGAATAGAACGTGTAGTCGTTCCGATAGACCCCCAAATTCACGAGAATTGTCTCAATCGGAGTGGCAAGGTTCACATATACCATTCGATTCCCAACACCCACAGCTATCATTTCAAGCTTGATTAACTCAACATTTCGTTCGCCTTCATAGCGTCCCAAATATATAAATACAGTCTGTTTCATGATCAAATATACCTTAAGATACGTTTTTTTTAAGGAATACGCACTGCTTTCGTTTGATGGCAAAGGTAGAGTTTTTTCAAAAATGATTATTCAAATGCTCAATATAATAGTTAATGATGTTGGCAACAAAATGGCTATCTTGAATTTGGCCATAAATATTACACATACACTGTAAATAATAAAATACCTAAAGCTGCGCGCGGCACTCGAGTCGGGAAAAACGTACTATATCACTGTAAATTTCCTTCTAATTAAAGTTAATTCATTATTTGTCACTCTTGAACGTAATTAAAGCAAATCCTGATTAGAATAAATGTAATTCAAACAAAAAAGTACAGTCAGTTTCCAAAAGTGGGTCCCCCATTTCATTTTTTTAAAGAAATTGACGGTTTGCAAAGACAATTGTCCAGTGGATATGTTTATAATTGTATGTTGGATATAATTATCTCCTAGCTGGGATAAAACATAACCTGATACCCATTCTTTGCGATTATGGCTGTACAAATAGTTGAATTCCTGAAAAAATATGTCACAGCGAGTGACACTCAATATTTTCTTTCACACTTCCCCACTTCAATGTCAAATTACTTACTTTAAGCATAGCGTTTAAGCGTTTAAAACATTTATTTTGAGGTTTCTTACATAAGCAAAAGCATTGTTACAGGGAAATATAAAGAATATGTAGTTATAGACTGTTCCAAAAAGTGGGTCCCTAAATGTATAACTAGTAAATAAATATTTATATACGTATTGTATTCATTGTACATTTGTCATTACGACAATTACACCATGTACATGTACATTGTTTAGCTATTAATGTCATTACATCAATAGTAGACATAAAGGCAATATAACTGTCAAATAAAAAATAGAAACCCTCCAAACAGTAAATGCAGATTGCTGCATGCAGCTTCAAGGCTCGAGTGCATAATGATAAATCGTACCGTTACTTACCGTTTATTAAAAATATTTTTTAAACTTTTAATATACAAAGCATATTTTGTACCGGTACTCACATATGGTGCAGTGACATGGCCAGTTGGGCGTAAAGAAGAAAGACAAATTGAAGCTGCGGGATTGCAATTTTTAAGGAGTGTAACGGGAGTTACGAAGATTGATAAGATGAGGAGCACGAAGATTAGGAAAGAACTAAGAGTAGAGAGTTTAAACTTTAAGCTAGGGAAAGAAAGGCTGAGGTGGTTTGGACACATGAAGAGGATGCAAAAGAACAGGATTCCGAAGATGCAATATGAACAAGACGCAGGAAACTAACAGAGAAAAAGAGGGAGGCCCAGACTGAGATGGGAAGACATTATAGCAATGGATTTCAAAAGGAGAAATGCAGCTTGGGAAAGGATTAACCAGGAAAATGAACGGGAAGAACGAAAAAATATGGCAAAAACTGGTGGAGGTCCCTGAGGAAGAAGACAGTGACGAGGAAGAAAGATGATGCAGAGGAAGAATAGATTATGTGGAAGAAGCGTCAGGCATGGCTAGCCCATGGATAAGCCCGGGGAGCCAAGAATGTGGTGGGAACGTCCCACCCCCTACCCGACTTAGTTGGAAATAGGGCTCGATATTAATTAATTAATTAATTTAGTAATTATTGTTGCCACAATAAGAAATTACGCAAAACGTAATTTTTTAAGATAATTAATAAATAAAGAAGTACAGTTTGTTCACAGTATTCGTTTGCAGAGAACTCATTTTGCTTCAAACATTGTTTTATATAATGGCTATCTCTAGTCAAAATGAACCGGCGCGGCTTCAGAAATGGTTGATATCTTCCATCATGTAACTCTAAAGGATTTATTCCTGAAAAGTATTCCAAGGCTCTTTTCCACATATCTGGCTGATAGTTTGCACGTTTGATGTGTTTATGAAGTGCGTCTTTACAAGGAGGGACAAAGGTATATTCTATGGTTCCCCTTTTCGTGCAGAACAACGAATAGCGCTAATCGTTTACTTTTGTTATGCTTTCTCCTTCATAAAGTTTATACACAAACTCTTCTACACCATCCATTGTTTCGGGATTCACATCAAAAGTTTGTCCGAGTAGAGCAACTGACTCGATGCTCGAAGAATTGCACAGAGTGGACTTTAAAACAATTATTTTTGCTGCAGCTATCTTTCCTTTTCCTTCAAAAGCGCTAACATGTACAACATCAAGATAATGCGTGCATCCCGAGAAGTGTGTTGCATGTTTCTGCCCCATAGCGTACTATGTAAGATTTTCATGTCTTCCAAATTTTCGCCTTTGAAGAGTGCCCGTTTGTAAGATAAGAGATTTCTTGAACAAAAATAGGCTACAAGGTTAGTTTTTAATTGCAGACAAATTACAAACAATGTTTATTTTTATTTGTACATTATTTATGTATTTATTAATTATTTTTTTATCGTTGTCATAATTACATTCATCAAGAAGAAACGGCGTCGACACTAGCAAACATTTTGCTAAAACACTTAAAATCCATGAAGAAATCTCGTGCCTCGAAGAGCCTTGCTGATGTCACAAACGAACATGACACATGTCATAGGTTCTGCCACAAGTGCTCATTGGACATCAGTGAACATCAGTGTAGTTAACCTTTTGGTTGATTGATGGCAAATGGAAGAGGATAATATGGCGACATCCGTGTCGTCACAAATAATAACAAAGTCTTCATATCCCGCTCCTGTCGCGTGATTAGCATGAAGTATAATTCTAGTATAAGCTTCTTCTTGCTACGATAAAGGATCTGGTACGTTATCAATACAGTCTAGTGTACCGATAACATTCACTTTCACAATTTTCGAAGAATTGTAGAATAGAAACAATGAATGGTGTAGAAGAGTTTGTGTGTAATATTTATGGAGGAGATAGCATAACAAATAAAACGATTTGCGCTATTCGTTGTTCGTTGTTCTGCACGAAAAGGGGCACTATAGAACATACTTTTCTCCCACCTTGTAAGGACGCACTTCATATATACATCAACCGTGCAAACACTCAGTCTGATATAGGGAAATGAGCCATGGAATCCTTTTCAAAAATACCTCCTCCAGAGTTGCATGGATGGAAGATATCAACGATTTCAGAAGCTACGCCGGTTCTTGAAATATGGTTGATCATTGAACCAGCTCCAACTGATGTGCTGTAACTCTTAGCATGCAATTGTTCACGCCAATGTCTTCCATAGTCATGTTATTGATTGCGTAATTATCTTCGTCGTACCGACATGTGCAAAATACAGACTTGTACAAATTATGTCAGTACAAGAGAGGATGAGAACGAAGAAAACATCGACTCAGACGTGAATGAAGAGGTCTGAAAATGTAAGTGATGTTCCTATTGAAAATATGTTTTTTTAATTTTATATTATACATTTCACGTATCGAAATATGCATATCCTTTTCTTACAAAATGTCTATGCTATAGGCTACTGCAGGGATTTTGACTAGAGATAGACATTATATAACAATATTTGAAGCAAAATGAGTTCTCTGACAACACATATTGTGAACAGTGTTCAACAGTGAACAACACTGAACAGACTGGACTTTTTTATTTATAATTTATCTTATAAATAATTACGTTTGCGTCATTTCTTTTTGTAGCAACAATAATTACTAAATATTCATAAAAATGATAAATAACGGTATGATTTGGCATTATGCACTCGAACCTGAAAGCTGCATGCAGCAATCTGCATTTACTGTTTGGAGGGTTTCTATTTTTTATTTGACAGTTATATTGCCTTTATGTCTACTTTATATTGTGTCTTAATGTAATGGTATATTAATAGCTAAACAATGTACATGGACATGGTGCTATTGTTGTAATGACAAATGTACAAAGTATACAATTGTATATATAAATATTAATTTATTTACTAATTATACATTTAGGGACCCACTTTTTGGAACAGTCTATACCTACATATTCTTTATATTTCCCTGTAACAATGCTTTTGCTTGTGTAAGATACTCTCAGAATAATATTTTAAACGCTTAAACGCTATGCTTAAAGTAAGTAATTCGGCATTGAAGAGGGAAAGTGTGAAATAAAATATTGAGTGTCACCCGTTTTGACACGTTTTTTTTCAGGAATTCAACTATTTGCATAGCCATAATCGCCAAAAAAGGATATCATGTTATGTTTTATCCCAGATAGGGGATTATTTTATATCTAATATACAACTAAAAACATATCCACTGGACAATTGTCTTTGCAAACGTTCAATTTCTTAAAAATATATAGCAGGGACCCATTTTTGGAAACTGACTGTACTTTTTTGTTTGAATTACATTTCTCCTAATCCTGATTTGCTTTATTTGCGTTCAAGAGTGAAAATAATGAATTAACTTTAATTAGAAGGAAATTTACGTAAGGAATTAGTGATATAGTACGTTTTTCCCGACTCGAGTGCCGCGCGCAGCTTTAGGTATTTTATTATTTACAGTGTATCTGTAATATTTATGGCCAAATTCAAGATAGCCATTTTGTTGCCAACATCATTAACTATTATATTGAGCATTTGAATAATCATTTTTGAAAAAACTCTACCTTTGCTATCAAACGAAAGCAGTGCGTATTCTTAAAAAAACGCATCTTGAGGTCTATTTGATCATGAAACAGACTGTATTTATGTATTTGGACGTATAACAAGTACACTATATTAAAACGTGATTAATGGTGAAAACATGGACATAAAGATGATGTCTGTAAGTGCATTTATAACAAAGAAATTTTATATTTAAGTTGTCACTGTGCGGACGAAAAAATTGAGCGTCGGTCGTGTTCATAGCGTCGCGACGCTATGAAGGCGAACGAAATGTTGAGTTAATCAAGCTTAAAATGATAGCTGTGGGTGTTGGGAATCGAATGGTATGCGTGAACCTTTGCCACCCCGTTTGAGCGAATAATTTTTCCTATCGGAACGACTAGCTTCCACTTCCACCACTGGCTTGGACCTCACCGCGATAGAGTCCCGAAACGTCGTATTTCCTTCCACTTCCACCGCTAGACTTGCTCAGGTTTATGATTGAATGAATAGAACGTGTTCTCAGTGAACAATAACAAGCGACGAGGCGATCACGCGAGACGGTCCACTCTCACATAAATCATCGCGTCATTTGCATTGAGACGAATAAACATCTTGCTATTTTCAACTCTATAAAGTTATTCCAGAAAGAACCGTTCTGTTTGGACATTCTGCTTCCAGTGCAGGAGGTCTCGGGTTCAAGCCCTGCTTCAGGCAGAAGATGTTTAACTTCTGATGTGGACATAAATCTATCAATTCTTGGGTTGGGAGTTGTTAATGGTAACTTTGGAGTATAGCGACGAGCCACATAATAATTAATTATATTGTTGTTCCGAATTAGCCTGGTAGATTCTGGCATCGCCCGTTAGTGGATTGTGCCCTATACGCCTTGGGTCAGTGTTTCCTATTTACAATACTGGTCTCTGGTGGGCCATTGTTTGTTTCCCCACTGAAAACCAATTATGTGACGTAATGGTTATGCTCATGACGTACTATATATTATTTTTTGTATTTAAAACAACTGTACTGTACTATTATATGTCCAGGATCTTATTACTTATTAGCGATATCAAACTTCTTATCGATCAACAACCCGCAACCCTATATGTTTTACAACAATTTAACTCTGCTTGTAATAGTGTGCGGCAAATTTTAGAAATAAGGACATGATTTGAGGAACTTACCCTGTTTGTTGGTCAGCTGATTGTAATAATTATGTAATCTAATAATGTAATAGTTGTAAATGTAATCTTATAACTAGGCCGCTTCGCAAACGCTTATTTTAGTCTCATTGATAGATGAGCTTTTTTAATAAGTTTTTAGTTTGCGTGGGATCTCTTTACTTTTGTAAGTTCTTTTTGAATGCATTGTAGGTGTTTGTTGTCAAGTTTCTATTGTTACTTGTTAATTGTTATTATATACCTAAAAAAACTCATATTAAAACCTTTATTCTATTGATTCTGGCTAACTTTTTCAACTTTTTCTTTCAAAAGGTACTTCATCACCATAACCTTAATGTCCATGTAAAATATGAACGTTGTAGTCCCACCCGTTTGGTCAGAATCGGCCCAAATGTCACGAAAATATCGCACTAAAAATCGAAAAAAATCGTAAAAGTACGATATTCATGAGAAATATTTCTTCGATTGTACCCAAAAACGTAGCAGGTCTAAGTTCAGAGATTTCGAAGGTCCCCTCCAATTTTCATCAAGATCAATATGCCGTTTGCCCGGTAAAAACACTAGAGCTAAATTTTCTGGGGGTCAGTGAAATTGAAGTCTTCGCTTCGCTCATCCCATAATTTCCTTCAATAATTTACCCCCTATCCTATATATTAATAATGCTGATCTTGTTTGTTTAGGGTTACACTCCACTTCACATCGCTATGCAGTACGGCCACGAGGACATTTACAACCTGCTGGTTCAGGGATATAGTAAGTTTCCTTGAAGAAGGCATGGGGTGCGTTCTCCTGGAGAATGCAGAGAAACTAATATAAAACAATGTCGTGCATGATACAACAAAGAAAGAGAAAAATTCAACCCACTATTATATTTGATCACTTTAGCAGTTTTGATATAAATTATAAATTGAGTAAACTATTTTGCAAATTTTTCATCAAAACATAGATGGCAAATATTTGTGGTATCTCCTGAATTCACAATACAAAAATGAAGGTCAAAGTAACAAAAATTGAAGTGAAAGTAAATGTAACCTGGGGGGGGGGGGGATAATAAATAATCAACTTTTAATTGTATTTTTATCAAATGCACATTTACATTTTGTATTTAACAAAATTTGGACTATCAACCAAAAATGCACTATCGGTCCTAATGGTGTACCATGGAAGCCATTCCACCAGACATTTAATTCAACATTCAATTTGAACTCTATATTGCTTTCAATCCTATTACAAATCAAGTTAATTGATAAGGGAAAAAACAAGAAGGTTGTTATTCAGTCTGACCAAATAGTTTTGAGGCAGAGTTTTCTTGATGGCAAGCTATTATACAATGTTATTTTGTTATTGTTGGTTAATATTGATGGTTTACAGTATGGATGCTCAATGATTATATGCAAATAAACGATAGTAACTGAAAAGGTGACCTTGTTATCGTATCAAACGATAAGTTTGGGTAAAATTGGGTCACTTTCACTAACAAACATGCATAATCGAGATTAAACGTCTCAAAAAGTGAACACCAATATTTTGGGTCAGAAATTGAATGAAATCTTTTAACCTCCATGATTGCAAAATTTCAATTAGATTAGTTTATAATCATGTTTTAACCATTATTAGGTCATAATGTTGTGACGATGTCAAATTATTATCATTCACTTCCCACAAGACATTAATCGAATAGCGGTATGGTGGTCGACGTAGGCCTAAGCATGGCAGATGATGAGTTTTGGACAAGATTTTTCTGAAAACATCAATTCTTTAATATTTTCATTGTTGTTATTGAAATGTTGTTGAATATAGATTGTTGTGTGCATCCCTAGTTTACACTTAGAAATGTGTTGTATAAGTCTAGGTCTTCTAGTAGTTATATAGATTGACCAGTCAATATCATAATATAACATGTAACATGCGAAAATAGCTACATTGCTAAATAAAGTGAATTGAATTGAATTGAATTGAACAAGTTGTTTCAGAGACATTTGATCTGTTGACTGCAGTTGTCCCATGTTGTAAGTACTTATTGGACAATTTGAAGCACTAATCAGTTATGCTATGAGAGAAGGGGTTGCCCTTCTATGGGTAACAGTCCTGATGTACATAGTAACATGTATTTTATTTAAAAAACAGGGTTCTAAAATGTTATGTCAGACAGAAAACAAGTTGTCGTTTTTTTTAATGTATATCTAGAGTGTATTTAAAAAAAAGATATATTAAAATATGAATTGTTGTAAACATTTATTAGGTGTTTTGTGGATTGAGATGGAAATATAAAATAACTCACACTTCATTTGCCTATTAATATTATCTTCCAGATGCCGACCGTGACGTACGTGACTTCAGCGGACGTAAACCTCGTCAGTACCAGACGAATCAGAACACGAGCGTCTCTGCTGACACGTTCCGAAGTGAGTCTTTCAACGGCCGGATCCGTCCGATGCATGTAGTTGACCAGCCTTCTCGGTATCTATCGCTGCCTGACGGCAATGCGCACGCTTCCGACTATAACACCCTGCCTAAGTCAGCTCATCGGGGGAGGCTTAGCTCCCTCGTTTCCAAAGATAGCTTCCTGCGCAAAAACTTCTCGCCAATGCTAAAGAGACGTGCCAAATCTGAAGTGCAGTGAAAGAGGAACTTTACTATAGTCTACATCTGCACAACACATCATTTTACTAACTAAGCTTTTCCGCAATGCACAACTATTAACATTACAATTACATCTTTCCCTTACCAATAAGAAATTATAATAACAAACATGGTTTCCATAGTCAGGAATAGATAGGCAAATGTATTGTGGCAGCTGTGCATATACATGCAGCCTGTTACTTGCTTGCCATGGTTTGTAATTATAACCTGAAACAGATTGAACTCTTTTTTAGATTTCTTCAAAACAGTGTCTGATAAATCTACTTCTTAGTTTCCCTCTTATCATTGAGTAGCCAAATTGTTATACTGTATTTAAAATATTTAATACAATTGAGAAATTTACAAATCCAACTCTAAAATGAACCCAGATCTCCTTCTTGTCGAAGTGTCCAGTGGAGTGGTCGAGGTGCACGCCGCACCTCGACCACTGGACACTTCGACAAGCGGTAGACCGGAACGAGTCTCAGTGGAGTTAGATTTTCTAACCCCTGAATTGTATTAAATTAAATGTTAACAATTCCACCTAGTGGACTGTTTCCCAACTAATAAAGTTGAGAAATGGTATATTTGAGTTGATATTTGATTTTGGTTTACAATTTAAGTAGAAGTGTGATAAAGAAATAAAATTTTTAATTTTTTAAAAATTTTAATTAATTTTAAAAATTAAAACATTATTTTAGGATATGGAACTTAAGAAAGTATGATACTGTAGATTGTATAATGCCATCTCTGTAGCTCGGCAAGTGCCAACAGGTTCATCCGGCCTGATTATTTTGTATTTTTTTCATATTGATATAAATATCAATGCTAGTACATACTCAAACTTGTCTTATTGTGGCCACGTAAGAAGACTGTTAATTCAAACCTCTAACACTTCATGCAAATGTTAGGGTAGGAACAAGTAATTTGTACTTTACATTTAGATTGTGGAAACCAGAAACCTTGGTAACTTAACCTATAAACTTATCAACTTAGTTATACGCGTTTCCAAGCAAAGATAGATGGCAGCACTAAAACGCAACATGTCGGACCGATCGGTGATAGAGGCGAGCTGCTTACGGCGAGCGCTGTATATTAAGTTGGCTTCAACTTGATTTTTGTTACATTTCTGATCATTTGCGAAAACGTTGTTGATTATGTCATATCGTCCGCGTATTTTATTAGTAAAATTCGTAAGTTTTGGGGATCGGCTTTATTAAAAACGGGAAATTTAATGGCATTTTAAAAGAACAAACCACACTGTTAAACTATTAAATACAGAAACAAGTGTATCAAATAATGTTGAATGACGAAGATCGATGTGATTTTGCCACGAAAATGTTGCCCCACCAATCAGTGCTCGAAGTGGGAAAAAATAGGTGGTGGGATGGTACAGTACAGGGACACGCATGAATGGGGGGTCTGGGGGGGTAGCCCCCCAGCAAATGCGGGTCCGGGGCGCACAGCCCCGGGAAAATTTTTCGATTCTTAGTGTGCGTTTAGAGCGTTTTAACGAGTTTTAGGCACTTCAAAATATCAATTTTGTTCCAAGAAAAGTACCTATTTTAAACAAGTATAATATACTTAAAAGCTATTATACCATAACTAAAAAAAATAAAAAAAAAATAGAACATTTACTATCTGCACTAGGCGTTTTCATTGTCTTTCTTTTGACGCCCCCCGGGCACCTTTTGGGCGCCCCTGGACGTTGGCGCCCTGTACACACACCCACACAAAGGTCGCACCCCCCTAAAACCGGCCCTGATAGAGCAGTAGGGATGGGCAAAAGCAAGTAAAGTTACTACACGTGTACAAGCTCGCTGTCTGTTCGTGTACACGCGTGTACTATGTATATTTTAAGATATCTGAAAAAAAGTTGTAGGTACATTTTTATTTATTACTGTATATTTTTATTGCATTCTGAACAGTAAACACGCCGAAGGCGTTCAGTTCAGTTGATCAGTCGGTAGGCCCTAAATGACGTGGCTGATGTTTCATTGACCTTGTAAAGTTGGAAGGGTGATAGTATGGTTGCGGCTTGCGTAATGAAGAGGGGCGGTGGGGAGGGAGATAAGGCCTGTGATTTACCATAGTTTTCGTGATACTTGAATTGTGCAGCAACTCCTTCGCGCACAGTCGGCATTTAACCTTCTTTCCCGTGTCTATCTTATCAAAGAACTTCCACACAAGAGACATTCTAAAATACTAAACAATAAACAGTCATTGTGTCACTGACTCAAATCTCAACACCCGTAAACAACGAAGCGGGCGGCGAGCGGAGCAGACTGAGCGGTCTGGAACCAACTGGAACGTGTGAGGGGTGGTGGGGGGAGGGGGAAGGCAAGGCACATGTGGCAAACGGATCGCAGGCTGACTGAAAGAGCTCGTATTTCAAAATAGAATTATTGAAATCTGAAATCTCGACGACTGAACAATGTCGATTGAAAGAAAGTCGACGTGTATTTGAAAATAAAATTATGTACACGTGTACACGTAGACGCCTATAGATTGATATTGATAGATTGATATTTCGAGTTAACATGCAATAATGGACAATGGACATTGAACACCCACAAAGTTGAAACTAACAAAGAAGTTCGTGCCTTCTATACAAATGAAAATAGAATAAACATAATTTTGAAATGCTTACCAGTAGTATCTTCATGTTTCCTTTTCTTCACCAACCACTTATCCATCTTTATTATTATTACGACAGCAACAAGTTCTAGTTATTTATGTGATAAGGTCATGGATATCTAGCACTGAAACTGAACACTGTCCAGTGAGTGGGCCCACGTCCAAACTCAAACTGCAGTCGGACTCTAAACTCTAGTCAGGGTGAGCGGATATGGGGTGAGAAAGTCATGTGTTCGCGTAATCTGACACGACGAGCAGGTTCCCAGATGAGTAGGCGGGGGGGGGGGGGGGGGGGGGTGAGGGGTCGAGGGGGTCCATTCTGCAATTTGTTCCACAACAACCATTTAGCCAGGCCTCGTAAAAGCCCGTCATCGATGTATGAAATTTTTTTAGGACAACTGGAATTTTTCGGTTATTTAACATTTATTGGCATTCTGGTTGCTGTTATTGTAAACAATAAGTGGCGGGATGGAAAGAGGCCTTATCGAAAAGTGGCGGGATGACATCCCGCCCCATCCCGCCCCACTTCGAGCACTGCCACCAATACTAATAATTTCAATAATTTACTTGATATCTAAAAATCAAAAGAGCTTCTGGCAACTTCACTTGTTTTGCACTTTTTCTACATCGTTTTACAATGTAAACGCAATCGGAGTAGGCCTATATATATTTATCTACTATACACTTAGGACTACTGTTTTTTTAAATATACATTTTATTAAAAGTAGGCCTATTGAATAGCTGATGGCCTATTTTTTATTATTGTTTTGTATGTCAATAATGGCATGACGCGCGTCATTCTGCAGACAGCTTGAAAATCTTGTAGGTCATATCATTATACTTATTCTATTGTAATAATATAAATTGTATTTATTATGAATTTGAATTTGATTTAGTATTTATCGTACCCTGTTAGCCTATATTTAGTATATAGCCTATAAATACCAATGATTTATTATGATTAATATGGATACAAATGCCATCCTCGGTGTCTCATGGGTGCATGGGGCGCAGGTCTGAATATAGTAATATTATTCTGGTGGACATGGTCTCGAATCCCGATTATTGGAGAGCGATTTTATCATTTTGGTGCACCCCCATGCTTTTGATTATCATCAATTTACAACATTTTGGGAGAGCAACGACAATGTACCTGTGATTGTACATATTTATAAGTGACAAACACGGAATGACATGTGTTCTTCAGGTAAGCACATAGCGCGCTCCTCCGACTATCACTGATCGGACAGTTGCATTTTTCGCCACCAGGTAGCAACCCCTTTGCTTGGAAACGCGTATAAACTTAGTTAGTTGGGTACTCGGAGCCTCGGCTTCATAACTTGACTGTCCTGTTTGGAGCATGATTGATATACTGACTAGCCTTGATGGTTCTATCATATTGAAGTTTGTGTAATTCTTTGGTACATTTTCTTCTTTAGGCCTTTGATAGTAAGCTATCATTTTCATATTCATATTCATTCCGACATATTTTCTTCAGTAAGCCTTATTTTTCTATTTGACAAAAAGCAAAATTTCCACTTTAAATGTAGGCCTATTTTTGTTTATGTGCCTACTTTATATAAATAGGGTGACCAAAATTTTAAAACAAAAACTCAAGATGAGGGTTATATTGTTTGCATAATCATATCCATATATGCTAGTAACCTGGGACTTTGAGACTTGAAGGCATGAAAAAAGGTAGGCTTATATTTAGGACAAAATGGTATTAGGTATGCATTCTTGTTTTATAGGGTTATTATTAATTCTTATTGCATGCATCACATCACACGTCCAATTATATTTTATACTTTTGCAGATCTAGCTAGTAGGCTCGTTAGTAGTTGTAGCATGATTAAGGTTAGGGATGCACACGATAATCGATATTATCGATCGATAATCAATAATGGATATAATTTCGATAATCGATAACCAAGATTCATTATCGATTATCGAAATATCTAATAATCGTTCAATAGTGGCACGAACCAAACTCTAAAGACAGAGATTATCTCAAGTTGGGCCATGCACTGGCTGGACTGATGGTATCACACTCGAGAATTATGTTTGGAAATGAGCTATCAGTCGATAACGGAAGCCAAACACATTACATCGAAGACAGCGAGGCAGCAAAGGAACGCGATTGTATTGTTTTGACTTTCTACACTTGAGGTTCCACCTGGACCTATACGTTGGAACATGCTTTGTTGGTGATATCGATATTATCGATAATATCGATTCGATAATGACATAACCATATTGATAATCGATAATTAAAAAAGTATTGATGTGCATCGCTAATTAAGGTAGATTTCCTGTTGTGCTAGTATATATATTTTTTAGTTGCTAGGGTTGTGGTATACTACATTCCTCTGGAACAGCCTTAGCTGTGCTTTTATGCTAGAGTTTGTTCTGCCAGTTATAGTTCTCGACAACGTAACCTTCTTAGATAATTGACTTATAATTAAGTGCACAAAGTCAAGTCTTGGATGATGATTTAACTTGAATTCCAACATTCATTAAATTAATCTATTACTTTGAATGTAGGTACTAAATGTTTTACACTACGCATATATTTATTTACTTTCCTTTGTTTGCCTACAATATGTCATAATCAGATGGGTGTAACCTAAACTTAATATTATAGAGTCAAATTTTAATTTAGGAGACTGCAACCTGTGATAAAGTAACAGTATATTGATTAATATAATTGACTTTGGAAATGTTTATTTTGTTATTAGAATTTATGTTAACTAGAATCATTTTAATTAAAATAATTATTTCACACAATTGCCAATTTGTAATACAGACTAGAACACAACAGGTGATTTATACACTAGCATGTTATCAACATTCAAATTTCAATACCAGTAGTACTTAACATTCAAGGTTGCTTACTCAAATACAGTATTGTGTCCATTTACTAGATTGTCATTTAACATTACAAGTTATGTCACGTGACTACACTGACACGTCGCATTCTGTCGGCGACGTCTGCACCAGCTGCTTAAGACCAGAATTCGGCAGTGAATCACTAAGATTATACCACCATGCATGTAATATAACTCCACTCGTGGACTACAATCTTTCTATACAGAATTGAAAATAATCCAAGATGTTTATTCCACCCAATTCAAACCCACTTATTTTGTCTACTCTTGTTCCCTTTCTTATATTTCCTTTCTGTATACCTTCGAGCACTTTCTTGTTCAATTGCATCCACCAAACCAAACCTTTCCATAAACTTTAAGAGTTTAAACTGACATATTTTGCGATACTATTGCAAAGATTTAGAGTCACGTCTGATTCACTTATTTGTTATCCAATGGATTTCAATTTCTGCATGGAACAATTACATCGATAACAATGTATGAAATGACTTTTTACATCATCCAAGACTGTGCAAGAAATTGTATAGAATGCCAACTATAACAATGCCAAAAATGTATATATTGTAATCAATCTATTTGTCTGACTGAGTAATACTAGTCAAGTCAGAGTTATGCTCTGGTTCTAAGTCTTGTTGAGAGATTGTGCTGGTTAGTCACATTTTCTAGCTCAGTTAGTTTTTATTTAAGCATTACAATAATCATGCTTCTATTATTAGTGTTGTATAGTATTTGTATTGCTTTTTTAGTTATATACATATATAGTTACTCTAGTTATTGTTTCATGTAATAAGTCATTCCTCATTAGTAATGGCCATCTCCTGTTATAGGGTTAAAAGCCGCTGGTATATTAAGGCAAGTAAACACAACACTTTAGTGCACTGATGTTGTAATCTTGCCATGTAATGTAACCAATAAAACTGTTTTTGAATCTTATCTTGCTTGTTGAGTTGATTGCATGACGCTACTCGAGGCTTGCAGAATTTAACCAAGATGTGGGGCGGTGCATGGAAAGGTATTGTACTACAACTTGACTGTCTTTAACACTAATGTCGAGCAAGGCCAGGGGCCGTACATAATGCTTGATTCAGGTTGGCGGACAAACATTTTGGTCAAGTATTATTATAGCATTCTGTAGTTATTACTAGAATATTATGTGAAATCTTGTGTTTTTATTTAGGCCACATAATGTTTTAGTTTTTGTACTCGAGTATGTACCTGTTGTTACTTGTTAGCAACCAGAATTCAAAAAATCAGTTCCAAAGCTGATCAAATTTATTGTTGCTATAGATTTTTTGCTCATTTGCACATTTGAATTTAATGTACCAACAATTTTATCAGTGTCTGAATGAATGATTTATTTATTTTTATATGCGTCAATCTATTCTCACCTGACCATATAAATATGAAGAATCACATTGATTACATTGTTACACAAGATAAATAAATTTGTATTTACAGTCCGCACTCGGTTACAAGTTCTGATATTCTTGAAGTCATTATTATTCTATTTTTTTATTACATATATATAGTAGATTGGTTTAGATTGGAGAAGGGTTGACAGGTTAGGAAAGCATAGAGAACATAAAGCCCAGCCCAGGGGTGGGGGCGACAAAACTTCTCACCTACTGGTGACGACTGCAGCTAATTTAAAGTTTTTTGTTACCTTAATCCACGAGTTTCCTCCTTCTGGGACTGTTTTGTTGATGCTTTGTTGTTAGAATGTCTCCATGGTCACCGTTTACTTATTCCCTCATCATCATATAGTATTGATGGCTTAACTAAGGTCCTTTTCAAATGTTATACAACTCTGTCTGAACTAGGATTTGAACCTGGGATCTTCTGCATTGGAGCCAGGATAAACCCAAAGCACCAACGGGCCACACAAAACCTGCGGCGTTTTGCGTTTCGCATCTCTATCTTTTCGAATGGTTATTTAAAAAAAATTAATGTTGCATCTTTGATATTGTTGGATATGAAATAAATCTATTTGGACCTTTGCAATAGTAATGCAGATATGGCCAATTTAGAAACAAAAAAGAAGTACAAGAATGGTAAATGTACCTGATTTTTATGTGTGTAAAGTGTAATGGACAGATTGATAATTATTATTATTTGTTTATACTTTATATCAATACCTTTGGGGCCTATTGGACATTGCACGCTAAGCCTTTCGCAGGTCGCATCACCGTAGAACCAGCCCTAACTGCTATCAATCATCAACATAGTAGGCCGTGACTGGATGACTCGCTCCTCGTAGTTCTTCGGCACGAACTTGATTGCACGGTAGTGTGGATCAGCTAGACTGGGCTTGTACTAAGGTGGCGCTACGAGTGTGAGAAAGTGGCAGTGCAAAGTCCAATTGTGTCAACCAATGTCTCATACATTGGATATGATCAAAATATAGGCATGATGTATCAAAATACATCAGTCTAATTTTGTTTGTCTCCTTTAAACTAATATTTAAAAACATGTTGCTTGGGTAAAATCTTACCCTGAAATTGTGCAAAATTTGAGAAGTAGAAGTAGAATTGGATAATGCCATTTGCAATAGAGATGAATATAAAATAGATTTATTTATTTTTAATATAGATTGTTTGTGTTGAAACATAACTGTATTTTACTTAACTATGTGTAAGTAAGTTATAGAATCATTAAAATGTGATTTGTATGTGTGACATTAACACGTACAGTAATATTATAAAACAATAACAATTTAAAACTTATAATTTAATTATGTTTAAGTAGTAATAATTTGTAGATTGACTTAGACAATGTGATTTGATTGATAACAAGTTGTTTTATAGTTCATTGCTACGTAGAAAGTTTCATTTCTGGGCAATAAAATAATATGAATTCTTAACGTAATGGCCCAAAGGGTAAAAACTAAAAATATGATCCGTAACAAAATGAAGCGTGTGCCATGTTTAATTTTGGTGACACTATTGTTAATGTTAATGTATTTTATTTTAAAGATATTGATTATTTGTTGTATTTCTCTCATTCCTTACCAATATTTTGCTCATTTCATTTAATTTTTGAGGGATGGAATAAAAAATAAAATAATCTATTGCAAGCAGAGAAATTGGGACAAACAGTTACCTGAAAAGGAATGGATATCTAGTATAGTTCCCAATATAGGCCAAACCTGAATATAAGCCAACCCCCTAAGTTTTCTTGTTGAATTATAACATTTTAAAAAATCATACATATAAGCTGGTAAGGGACTTGAGACTTAAAATAATGGGGAAAAAAGGTAAGCTTATATTCAGGAGAATACGGTACGGTAACGACTTTTGTTTCTTCGACCAATACAATTTTCATTTTATTTTTATTTTTTTAAATCTTTATTTGAACTCTAGTAGGTCGTAGAATATTATTTATTTGTTATTGCGTTATTTCTTATCATGGTTATTCTTGAACAAAGTTCCTGACAGTACGTGTATGTTATTTCAGAAATTAAAGCAAGAAAGAAACAGTCTGAGAAGGAGTTGGGCTTCCTACGGATGGGTTCGTTGAACGTGCGAGTGAAGCGCACCACAGAGGCGTTCAGTCAGTTCCTGGGCGTGGGACAGAGTAGTGACAAGCTGCACAAGACCTGGGGCTCCGCAGACAACATCCCTCACCAGCAGGCTGGCGAGGTATGTAGGTCATTGGCCAGTGACTGGAAGAAAATTACGTGTTATTGTAACAAAACTAAGTTTTAGGTGGCCAAGCGGAATAGCCGAACGGTTTAATGTTTAAGATCTTAACAAAAACTACTTTTTAAGATCTTGGAGCACCTATGTATGATGGGAAGCTTAGACACTGCGGGACGCAGGATTTGTTTTTTGGGGGGGGGGTTAAAAAAATGTGACTATCAGTAGATATTTATGGACACTATGGTTAATTATTTATGGAACATCGGGAAATGTGGCCATTATAGTGTCGGAAGGCTGTGTTTCCTGCCCCCGTCCCCTCCTACACTAAAAATCTCACTCCAGAAAATTTAATGCAAAATGATCGTCAGGCGATTGTTAACAGCATTGTGTACGACTTGATGAAGTTTGGAAACTCAATCAAATTAGCATGGGAGGGAATGCTATGATTCAAGCCAAAAATGTGCGTTCAGTCAGGAAAAAAGCATTACTTACAAACCAAAATTTAATTATTATATATGAGTGAAACTTTTTAGTAAATGTTCTCTACATTAAAGCTTCCATTAAGAACTTTAAAAACTTACGCAAGTACTTTACTTAAAATGTGGGAGTTACAAGAACGCTTGTTCCTGGGGGGGGGGCAGGCAGTCCCATATGGCCGACATCTTTGGTGTATTAGGCACTATGAAAAAAAGGAATTCCCAAATAACAGAAGTATAAGAAATTATTTACATTACGATCTTAAATTTAGCAAAATCAAACTACTACGAACAAAATGTTCACAAAGGCTGTGCCTACAAACTCCCATGATGTAGTCTACTTATTAAAGCCTTCGACCTTTCAAATTGCACACCTGCAATGGTGTTATAGGGGGTATTATTGACCTCCAATGAAGTAAATACAGTAATTTTACTATTCTTCAACAAAAATTATGTATTCAATATTTGGACATTTTATTTATTTATTTTTTTCATTTTTATCTATTCAATATTTGGTTGAAACTTTAAAATAACTATTTGCACACCACTAGTTTTAAAGGGTTTTGAAATGCTTACACAGTTTACTAACAACAAATTAATTTTTCCATGCTTTCTATCAGGGGCCTGGATAGAAGGGTTTGTGTCAATAAGTCAATTTTGTAGTTCAACCTCAGTTTGGGAATGATTTAGCATCTCTGAGTTGAATGGGCATGATGTGAATACTGTAATGACTAATGAAAATGATGCATAATTTATATTTTATTTTTGGGTGATGATACTATTTTAGTATTCTGTAGTTGGTCGTGTATTAGTCTTCATATTCAATTTATATTACTTTATTTTAAAGATGACAATTGATAAACGTTTTACAAAATATGGCTATTTATAAACATGTGTGGCTGAGCGGCCAGCTAGATAGTAAGCCTGTTTGTAAACGTAATGATGTTATTGAGTTGTATAGTAGCCCTAAATGAAAACAGGCCTGCATCTAGCTGGAACTTTACAATGCATATCCATGCAGTGTTACTGCTACCTATTGGCAACATCCCAAATTTGAAATGCAATTTATCTAAGTGAGTTCTGGATGATCTTTGGGCTGTTGCGTTGTGTCGATGATGACTGAGGCACTGCTCGACGTTTCTCCACCCATGTTCCCCCCATCATCGACACAACGGAACAGCCCAAGATCATCCAGAACTCATCTACGGGTCCTGAAAACCTGCAATATAGTAATAGGGAATATACCTTAACTTTTTTTATCACTCCACTACATTAAGGACTTATTTGAATACGTATCATAATTATATATTTAAATAAGCTTTCATTATATATAATGAAGTGCAATAAATGGGGGAAAATGAGCTCTACGTCACTTTATGGTACTGATGCGAATCGCCAAAAGTGATGCAAACAGTGATATTACTTTGGCAATCTTATGTTGTTGTGCCCATTGGTCAACAATGCTCAGCTGCTCTAGACCTGATCTTGACGTCACTGTCCTTGCTGGGAAATGAAATACTACAAACTTTAGCCTCAATAGATTAAAATATTTGGTTATCTGCTTTGAATTGCATATATTGGCGTTTTAAGTGTTTCTATCCATTTCTTACACCCACGTCAATATTGGACTTGCGTGCATATTCCCTTTTAATTTTGAGCATTGTTGTAACACATTGTTGTCGGTGCCTTTCCGCAGTTTTGGTGCCTCTATTGTTTGTTTTATGCATCTCGCTTTGTTGGTTTTTATTCATTATGACAATGTAGGGTGACCAGACGTCCCGAAAAATGTGGGACAGTCCCAAAATTAGACCTACCTGGGATTGATGCGTCAAATTAATTGAAACTGGTACGTCTATCAAATACAGCTTGTATACTCGGTCTTTCCAAGATGTGTACACTCTAAATCCAGAGTTGATTGTGTAGTTATATATCCTGTAGTATTCCCGTTACTGTACAATGCAATACTAGTAGTAATGTAAACATTGAGCGGAATGTTGATGTGTGTTGTTGATATGGAGCATGCACTACCTAGGGATGTCAATATACTTGGAAATTTTGAACTCTGGTAACTTCGTGCATTACCCGAGTTACCCATGTAATCCATGTTATTGTTTATGACATAGTGAAATGTGCTGCCAACCTGACAAACTTGGCGTCACAGCACTTTAAGGTGTTTCTTACACATTATCAGACTAAAACAGAATGGGGCACAGCAAACACATGCCTGAACCTACTACATTGCCGACAAACAAATGAACTTAATCACTTTATCTACCAATTCTTGCTGACAACTGCGGACGTAAAGGTGTTACATTTTAGAAAGCAGCTTGCATAGCTTAACACCTGTTTTGAAATAGCAAGATGTAATAATAAGTTCATCTGTTACAATGGAACGGAATGGATTAATGATAATGATGGGTGGCGGCTCTTGAAAAATAAAGACTAACCACCCACACCGCCCGGGTAACTGGTGCCCGTTGGCAGTGCGCGCTGACCATATAAAACCAGGAGCAATGCTCCCGGTCCTAAAGGGGGGTTTTAATGGGCCCCCCCCCGGGGAAACCCCCCCCCATTTTTTTTTGTATTATTATTTTTTTTCTACTTTTTTTACCTATCAATTTAGGACATTGTAAAAAATTTTAATAAACTATATCTACATAGTTTTTTCCAAAGGGTTTTCCGAAAACTTTTTGAATGAGTTTAAGTTCTAGAAACGTTTTAAAATTTTAAAATCCCCCCCCCCGATTTTATGAGAAATAATTTTTAAGATTTTGGGTCAAAAAAAAGTGGCAGTTTTAAGTTTAAAGGGTTCGAAGGCTTCAGAAAATTTCATCGCAATTGGAGTATCGGTTTAGCCGGAATGTGTGCTTTTTAAAAAGAAAAAAAAAAAAAAACTACCACGAGGAGGGGCCCGTGATTTTAATACCTAACAGTTTCGCTTAACTCTCACGGTTTTGTCGAGATAAAGCAAAAAAAAGAAACAAACACCCGGGGCAAAAGATGAATGGAATAAAGAAACAAGCAACCCTGAGGGTCCCAGATGATTCTAAATACCTAAACGGTTTCGCTTTACCTTTTCAGTTGTCGAGATAATTTCCCAAAAAAAAAAACTAGCACCTGGGGGGGTCCCCGGGATTCTTAACACCTAAAGGTTTGTTTTTCTCCACGGTTGTCGAGAAAAATGCAAAAAAAAAAACAAGCACCTGGGATGGCCCCGGTGATTTTTAAAACCTAAAGGTTTTTGATCTAACTCCACGGTTGTGTCTATGTGTTATGTGGTTATGTGGATATGTCGTTTTGTGTGATTTGGGGTTTAAATGGTTATGTCGTTATGTGGTTATGTGGTTGTGCCGACGGGTTTCCGCACATGGTTTTCCGCACATTTCGCCCCACCCGGTTGCGCACCGATTGCCGCACGGGTTGCCCCACCGGGTTGCCGCACTTGGTTGCCCCATTAGTTTCCGCACCCGGTTGCCGCACCCGGTTTCCCCACCTGCTACCCCACCTGGCTGTGAAAAAAGAAATACCCTTCGATAGGGTGAAGTGTGGACCATCTTTTTCTGTAATCCATCTTATTTAAACCTTTTTTTAGGAAAAAAAAAAATTTGGAATTTTGGGGATTTGTTTTGGGAAATTTGGAAAAATACTTTTTCAAGGTCGAATCATCATTTTTTAAAAATTTTCCTATGCTTGGTTGTGCCTGTAAGCGTTTTTTCGGAGAAAAAAATACGGAATTTTGCAGCTAGTTTTTTTTAAAAAATTTATAAACCATCTTTTCTCGAAAGAAACATATATTAATTTTTTTCTTTAAAAAAAACCATTTTCCCAGGTTGTCAACGGTGGAAATAAAAGGGGAAAACGTTGGTATAAAGGATCACCGGGGACCCTTTAAGGTGGTTTTTCCTCAAGTTTTCGAGATAATTGCAAAAAAAAGAAATAGCACCTGGGGGGGTCTCGGTGATTCTTTAAAACAAAATTTTTTTCTAAATTCTCCGGTTGTCGAGATAAAAGCTAAAGAAACTAGCCTGGGGGGTCCCCGGTGATTCTTAAAACCAAAAAGGTTTTTTCCTAAATCCGGTTGTCGTCGTTATGTTTTTGGGTTCTGGTTTTTTTTTGTGTGTTTTGTGGGTTTTTGTTTTGTCGTTTGTTTTTTGTGGGAGGGGGAGTCGTTTGGGGTTATTGGGGGTTTTGGGGCACGGTTGCCGCCCCCGTTGCCGCACCCCCCTTGTTTCCCAAAATGTTACCGCCCCGGTTGTCTAATTAAAAAATAAAGATTCTAAGGTTTACCGGGGGAAAACCCTTTTTCCCGGGGGAAACCGAAAACTTTTTGGGGGAAAAAAAAAAAGGGAATTTGAGTGATTTTGAAAAATTCGGAAAACATACTTTCCCAATTTAATCACATTTTTAAAACTTTCTCCCCAAAGCTCTTGGTTGGGTGGCCGGGGCATTTTTCGCGAAAAAAAAATAGCGGAATTTCGTAGCCCCTAGTTTGTTTTAAAATTAGAACCATACTTTCTACAAAGAATACACATTTTTAAGTCATTTTTTTCAAATAAAAAATTTTTTAGGATTTTCAACGGTGAGAATAGGAGCGAAAGTTTTGGGATTAAGGATCACCGGGGGCCCCTTTAAGGTGGCTTTTCTCTCACAGTTGGTCGAGATAATTGCAATAAAAAAAACTAGCACCTGGGAGGGTTTTGGTGATTCTTATACCCAAAAAGGTTTTGTTCTTAAACTACGGTTGTCGCGACAATTTTCAATAAAAGAAAACTACCACGAGGAGGGTCCCAGGGGGGCCCTTTTTACCAACGGTTTCGCTCTAAAATTTCCCGGTTTTCGAGATAAAAAGCAATAAAAAAAACTACCTGGGACAATGAGATGAAGGGGCTCCCAAAAAAACAAACAACCCTGAGGGTCCCCCGAGATTCTTAATACCCAAGGCACTCTTTCTTCACGGTTGCGGAAAAAAGAATCAAAAAAAAAAAGCAGTGGGGTGGTCCCAGGGGATTCTTTAAAACCTAAAAAGGGTTTGCTCTAACGCTCACGGTTGTTTGAGTAAAGCAATAAAAGAAACTAGCACCTGGGGGGTCTCGGGGATTCTTAAACCCCCAAGGTTTTGTTTAAATCTCACGGTTGTCGAGAAAATGCAATAAAAAAAAAAGCACCTGGGAGGGTCTCGGTATTCTTAAAACCTAAAGGTTTTTTTCTTAATTCCGGGTTTTCGAGATAAATGCAATAAAAGAAAAATAGCCCTGGGAGGGGCTCGGAGTTCTTTAAACCTTAAGGTTTTTTTCTAAATCTCAAGGTTTCGAGATAAATTTCAATAAAAAAAACTACCACGAGGGAAAGGCCCAGGGGATTCTTTAAAACCTTAAAACGGTTTTGCTCTAACTCTCAAGGTTTTCGTCGTGTTATGTTTTGTGGATATGTCGTTTTTTCGTGATTTTGGGTTTTTTGGTTTTGTGTTTTTTTGGGTTTTGTTGTTCTGTGGAGAAGGGTTTTGCGTGTGTGGGTTTTTTTGTGTGCCCCCCCCCAGTTCCCCACCTATTTCCGCACTTTGGCCGCACCGGGTTGGCCCGGCACCTGGTTGCCGCCCCCTGCTACGCTCCCGGGCTGCCCTACATAAATAATACGTCGATAGAGGGGAAGGTGGACCATTTCTCTGTTTTTCCCCTTTTTCCCTTTTTTTGGGGAAAAAAATCGGGAATTTTGGGTGATTTGTTGGAAATTTGGGAAACATACTTTACAAGGGGCGAAAAATCTTCTTTAAAATTTTCTTATGCTCAAATTGCCCGTAATCGTTTTTTTGGAGAAAAAAAAAAACGGAATTTGTAGCAAGTTGTTTTAAAAAATTGAACATATTTTTCTAAAAGAATACATCAAAAAGTCTTTTTCAAATAAACTTTCTCTCGGATTGTCAACGGTGAGAAAAAGCGAAAAGTTAGGTATTTAAAATCACCGGGGGCCCTTAAGGTGCGTTTTTCTCTCACGGTGGCGGATAATTGCAAAACAAGAAACGCACCCGGGGAGGGTCTCGGTGATTTTATACCCAAAGGGGTTTTTTTTAATTTTCCCGGTTGTCGAGACAATTGCAATAAAGAAACTACCCCGAGGAGGGTCCAGGGGATTCTTAATACCCAACGGGTTTTTCTTAACTCTCCGGTTTTCGAGATAAATGCAATAAAAGAAACAAGCCTTGGGGGGTCCCGGTGATTCTTAAAACCTAAAGGTTTTCTTAATCTCAAGGTTGTCGCTTTTTTTGTTTTTAGTGGATATGTTATATGCGTTTTTTTTTTGTGATGTGGTTTTGTGGTTTTTTGGTTTTTGTCATTATGTTTTTTGGAGAAGTGGGGTTTTGTCGTTGGTGGTTATGTGGGTTGTGCCGCACTGGATTGCCTACCCCCTTTCCGCACTTAGTTGCCCACCGTTTTTCCGCACCTGTCTACCGCTCCCCGGGTGCCGTACATAATAATACGATTCGAAGAGGTGAAGTGCGGACTATCATTCTCTGATAATCCGATCTATATTACCTTTTTTTGAGGGAAAAATTTGCGGAATTTGGGTTGATTTGTTTGGAATTCGGAAACATACTTTACAAGGTCGAATTATCATTCTTAAATTTTTTCCTATGCCCAAGTTCGCCTGTAATCGTTTTTTGGGAGAAAAAAATGCGGAATTTCGTAGCATATTTTGTTTTAAAAATCAGAACCATACTTAATACGAAGAATACATCATATTAAGTCATTTTTTCAAAAAAACATTTCTCTAGGATTGTTACAGTGAAAATTAGAGCGAAAACGTTACGTTTTAAGGATCACCGGGGACCCTTCAAGGTGCGCTTTTACTCTCACGTTGTCGAGATAATTGCAATCAAAGAAACCTGCACCTGGGAGGGTCTGGGTGATTCTTAATACCTAAAGGTTTTGTTCTAATTCTCACGGTTGTCGAGGCAATTACAAAAAAAGAAACTACCACGAGGAGGGTCCAGGTGATTCTTAATACCTAACGGTTTGCTCTAACTCTCACGGTTTTTCGAGATAAATGCAATAAAAGTAAAAGCACCTGGGATCAATAAGATGAATGGAATCAAAGAAACAAGCAACCGTGAGGGTCCCAGATGATTCTTAATATCTAACAGTTTCGCTCTAACTCTCACGGTTGTGAGAAAATTGCAATAAAAGAAACAAGCACCTGGGAGGGTCTTTGGTGATTCTTAATACCTAAAGGTTTCGCTCTTACTCTCACGGTTGTCGAGAAAAATGCAATCAAAAAAACTAGCACCTGGGATGGTCCCCGGTGATTCTTAAAACCTAACGGTTTTGCTCTAACTTTTAAGGTTGTCGTCGTCGTTATGTTGTTATGTGGATATGTAGATATGTCGTTTTGTCATGATGTTGTTTTGTAATTATGTGTTTATTTTCGTTATGTTATTCTGTGGAGAAGTGGTTGTGTCGTGTGGGGGTTATGTGGTTGGCCGCACTGGATTGCCGCACCTGGTTGCCGCACCCAGTTTGCCGCACCTGGTTGCCGCACCTGGTTGCCGCACCCGGTTGCGGCACCTGACTACCCACCCGGCTGACGTACATGACAATTTGATTCGATAGAGGTGAAGTGTGGACCATCATTCTCTGATAATCCGATCTTATATTACCTTTTTTGAGGAAAAAAAAATTGCGGAATTTGAGTGATTTGTTTTAAATTCGGAAACATACTTTACAAGGTCGAATCATCATTCTTAAACTTTTCTCTATGCTCTGGTTCGTGCCCCGTAAGCGTTTTTTCGGAGAAAAAAAATAGTGGAATTTCGTAGGGGGGCTTCCGACGACGCTTCCGATCTACTACACGACCGACAAGTCAAAGATCAAGTGCCCCCTGGATACGGGACAGAAGCCCGTAACCAAAAGTCGCCGCACCACGCCACGCTTCCATCATGGCTCCATCCGATGTCACCTAGTGAAAAACGGCCCTTATCAGGACCACAAACCAACTATAATATACTGGAACGCAGGAGGCGTCTCCAAAAAACTGGACGAGATCTACAGCATTATCTACGAACAAAATGCAGATGTATTCTGTATCTCAGAGGCTGGTAAAATGGCAGAGAAACAACAAAAATCTAAGTGCCCTTAAAACTCCCAACTACGTCATCCACATCCTGGAGAGAAGCAGAACGATCTCTTCAGGCTTGATCGTTGGAGTGAGGTAAACCCCTGATCTCCACCTTCACAGTCACACATAAAATGGAGCTTAGTGGCGACAAGATTGAAATCGCTTCCCTGGACGTCTGGATGGGACAAATTAAGTATACCATTCATATGCTATACAACCCTCCACAAAACATACCAGCTGCCCTCGAAACCATCAACGTTTCGAGGAACACAATCATCGTTGGCGATTTCAATGCTCCGCACAAAGATTGGGACTACGAGTCGACCACTCCAGTTGGACAAACTGTAGCAGAATTGGTCTACTCGAACGCACTCTTCCTTTGCTCAAGGACCCGGACAAGGGAGAACAGGGCCACTTTCCTCTCCAACTCCGGATACACTTCCCGACCCAGATCTTGTCATGGCCCACTCATCAATTGCGGATGACCTAAAACAAGAAAATCTCGATTCCCCCTCAGGGTTGGAGTCATAAGGTGATTAAAATCAGCGCCATCAAGAACAGCTTCAAAAATGGCAGTATCCCTACCTGAGGTGAACTTCCGAACGGCAAAATGGAATGACTTCACAAAAACCATGGAAAATCTGGCCTCCACCACCCATCCTCGGGCAACCCACATCGAGATACAAAACTGCTGGAGGAAAAAATACTGGAAGCTGCACGCAAACACATTCCCAGAGGCTCCCGAAAAAACTACAAACCCTTTTGGAGCAGAAAGCTTGAAAATCTGAGGATAAAGCGTAACAAATGTAACAAGATCAGAACAGCAAAAGACCCCAACCAGCAAAGAAAAGCTTCTTGAAGCTAAAAACCCAACCTCACCAAAGCAATCGACGAGGAAAAAGAGCAGAAATTTAAAAATTTTTCTGTTGAATCTGGACTATAGAAAAGACTCCTACAAGGCTCACATCTAAAACTTCCAACTTATGTGGGAAAAAAGCAAAGCCAGAAGAAGAAAATGCTCCTCTTCTCTATAAAGGAAAAATATGGCAGTGACTAACAAAGAAAAGGCTGATGTCCTGTGCAGACACTTTACCACCATAAGCAGCCCTCTAAAAAAAGAAGCCAAAAAAGTTCCCAAAAATTTTAAGTACAAGCCCATGCCAAACAACCGCTTACAATCGGCCTTTACCTCCCAGGAGCTGGATTATGCAATCACAAACTAGACAACAAAAAAGCGCCTGGCCCTGACAAGATTCATGTTAAATTTCCCTTTAAAAACACCTGGGACCTAAGGCACGGAAACTTGTCCCCCGACCTCATAAACAGTTCCTGGACCAGTGAAGTCCCATCAAGCTGGAAAATTGCCTTCATCACGCCAATTCTGAAGCCTGAGAAAGACGCCTCTGACCCTGCCAGCTATCGTCCATTGCCTCACAAGCGCCCTTGCAAGACGGCTGAGAAAATAGTCAATGCACGCTTGGATAATTACCCCGAAAAGCAACTACATCATCGCCCAAGACCAGGGAGGTTTTCGACAACACCGAGGCACCCACAGACCAAGTCGCCTACTTTGCGCAGACAGTCAAAGAGGGTTTCAGCAAAGGTGAAAGCACACTGGCTGTCCCCCATCGACCTTTTTGGAGCTTTCGACTCCACCGACCGGTCATGGGCAGTCAAGCAGATGATCAAAGATGAAGTACACAAACAACATTGTCAGATGGCTCCACGACTTCATTAACCAGAGGCGTATCAAGGTGGTCCACAAAGGTGCCCATGCAAAACCCCTAAGACGCAAGCCGGAGTTGCTCAAGGTACAAACACAGCGCCGACTGTCTTCAAATTGCAATCAATGGACTCATCAAACTATTTAATCAAATACCTGGCCTTGTCGTCAAAGTTTTTGCAGACGACTTTTTCATCTTCTTCACAGGAAAAAGTCCGGTTTGGACTGGGGGCAAAAAATGGGCCTCGCCATGACGATAGCTGCAGGGTGGGTCAAAGTGCACGGCTTTAAGATAAACTGCAGCAAAACCATCTGCACCTACTTCACGATGAGTCACAATTTCCCCTTTAAGTTCAACATCACTCTTGATGGCGAACAGATTAAACAGACAGATAGATGAAGTACCTTGGCGTGACTCTCGACAAAAAAAAGACCGGCAAAATCCACTTTGAAAAAAGGGTGCAGAGAAGGGCCAAAAACGACTACGACTCCTTCAAAGGGTAGCCGGTGTGTCCTGGGGCGCAAAACTAGACACTCTGGCGCTGACCTACAAAACGTACATCAGACCAGCCATTGAGTACGGCACCGAAAATCTTTCCCGCCGCCGCCGCAACGCACGCCAGCCTGTCGACAGAGTCCAAATCGAGCCCTTCGCCTCATAACGGGAGCAGTGAAAACCACCCCAATTATCGCCATGGAGTTGGTTCGCCAATTGAGCCCCTACAGCTAAGAAGAGAGCGCGCGCTGTCCAACTGCACGAAAAACTGGCGCGCCTAAACCCCGACAAATGGCTCAACTACCCAACCTCAAAAGTCAAGGCGCACACTAACTTTGCTGAAACAGTCCACCAACTGAAGAGTAAAAACTGTCCCATCCTCCTAGAAGCACCCCGTGCACCATTGACGTACCACTCCCAGAGCTTCTGCCGGACAAGTCCAATCAGCTTGCCCCGGGGACCAAAATTGGGCGGCATCGAGAAGAAAATGACCTGACCATAAAAAAATGAAAGAGCTTGCTGAGAAGCACCTGAAGAAGCACTTTCCTCTTCAAGAGTGGGTGCACATCTTCACAGACGGCTCCTATGACTCGGCTACAACAGAACAGGTTACGGCATCCACTGCATCTTCTTTGAAAAAGCCACTCCATGGGAGTTGGCGAAACATACTTCGACGCTGAGGTCGCAGCCATTGCCAGGGCGGCCCAAAAAATCGCCGAGACCCCCGCCTATCCCCCTCAACCAAAACAAATTTGTGATCCTAAGCGACAGCGTCTCAGCCATCCAATTTGTCTCTCAAGCAGCGAACCTCCATCTAAATCGCTGCTTTTCAAAACTCCCTTGTCGGCATCCGACAGCAAAACAAACTATTAGAGACTCAATGGATCCCCCGCCACTGCAAGATCAAAGGGGAATGAAAAGGCAGACTTCTTGGCCAAAAGTGCCACAAAAGCACCGCAACCACCAGCAGCGCCTCTCTCCTACCAAAATGTCAAAACTAAGATCAAGTCAACCACAAAAAGGATCTTCAGAAAAAACCACAGAAGAGACTTTTACGACTATAGAACTGGTGGACCGAACAAAAAGGGCCAGACAAAAAACTGGTCGAGGAAAACGGCCACCGCCCATTTCCGGCTTGTAACCGGTCACGACGTCTTGCAGCACCACCTGCACCGCTTCAACATTACCAACGAACCGGCCACCTGCAAACTTTGTAATTTAGAAGATCAAAACAGAGCGCATCTCTTCGATGCGCCGCCCTCAGGGAATGACATTTACTCCCTGCCCGATGACCTGAGCAGGGTAGAAAAGGAGGCAGTCTTATATTGGATAGCAAGACAGAAGAATGGCTGAAGAGGCCAACTTTGCACAAGAAAAAAAAAAAAAAAAAAAAAAAAGTTTGTTTTAAAAAATTTTGAACCATACTTTACTATGAAGAATACATCATATTAAGTCATTTCTTTCAAATAAACTTTTTTCTATGATTGTCAAACGGTGAGAATAGAGCCACCGGGTAATGTTGTGTGTGGTTATGTGGTTGTGCCGCACTGGATTGCCGCACCCAGTTGCCGCACCTGTCTAACCGCTCCCCTGCTGATGCCGTCATAGAATACTATTCGATTGAGGTGATTTGGACCATCATTCTCTGATAATCGATCTTATATTTACCTTTTTCGGGGAATAAAATTTGCGGAATTTGGGTGGATTTGTTTGGAAATTCCGGAAACATACTTTACAAGGGTCGAATCATCATTCTTAAACTTTTCTCTATGCTCAGTTCGCCCTGTATCGTTTTTTCCGGAGAAAAAAATAGCGAATTACGGCAGCATAGTTTTTGTTTTAAAATTCAGAACCATACTTTACTACAAAAGAATACATCTATTAATTCATTTCTTTCAAAATAAACTTCTCTAAGGATTGTCAACGGTGAAATAAGAGCGCAAATGTTTAGGTATTAAGGATCGACCGGGACCTTCAGGTGCGCTTTTACTCTCATGGTTTGAGATCATTGCAATCAAAGAAACTAGCACCTGGGAGGGTCTCGTTTATTCTTAATACCTAAAGGTTTTGTCTAATTCTCCCGTTGGTCGGACAATTGCAATAAAGAAACTTACCATGAGGAGGGTCCCAGGTGATTCATAATAACCTAACGTTTTCGCTCTAACTCACACAGTTGTGCGAGATAATCCTATAATAGAAAGTAGAAACAAAGCCCCTGGGATCAATAAGATTATGGAATCAAAGAAACAAGCAACCGTTGAGGGTCCCAGATGAATTCTAAATACCTAACAGGTGGGGTTTATACGTTTCGCTCTTACCTCTTACAGTTGTCAAGAAAATTGCAAAAAAAGAAACTAGCACCTGGAGGTCCCTGGTGATTCTTATACCTAAAGGTTTCGCTCCTACTCTCAAGTTGTCGAGAAAAATGCTCAATCAAAAAACTAGCACATGGCATGGTCCCCGTGTTCTTAAAAACTAACGGTTTTGCTCTAACTCCTCAAGGTTGTCCATCGTCGGTATTTGTTGTTATGGGGTGTATGTGTTTATTGTTCGTTTTGTTATTCTTTGAAGAAGTGGTTATGTCGTTGTGTGGTTTTGTGCCCGCACTGGATTGCCGCACGCTAGATGCCGCCCCCTGTTGCCGCACCTGCTTGCCGCAGCCAGTTGCCGAACTTAGTTGCCGTCACCCTGGTTGGCCGCACCTACGACCTCACCCGCTGACGTACATGACAAATTTCGATTCGATAGAAGGTGAGTGTGGGACTCTTATTCTCTGATAATCCGATCTTATATTACCTTTTTTGAGGGAAAAAAAATTTGCGGAATTTGAGTGATTTGTTTGAATTCGAACCATACCTTCACCGAAAGGTCGAGATCTTCATTCTTAAACTTTTCTCTATGGCTTCTGGTTCGTGCCCTGTGGGCATGTTTTCGAGAAAAAAATAGCGGAATTTCGTAGCATAGTTTGTTTTAAAATTCAGAACCAACTTTAAGAAAAAACGGAAGAATACATTCATATTAAGTCATTTCTTTCAAATAAACATTTCTCTAGGATTGTCAACTGGTGGGCGATAAAGAGCGAAACGTTAGTATTAGATCACTGGGCCCCTTCAAGGTCGCTTTTACTCCACGGTTGTCGAGATATTGCAATAAAAGAACTAGCAACCTGGGAGGTCCGATGATTCTATAATACTCCAAAGGTTTTGTTCTATGCTCACGCTTTGTTCGCGACAAAATTGGCAATAAAAGAAAACTACCCACGAGGAGGGTCCCAGGGATTCTTATTACCTAACGGTTTACGCCTCTAGCGATCCACCGTTGTCGAGATAAAGCAATAAAAAAAACGCACCTGGGATCATGAGATGATGGAATCAAAGAAACAAGCAACGTGAGGGTCCCAGATGATTCTTAATACCTAAAAACCCGGTTTCACTCTTACATCTCACGGTTGTCGAGAAAAATGCAATCAAAAAACGAAGCAGCTGGGATGGTCCCGGCTGATTCTTATACCTAACGGTTTTTCGTCTAACGCTCACTTTGTCGGATAAATGCAATAAAAGAACTAGCACCTGGGAGGGTCTCGTGATTCTATTATTCCTTTAAGGTTTGTTCTTCATCTCACGGTTGTCGAACAATTGGGGGGCAAATAAAAGAAACTAGCACCTGGAGGGTCCTCGGTGATTCTTATACCTAAAGGTTTTAGTTCTAAATCTCACGGTTGTCAAGACATTGCAATAAAAAAAACTACTACGAGGAAAGACCCAGGGGATTCTTAAAAACCTTAAAACGTTTTTGTGCTCTACTCTCAAGGTTGGTCCGTCGTCGTTTTGTTTGTTTATGTTGATATGTGGATATGTCTTTTTGTCGGTGATGTTGGTTTTGTGGTTATGTGTTTATGTCGTTATGTTGTTCTGTGGAGAAGTATTTATGTCGTTTGTGGTTATGATTTGTGTGCCCGAACCCATTGCCACCTAGTTTGCCGCACTTAGTTGCCGCACCTGGTGGCCGCACCTGGTTGCCGCACCTGTCCTACCGCTCCCGGCTGCGTACATATAATACGATTCGATAGAGTGAAGGTGGACTCCCATTCTCAGGCTGATAATCCGATCATTATATGACCTTTTTTTTTGAGAAAAAAAAAATTGTCGGAATTTGGTGTTTGTTTGGATTTGGAAACATATACTTTACAAGTCGAACATCTTCTTAAACTTCTCTATGCTCAAGTTCGCCCTTGTAATCGTTTTTTTTCGAGAAAAAAATTGCGGAATTTCTAGCATACTTTGTTTTTAATTCAGAAACATACTTTATATTTACTAACAAAGAATACATCATATTAATCATTTCTTTCAAATAACATTTCTCTAGGATTGTCAACGGTGAGATAAGAGCGAAAACGTTAGGTATTAAGGATCATATTAAAGATCGTCAACCGTGAGCGTAAGAGCAAAACCGTTAGGTACTAATGCATCACCGGTGACGCTCTTCCCTAGAACCACCATGTATAATTTTTTTTCAGACACTGCTAGAATCTTTAATACAGTTTTCTCGTCAACTGTGAGATTAGAGCGAAACCGTTAGTGTAATAAGCATCACTGGGGGATCATTTCCCTGGAACAACCATGTTAATTTTGTTTCATCCACTGCTATCCTTTTAATCGCTTTTTTCTCGTCAACTATGAAGTTTATAGCCAAACCTTATTTTGTAGTACACCCCACTCCCTGGAACACCATGTTTTAATGTTTTCAGTATTCTAGAACCATTTTATCGACTTTTTCTTCTCGTCATCCGTGAAAGTTAGAGTGAAACCGTTAGGTACTATAGATCACCAAGGGCCCCATCTAGGTGCTAGTTCCTTTATTGCAATATATAGCTCGTCACCCGTGAGAGTAATGGCGAAAACCGTTAGGTATTACAAGAATCACCGGGGAACCCCCAGGGTGCTATTTTTTTTAATGCATTATGTCTCACGACAACAAGTATAGTTTAGAGCGTAACCGTAAGGTTTAATAATCACTTCTCACAGTTGGTCGACGATAAATCAATAAAACCAACTAGCACCTAGAAGGTGCCCACGTTGATTGTTAATACCCACTGTATTCGCTCTAACTCTCAGGGGTTGTCGAGATAAATGCAAACAAGGGAGAAACTTAGTACCTGTGATGGTCCCAGGTGATCTTTATACCTACAGTTTCGCTCCAACTCTCACGGTTGTCAGATAAATTGGAATTAAGAAACCAGCTCCTGAAGGGTCCCCCGGTGATTCTTATACCTAACGGTTTCGCTCTTACTCCACGTTGTTTGCATAATTGGAATTAAAAGAAGTCCCCACCTGTCCCTTGAGGGTCCAGGTGATTCTTATACCTAACAGTTTCTCTGACTCTACACGGTTGTCGAGATAAATCAATCAAAGAACTACACCTATGATGGTCCCAGGTGATCTTATACACTAACGGTTCGCTCAAACTCTAACTGTGGATATAAATGCATCAAGAAACTAGCACCTAAGGGGTCCCACGGTTTATTCTTAATACACAACATTTTTCGCCCAACTCTCACGTTGTCGGATAGCAATGCAATAAAAGAACTAGCACCTTGGAGGGTCCCCGGTGATTCTAAATACGTAAAAAACGGTTTCACCCCAACTCTCCCGGTTTGACGAGATAATTGCAATAAAGACACTAGCACTGGAAGGGTCCTCTCGTTATTCTTAAACCTAACGGTTTTTCGCTCTAACTCTCACGGTTTGTCGATATAAATGCATACAAAAAAACTCGCACCTGGTGAGGTCCCAGGTGGATTTCTTAATACCTATAACGGTTTTCGTTCCCTCTAACTATCACGGTTGTCCAGATAAATGGAATAAAATAAATTAGCACCTAGGAAATCCCCGTGATATTCTTTTAATACCTAAAAACGTTTCCTCTAACTCCTCAGGGTTGTCGAGATAATGCATCAAAGAATCTAGCACCTGTGAGGGTCCCAGGTGATTTTTTAATACCTAAGAACGGTTTCGCTCTAACTCCTCACGGTCGTCGGATAAATGGAATAAAAAATTCCAGCACCTGGAAGGGTCTAGCGGTGATCCTTAACCCAGGAGTAGGTCGCGTGTGGTCTTTTAGATCGACTTTTTTTTTTCAACGGTTGGTATTTGTACAGCGCGCATGCATGGTTTGTCCTATTTCCGCCTACCTTATCCCAAAATAGATTTCTGAGCCAGTGTGCAATAACACGATTTCAGTGTTCTGCAAACGTCAACTAAGATCAGAGGTCCTATTCGTTGCTTGGTCTTTTCGACCGCTGCGCGACTACTAAGGGAGGCAAAAATCTGCATACTCAATCACTATTATGAACCTGTATTTTGTTATTGTAGGTTGATTATTCTTCACATACAGTGTTGCATAATATACCTGTCTTTGGTTACCTATAATTAGAAACCACAGGGTGTTTCAAAACACATTTTTTTACCTTTGTGTAGGTTTGCAACATTCTGTGTTTGATTGATTATTTATTGCTTAAATTTATGTTATTATTGATAATGATTCAATAACCATGTATGCTGTCACATATATGATAAATTATCTTATATTGGTAGCAAAAACGTCATCCTAAAACGTTATTAGCCCATAACAAAAATGCGGGTCCTAATGACCGGTGTGGCGCATCTACTAACGTTACAACAGGGGCGCGACTACTCTCGTTTTAATACCTAAACGGTTTCGCTCTAACATCTCACGGTTGCCGCGATAAATGGAATAAAGCAACCATGCACATTGGAGGTGCCCCCGTGATTCTTAATACCTAACGTTTTCACTCTGACTCTCCCGGTTGTCGTAGATTAAATGCCAATCAAGCAACTAGCACCTGTTGGGGTCCCAGGTGATGCCTATACCTCTCCCACGGTTGTCCGTCGTCGTCGTTATGTGGTTATGGGATATGTCATTATGTCGTGATGTGGTGTTGGTGGTCATGTGTTTATATCGTTTATGTTGTTATGTGGTAAAGTGGGTTGTCATTTTTTGTTAGTGGTTATGTTTGTTGCGCACCCGGTTACCGCACCCGGTTGCCGCACCCGTTGCCGCACCCCGTTGCCGTCACCTGGTTGCCGCACCTGTCACCCGCACCTGGCTGCTGTAAATGATAATCACCTTCGATAGAGGTGAGTGTGGACCATCATTCTCCTGATTATCCGAGATCTCCATATTCTTTTTTTGAGAAAAAAAAAATTGCTGATTGGGTGATTTGTTTGGAAATTCCGGAACATATTTCACAAGATCCCGAATCACCAGTCTTAAAACTTTTCTCTATGCTTAGGTTCGTGCCCTGTCGGCGTTTTTCAGGGTAAAAAAATAGCGGAATTTCGTTATCATAGTTTGTTTTTATATTCAGAACCATACTTTGATACGAAGTATACACTTTTTAAGTCTTTTCTTTTAAATAAACATTTCCCTAAGATCGTCAACCGTGAGAGTAAGAGTGAAACAGGTATTTAGCATCACCGGGGCCCCATGTAGGTGCTAGTTTCTTTATTGCAATTATTTTGACAACCGTGAGAGTTAGATCGAAACCGTTAGGTATTAAGAATCACCGGGGCTCCTTCCAGTGCTAGTTTCTTTAATGTTATGGTATTCAAATTAAATTTAAAACTTTTACTATCAGCAACCCTGGTACTCTTTGACTTCTTGAAATTGATTGTATAATATAGGATTAAAGAAGACTACCGCCACTAAAAATCAGCTAACTAATTATTAAATTTTTTACTTCTAATGCTTGTTCCTTGTCGTGCTGCCTCCACCAATCTTTCCACTCCTTTTTAAGCGAGCGAAGCGAGCGTTTCCATTTGACTCTGCTGGAAAAAATAGTCACTGTTATTTTTTTTATTTTTTTTAATGTCTCCCCATAACGTTCGAAAGGAGGCTCGGATCGAGTTGAAATTTTGACCATCCGCAAGCTTCCCGATTGAATGCCATTAGTTATGTGGCAAAATCGTTCAAAAAGTTACAAAGTTACATAAAGTTATCGAAAGTTTTTTTCCAAACTAACGGCGACAAAATGCTGAGGTGGCGAATCATTTAGGAAATGTCCGTCCGGTCACTAGGTTAATTTTATTTTTATATCCGTAGTATTGTAGATGAAATTACATTTAACATAAGTAACCGTTACCATGGCCACAAAGTCCACCGATGTTTCTGGCCACTATGCACTGCCACGCTAGGAGCTCAAACATATTAGAGGAAGCAGTGTATTAATTTGTTACCAAGAGTTTTAAATAGTTTTGTTCTCAAAAAAAGACTAAGGAATTATGTCAAGGCCCTCTAGATGGCAGGGGATTTTATATCCACAAAGTAAAAGGTTTTTTCCCACGGTTTACCCAAATAACTTGGCAATAATAAATAATATTGGAAACATGGCCCCGTGGACGAGCGAAGGTCGCAAAATTTTAAAATTTAAAAAAAATGTGCAATGTGGGTCTAGCTATAGCACTTGCACGCTTATCAACACGTCCAACTGAGCGTTTTCTAGTTATCTTCATACTGCTCCACTCATGTCGTGAGCTCCTACAATCTATTTCTTCTCCAATCAAGATTCTCCACTTGGTGTTCCTTCTCTTCTTTTGGCTCCTTCTTCCACTTGAAACTCTTGTGCTGTGACCCCTTCATTTCATTCCCCTTCTTCATATGAACAAACAGTCTTTAAATTAATAATACGTTTGTATTCACAGAGCTGATTTTCAGTGGACTACATAATTAAAGCTGCATCAAACATATTATAGTATTGCCCCTTATCGAGACCAAAAAAAATTTACTAAAAAATTAACAAAATGTGTACGATTATGTAAAAATCATTCCTAGAAAATGCACTAGTATGACTGTATGACATTCTCTACAAATGGAAATAGTTTGATCAACACTGTTAAAAAACCTTAATTTCTAGACTCTTAAACGTAACGTTTCTTGATAATAAATTAATCGATTTGTTTTTTACTTGTGCAGGGGGACAGAAGATCAATGCCACCTCCAAAGTATGCGCCAATAAAGAAACGCAAGTCGAAGCGAGCACAAGACTTTGCTTTGAGTCACAGTCAGAGCACTCCAAACACTCCTCCGAGTCAGCCCCGCACACACGGAGCTGACTCTGACTCGGATACTGCCGCGGGGTTCGGGACTAACTGGAAAGAGCCAGCCTGATGAACGCTCGAAGTTATAACTCTCAATCATTCCGCCCTACAGCTAGGAGCTTACTGGAACTCGAAACTCTGATACTACCGCCGATCTCGGAACTACGTGGTGTGTGATGAGGTGCAAGGACTCGAAGAATGTTGTGCCTAAAGTTATCTGACAAAATGATATTAGTATTATTTCAAAGTAGTACTCTCTGAAACTTAGTTTCTAGGTTTGCTGCAAATATTATAATAAAGTTGTATATAATCTGGGTACGTTGTGTTTAATGTAAAAAAGTAAAAACAATGACTCTGTACAACACTTCAGGAGCAAAGTTATAAATAAGGAATGTGAATCAATTAAAATTAAAATAAAGTACACCACTCAACAATAAATGGTTACAACAACACAGCGCACTCGCCCACTGCGTGCTATTTTGTTGGCTTTTGCTGCCGTTTCTCGTTCGTGACACAGCCAAGTTAAACCATTTACGCTCATTCCTTTTTGTTACGTAATATGATGCTGAATAGGCCCAGAAATTTTATGCTTAGTCATGAGCAAGTAAGTAGAGCCAAGATTATATAGTTTTATGTTTTTGCAGGATTTCAAATTGCTTTGTTTTTTCATAAAGTATGTTGACAATTCAAGACCTTTAGGAACTCAAACTCTTATTTTTAAATCACTATCATAGATAACTTAAATTTGGTTTGAGCACCGCTTGCTATTCATGCCCGAGAACACTAAGATGCGGAAACAAGAGTTTCTTTAAAGATATATATGTATATATTTATCACTTTGTTCCAACATTCTTGAGTTGGGTAAAGGGGTGTTTCCACCAATTGATCTTGGGCATCACCGAATCGGCACCGGGCTGCCAAGCTCAGCACATCATCTTCTTCTTTCTGTCTGTGTTTTTCCTGTCCTCCCACCATCTTTAAAGATTTAAAAAAAAAATGTATGCCTATTTAGAGTCTACCCACTCTTGTCGCTTGAGAGGAAGCCGGTGTGATTTGATGTTCGGCCCGTTCCTTGTCCTGCAGCCATAAATCATACATGTTTATAGAATTTGGCATACTTGATAAAGAGGGACATCTATATCATATCAGGTGTTCAATTTTATCAATATCATAGAATCATAGATCAATCAGAAATCGTAGTTATTTAATTACGTCGAATATGTCGATTACGTGGGGGCCTACAGGGTTGGCTTGGTCGCTTTGGTTTACTGTCCCCCACTGAAAATCTTTTAATGACTGATGGGTAACTCTAAAATTAAAAATTTATTTATTTATTTGGGTGTTTTGACCTTTTGCAGATTCTTTTTTCTAACCATTAAATTTATTTTTTGTTTATTTTCTATAATAAATTTAAATGTAAATTGCATGATAGATGCCCCATTTTTTTTTTTTTCAAAATTATAAAAAATAAAAAATAGAGCGACTAAATTGTCTGAGAAATTTGAAAGCGCGTAAAATAGCTATTAAATTTAAAAGCTGCCCAACCCAACCCTGTGGCACTGAAACCACAGCGTGCGAACAAACCTACTAGGACCGGCATTTTAGTAGGGAAACTGATCATCAAGCTGGACTCGATTCCCCCGCGGGTGCCAGAATCAAAAAAGCTAGAAATTGGAACAACCTTTAGAATTTATTTTGCCTGTTGCTAGACGGCTCCAAATCACCGTTTACTTATTCCAAAGGACAAGAACTGATGGACATAAGTCCACATTAGAAGTTAACAAACTTCGGGAACTGAACCCTGGACCTTCTGCATTGAAAGCCGAGCCTCTTAATGCAAGACCAACGAGCCATCAGAGCTACATTTTTTACTTAATTACAAATAAATATTTAAGTTTAACTTTTATATGGACTTATTCAGTTATGATTGTTTTAAAGAATATATTAGTATTAACAAATCAAAGTCATTCAACATGAAAAGGATTTAGTATAGGACATGCGTTTTAACTTTTAAGCAAATTCCCGTTCGCTTGGCCGACTGACACCACAGATGTATGAAATTTTAGGTAATTGTCTCAGAAGTGGAAATGTAGGGCTCTAAAGTAACACTTGACAAAACACTATTTTTCAAAAATTAAATTGATTTCAGGATTTTGGATTTGTTTGAAAAGTCTAAACTTTACTATACTATTCGTGAATCGATCCTGGCTGATTAACATTAATTATTATACTATATATAAAAATCTATTCATGTAGGGTTGTCCATGTATGCTTTATTGATCATGTAAAGTTTCATATATGTCAAATTCTTCGAGGCCAAGCGAATAGCTATGTGCCAACTGCCAATGTTTCCTATTCCCCTTAACAAATAAATAATAAAATATGAATACAAATAAATAACTATGGTGAACCCTGTTCCTAAAGTAGAATCATGAACATTTGAACTTCGAATTTAAAAAAATCTTTTAAAATGTTAAGTGATGGCAAGACACGAATCTGAAGTTACTGTTGCCTTCAGTTCAATTGAAATAATTACACATTACGAAACATGTGCTGTTTCCTTTTCTCCATCTCCACAACCTCTTTTACATGGGGGGTCCTATGTTCCACTTTGGTAAGGTTTTAGTTCATAAAATTTTTAAAACCCCCAAAAAATTTAAAGGGAGACTTTCATTTAAAAAAAAAAAGGCACTAATTGTACATTGTATCTGCACTTTCCCTCATTAAAACCCCAAAAAAAGCATATTTTTAAATTTTACAAAAAACATTAAAAAAAACCCTTGTTTTTAAAATGAAACCTACAAAAAATACAAACCATATAATGTTGGCTCTACTCATGGGGATCACCGGCATAGTGACCATCAAGGTCTGGCAAACCATTGAAATGTAAATGAAAATATACGTACAAACTAGTTTCATTTTTCTTGGTAAACCATTTTCTGTGCTTTAGGTTGTAACTGTAAACTATGTAAAAACAAAAATGTTTCAGTACAAATATTTTATAAAACAGACTTTAATTACTGTATGAACTTTTCAACTTTGTACATCATCGTTCTCCTTATATTCCCCTGGCATAATTGATTGCAAATTTTAAAAATTTCAAAAACTACACTAAGCTGATTCATATTATGTAACTGTTTGCATATGAATATTTTTTTTAATGTCGAGCCCTATTTCCAATTAAAGGGGCTAAAAACCCCAAAAATTATTTTTTACCACGTGATCTATAGCACAATACTACACTTAAATGACCGTTTAAAAAATTATATCTTGTAACTGTGTTTTAACACGAATTTTTTAATTTTTTTGATCCAGAAATTTTCAAAAATTGGCGTTTTGGGGAAATTTTATAAATCGGCTTTAACCTGCTTCTTTTTTGGTCCCATAGATACTAAGCAAGTACCAATTAAAAAGCCCCTTTTACATCGTGTCTTGAAACTTGCCCCAAAATGCCCTCAAAAACGCAAAAAAATCATTCCAAATCACACCCCATCTTGGTAAACAGCATATTTTGACCAACTCTTGCTCAAAATTACAAAAAAAAATATGGGAAATTTTCAAAAAGGTGTAGATTTCGTAATAATGGGCCCAAAATTTTTTTTTATCAAAATCCTCCAAGTCACGGCATAAAAATCGTCCCTGTTATTTCTTTGGGAGATTTTTGCCGATTTTACCTACTCGAAAATGTCATGTTTTGACCCTTTTTTGGGAAGGTCATGGTGGCCCCCAATAATTTTTTTTTTTGGGAATTTCTAAATTCTTTTCTAGTGAGCCTGAATGAAATATATTTTTTTTTAGTTTTGGCGTTAAATACCCCCCCTTTAAATCGGGTAGGGGGTGGGAGGTTTGCACCACTTCTTGGTCCCCGGCTTCCGAAACCGGGTAGCCATGCCTGACGCTTCTCCCACACATCTTTTTCTTTCCCCTGCTATCTACTTCTTTTCCTTCCTCCCCTGTCTTCTTCCTCAAGGACCTCCACCAGTTTTTGCCATTTTTTCGTTCTTCCCAACATCTTTCCTGGTTAATCCTTTCCCAAGCTGCATTTTTCCTTTTCAAATCCATTGCTATAATTTATTACCATCTCAGTCTGGCCCTCCCTCTTTTTCTCTGTTTGTTTCCTGCGTCTTGTTCATACTGCATCTTCGGAATCCTGTCCTTCTGCATCCTCTACATATTGTGTCCAAACCACCTCAGCCTTTCTTTCCCTAGCTTAAAGTTTAAACTCTCTACTCCTAGTTCTTTCCTTATCTTCGTGCTCCTCATCTTATCAATCTTCGTAACTCCCATTACACTCCTTAAAAATTTCATTTCCGCAACTTGAATTTGTCTTTCTTCTTTACCCCCAACTGACCATGTATAAGATATGAGTACCGGTACAAAATATGCTTTGGATAGTAAAAGTTTGCATCGCCTTGGCACTTCTTTTTTCCAAAGCAGTTTCCTCACTAACTGGAAGAAACTCTCTGCGATACCAGTACGCCTTGCAATCTCCGCGTCTCTTTTACCATCGGCGTAGATTATGCTGCCCAGGTATTTAAACATCTGTCTCTACTAGTTCTTCTCCTACAGTACAATCTTTGTCCTATTCCCAGACGTCTTCTTCTTCCCCATAACCATCACTTCACTCTTGTCAATGCTTATCTCTAGTCCAAATTCTTCTGTACATTCATTCCATTTCTCTACTTTGTGTTGTACCTCTTCCCATGACTTCCCCCATATAAATATACTGTCAGCATTTATTAAGGTTTTGGACGACTCCGGCCCATCTCTCTCCACTTTCCTCAATATCTCGTCGAGTACTATATTGAAGAGCATCAGTGACAATACACGCCCTTGTCTGAGACCTGTCTTTACTTCAAACCAATCCGTTCTGCCCTCCTTAGTTACTTTTTTTTTTTTTATTTATTTATTTATTTATTTATTTATTTGTGGCTACATTACAACGGGACGCAATGTCCCACAAGTGCAATTTACCAAATATTACATAGGGTAACAAAACAATACAAAACATTACTATACAGTACAATATAAAATTATTTACATAAAGATGACTATGAAAATGATATAAACATGAATGTATGAGCGGTTTTGTATGTATGTTTGAGTGTATTAGTGAATGTGTATGTGTAATTAATGTGTACATTCCACGCAACTCGCGTCCTTCACATACATACTCTGTACTCTTTCCACCAATCTTCTTTTTTCGGAAGCATTCCCAAACTCTCTCTCTGGGCATTGTCATAGACCTTTATCAGATCCAGAAAAACCATCCATACCTCCTCCCCCTTTTCCCTTTCTCTTTCCGTGAGCTGTCTTATTGAGAAAATCAAGTTCACGGTTGACCGTCCACTTCTGAAACCATGTAGCTCCTTCCTCAAGCCTCTTTCCACCTTTTCTTTCATTCTCTTTTCTAGCACTTTTTCATACAGCTTGGCACACTGGCAAAGTAGAGTGACACCTCTATAATTACCACACTGTTTGTTGTCACCTTTTTAAAAAATTGGTACTATAGTACCCTTTTCCCAATCCTTTGGAATCTTTTTATCTCTCCAAGCTGCTGTCAACACTCTGAAAATACAGTACTCCCCGTCTTTTCCTGCTGCTTTAATCATGTCTACAACTACTTCATCTACCCCGGATGCCTTCCCGTTTTTCATTTCCTTCAGTGCCAATTTAACTTCCACTTCTGAGAGCTCTTCTTCTTCTTCTTCTTCTTCTTCTTCTTTTTCTTCCTCATCATCTACTTCGTCTTCTCCTGCTTTTCACTAGGGCTATCTTCGGTAATACTTTTGTGCGCTGGTCTTCCTTTCCTTAAATCCTCTACATTTAACAAACTCTCAAAATAGTTTTTCCATAACGTTTTCTTTTCCTGTGAATCGTTTGTAATGGTTCCGTCTTCTAATCGTAGGAAATGTGCATCTAAAACTCTCCCCCTTTTCTCCTTGATAATGTTGTACAGCAATTTTTTGTAAATATAATTTTTTTTAAATAATAATAAAAAAATAAAAATACTATGCAATAATTCATTGTCTTGGATGAGAATTGTTTTACTAAAAATTAAAGCTAGACCAATTCCGATACCGAGTCTTGAGATTTGGCAGGTCTTAGTAGAATCGCCGATTCCGGGTCTTGAATCAAAATTTTCGATGCCGATTCTTTGTTTGAATTTCACGTGCGGTAGAATTGATCGAAGGTCGATGTAATATTTACGCAGATCCATAGACCGAAAGCCCCCATTTTGCAAGATTTTACCGTTATTGGGTGACTTGACGGACTCATTGACTCGTTGCGCAATGTGTGAACGAGTGAAGAGTAATATATTATGGAATCATTAAGCGAGCGTTTCCATTTGACTCTGCCGGAAAAATTAATCAGTTAGTTAGTTCGGCGTCAAATGGTTTTCTGTGCAACTTTTTGGTAAGAATATAGCACCATATGTCGTTATGCTCAGGAGGCCTCACAGAATATGAATCGCTTTGGTGCCAGAGCGCCGCCCGCGACTGGGGGCGGGAACGCCACCCCCAAGTTTGACCACGCTCGGGAATATAAAACGCTCAATAACAGCCAAACGGTTGATCGGACAACAAACAATAAAGAGGCAAATTATGCTTAAAATGTATGGATTCAGTCAAAAAGATACTTATTCATTTTGGCCGCCCGCAACTGGGGGTGCATGGACGCCACCCCCAAGTTTACCACGATCGGGAATAAAACGCCCAATTACAGCCAAACGATTGGTCGGACAACAAAAATCAAGAGGCAAATTATGCTTAAAATGAATGGATTAAGGTCATAAGATAATAATACATTTTCGCCGCCCGGAAATGGGGGTGCAGGGACACCACCCCCAAGTTTACAACGCTTGGGAATATATAACGCTCAAAACAGCCAAACGGTTGTCGGACAAAAAATGTTCAAGAGGAAAATTATGCCTAAAATAAATGAATTAAGATTATAAGATAATAATTTATCTTACAAGTTGCAAAAATTATTGTTTTATTAATAAAAATAATAATTATAACACCATCGATAATGAGTTAAATTGAAGACAAATACAAGTAAAAACAATTGTATGGGATTTGATGTTTATTCATATGTTAAAAAGCAATGTTAAGCCTTTATTATTGTGGACTGATCCATTGTTTTGTATAAATGACTCATTGAACAATACAAAAGACATAAGCAACTCGTAGGAAATGACATAGGAGTAGGAGGACTTAGAGGTAGGACATGAAGACCCTTGCCTACGAAGCATTCAGTGTTTTCTGCTCCAGAAAAGGCATGGAATCCTGGAAGAGCCGCTGCCTTCTTTACACCTTTGCGTTGTTAATAGGAGCCAGTGGAATAACTCTTTCTTTAATTCCTCTTCTAGTGACAAACGCTGAGTTCTTGCATAGATCGGGATATCTTATGACGAAAAGAACAAATACATCGGTGTCCGGAGAGAAAATATGTACTGGGATGCTCCTCGTACAGTAGGATCAACAGCGTGAAGGAACATCTTTGTATCCGCCTCTTCTTGCGAGCTTTTTAAGTGCTCCAATTCTATTATGTTCGATTTGGCTTGATTTGACCATGCCATTACAACTTTCTTATGGGTAAGGACTGCGTGATCAAGAATGTTTTCAGATAAGTAAGCAGTCAATTAACTTTTTGTGGAATTGTGTGACAAGATTTTTTTCATCTTAATGTGGCCAACGTAAGTGTTATCTTCCACCCTGTAAGCCACAGGGTTAGCTCCACATAGTCTGTTGTCACGAGTAGCAGACTTTAGGGACATTGGTACATTAAAACGATCAGACACGACGAGCATTACATCATTGATGTATCTTTGATCAAGCTGTTTCACAAATTTATCGGACAGTTCACTGCATCTAGTTATGTCCACTGTCTGCTTGAACGCTTGTACCTCAACCTTACCATCAACAATAGCTACGCGCATTGAACCACTTTCATCATTATCATTTTAGTCTTGCTGTTGGGAATCGTTTGGAATTTTCTCAAGAATCCCCATTAGAACACTTTTTGAGCAATGATGCATAGTTCCATCTGCGGAAGACAATGCTCTTGGAACCACTGATAACTCATACGAGCCAACAGTCAATTGAAGGTCTACATCAGGTCTAGAGCGGGCAACAACAAGTAACCTCAAGAACAATGCTCAATCTTATATTAACTAGACTATTTTATTTTTGGTTTTAACAGCAATTTCTTTACTGCATTTTTCCACATTTGAAGATTTAACCTCTTAATGACCATAGATTGTCGTTGCTTGATGTTATCCTCTTGTTATCAACAAAAACTACGTATTTTTTCTTGCCCTATGACGTTTCTGCTGCAAACATAGTTTAGAACTTTAAAGGCATGACTCTTTTTGTGATTATATTGATGAGTTGAGTAGTCATAAAAAAAAAGATTTCATGGCAAGTCTCTCAGTGTTTTAGTGAGAGTTTCTATGTCATTTTTGTGTCTATTAAAAAATGAGCAATTTTCATTGGATTGTCTATTAGTTGATATAGATCAACTACGCCTGCGATCTTCTTTGATTCTAGTACACTACGCCTGCGATCTTCTTTGATTCTAGTACAATCGTGGCATCTAGCTCGGGAGCAATTAGAAAGAAGTGAGTCAGTGCATTTGGATTCAATGAAAGCCCTACAATCCTGTTTTGCATTGTGCATGCTTCCAATAGAACAAAACTGAACAATGTTTTTATTGACAACCCAGTTTCCAGCAATAAAAACGTCGTATATTTCAGGTGATTTTGTAGGTAGCTCGGCCATCTCTGCTCAATACAATGGAATAACTCTTGCGATATTAAGTTTATCGCGAGCAAAGAATATTTTGTCATTGCATTCATTACTTTGTGGTGTACATCCCAATCACCAGAGCGTACTGATATTGTGAAAAGACATGAGTTCATTTTACATTTGCATATTGTATTGAATTAGCGATTTAAACACGGGACGAGAAGAAAATTCTTTTTGGAATTCGTGAATGAGTTCCGACAACTTCAGACCTGACATGGTGTCATTTAATTCTGTATGTACACTTCGGATGCCATCTTTTGTATCCAACTCTGCGCTTGAGGTTTGCAAGGGGCTTCAAGTTAAGGATATTTTTTTAAAGAAAGCTTCCATGAACAGACAATGTAATGCTTGTAATGGTAAATGGACATCAATACTACGTTTAACATGTTTCCCATCGAGTATTTGTGACTGCACAGGACCGTACAACCCAACTTCAATCCAACTTGCATCAATACTACTCCACTGTTTGTGTGTGGAAATAAGTATTGCAGAATGAATTTTATGTTACAACTGGAGTACTACGTGCTTCCTAATTTCCTCACTGACGGCAATAAATGATGCTACATTAAATTGACACATAGGCCTAGTCGGTATCTTACATAATTTTTGTCCAATCAACCGTTTGGCTGTTAAAGCGTTCCATGTTGTTTATTCCATGTTGTTCCAAAGCGTGGCCATGCTTGGGGGCGGCGTCCTCACCCCTCAGTTGCGGGCAGCGGAAATAAATCATTATCTTATGACCTGATTAATTTATTTTAAGCAAATTTGCCTCTTGATTTTTTGTTGTTGTCCGATCAACCGTTTGGCTGTTTTGAGCGTTATATATTCCCAAGCATAGTAAACTTGGAGGCGGCGTCCCCACCGCCCAGTTGCGGGCGGTAAAATACCATTATCTTATGACATCATTCATTCATTTTAACGATAATTATTTGCCTCTTGATTTTTTTGTTGACCGATCAACCGGTTGTCTGTTATTGGGCGTTTTATATTCCCGAGCGTGGTAAACTTGGGGGCGGCGTCCCTGCACCCCCCAGTTGCGGGCGGCAAAAATTAATTAGTATCTTATCACCTAAATCCATATATTATAAGCATAATTTGTCTCTTGATTTTGTGTTGTCCGATCAACCGTTTGGCCGTTATTGAGCGTTTTATATTCCCGAGCGTGGTCAAACTTGGGGGCGGCTTTCCCGCCCCCAGTCGCGGGCGGCGCTCTGGCACCAAAGCGATTCATATTCTGTGAGGCCTACTGAGCATAACGACGTATGGTGCTATATTCTTACCAAAAAGTTGCACGGGAATAAGAAATACGACCATTTGACGCTGCACTAAGTCACTGTTTTTTTTGTTTTTTTTATGCATGTCTTGCCATAACGTTCGAACGGAGGCTCGGATCGAGTTGAAATTTTGACCATCCGCAAGCTTCCCGATTGAATGCCATTAGTTTTGTGGCAAAATCGTTCAAAAAGTTACAAAGTTACATTAAAGTTAATCTTAAGTTTTTTTTTCAAACTAAACGGCGACAATATCTGAGGTGGCCAAATCATTTAGAATGTCCGTCCGGTCACGAATATGTTAATTTTATTTTGATCCGATAAGTAGTGATAATAGAAATTACATTATAACAAAAGTAACGTTGCCATGGCAACGAAAAGACGCGCGAAGTTTCTAATGGACTGCCACCTAGAAGTAATCAAAATACTTTCGAGGAAGAGTGTATTATTTGTCACCAAAGAGTTTTCCCAAGAAGTCAAGGTCCTCTAGATGGCGGTGGATTTTATCCACAAAGTAAAGGTTTACACACGGGTTTACCCAAATACCTTGTCAATAATAAATAATATTGGAAACATGGCCCTGTGGACAGCGAACGTCGCAAATTTTAAAATTTACAAAAATGTGCAATGTGGGTCTAGCTATAGCACGTACTCGCTTTTCAACGCATCCAAATGAGCGTTTTCTAGTTATTATTATTATTATTATTATTATTATTTATTTTTCTGTTCAACATTACATTTACAGGGATGTGTTACAGACAGGGGACAAGAAACAAGCCGCAGCAAACAAGAGTAATTTACAACTATTGAAATAGATTTACTTTTTCTTGGAATTTGAGATAAAATCGTGTTTGGTGGAAGGCGGCATAGATGAACACGCCCAAATCGTTCAGGTGGGATTGATCCAACTATGGGAGGCTAATACACGAGACCGTCGCCAGGCAGACCTCATTGCCTGCACCACCACATTTTGTCGGAATAACGAAAGAAATTACATCTCCACATTTTCCACCAGGGTACGCGGGTTACCAACCCCTGGTTACGCGGGTTACCAACCCCTGGTTACGCGGGTTACCAACCCCTGGTTACGCGGGTTACCAACCCCTGGTTACGCGGGTTACCAACCCCTGGTTACGCCAATGTTGATCGGTACTTTCCCATTTCCAAGACAATAAGATAAAGTTATAAATCGATGCTAATGTTGTATGGCAATATTTGTTATTTAATTCCTGTGTTGTTGTGCACCCTAGCACTCAACAATCCATTTTATTGATTGTAGGCTTATTATTAACTTATTATTATCATTTTTATACACATTGATTTCTGGGTACTTAGGGTGCAACCTTATTGTGCTTATTTGGTTCTCTCCTGGATGTCACGTAACTTGTATACGTATAAGCATGGGATTTTTATAAGGTATATAGCCTAATTTTGTTTGAAAATTTAATTAAAAGGACCATTTGAATCGTATTTACCACATTGTGTTCGATTTCTTGGGTAAAAGTAGTAGGGAAGATCCACCAGGAAAGGTAGTGTACCGGGCATATGTAAACATTTAAAAAAAAAAAAAAAACAATAGTTAAGAGAATATTAAAATATAATGTTATAAAATTGGCAGGAGAAGATGTACTGAAAACCAGACAAGACATAAAATCTAATGCTAGGAAAATGCCAAAATCGTTGATAGGCAAGCAATCGTGCCAAGAGTTATTATTGTAGCATGTGCTGCATGAGGTATTTGGTTGGTAGATTTTTTTAAGTTTAAACAATATACTCTTAGTTTATAACATTCTGTAAAACAAAAATGTTTAAGATTGTAAATATATGTAAAATAATTGATTTGGCCATGTCAACCGTAGGTCAATAAACAACCGATGGAACCCTCTAGTTACAAGGTCAAGCCACTGCCAGGTGTATCTGCAAGTAGGTTTGTTATTATTAGTTGGATGTTCCCATGAAAAGTTACTCTAAGAAAAGTATGGGTTTTGAAGACAACGGATTTTGCTGTAAATATTAACAGCAATTTGAAAAATTTGTTTTGGGATGTTTGTTTAAAATTTCAGCAAAATCGGTCCCAGACATGCAGACATAGACACACATAAAAACAGAGAAATACCTATAGTAAATTCCAGCATACCAATCAGGTTGCATTGAAGCCTTAGAAGGAATAAATGGGCTTAAAGTATCATGTTCATCATGTTCATTCATTCATCATGTTCATTCATCATGTTTAAAAATAACATCATATTATACACATCCCAGTTCCAACTTGCAACTGGCCATGACGTTCTGCAACACCATCTGAACAGATTCAACATCACCACCGAACCGGCCACTTGTAAAATTATGTAATTTCGAATCCCACCTTTTCAGGTGCGCCACACTTCAGAATGACATTGACTCCCTGCCCAATGATATGAGCAGGTCGGAGAAAGAAACCATTTTATACTGGATAGCTAGAAAGAAGAATGGCTGAAGAAGCCCCTCTCTGCACAGGAAATAAAATAAAATAAAAAAGTATTCATATCTGTATAGAGGGCATAGGAAAACATATCTACGATGGTGTTTTAGGACTGGAATCAGTGGCGTAAATATAGGTGGTGCAAGTGGTGCAGTTGCACCGGGGCCCACGGCCTGGGGGGGCCCACACAGGATGCAGCTCGGCGCCAGTAGCCGGTGTATACAAATTACAAATTCTACCGTGTATTATTCACTTCTTGCCTTTACTTCAATCCCAAGAAAGCCGTTCAAACGTGAATGCTGAAAACATGTCCCATTATCGAAATAATTTCAAGGGAAGTGTTTAGGTGTGCCCTTACTATTGTGAGCGTGCAGAAATAACCCTTTTCTGGGAAATAGGAATACATTATGGCTTCGAACCCCTTCCAAGTAAGAATATTTTTGTCAATTTATTGCTAAAATCTGATTGGCTAAAACTTGGAGACATCTTGTTTCAGGAAATAAGATATCGAAGCGAGTAGTGAGTAGGCCTAAGTCTACATTTTCTACAACACTGACTCCCTGTGCGTTTTAAATTTTACCTCAGTTGGTAACGAAACAAACGCCGAGATTTTTAGTGCTTGTGCGCGAACGTGTAGAACAAATAGTGTTTGTTAGGTGCCGTTTAGCGTGTGACAATGTCTAATAAACTAAAACGACCAAGTGGCGCTCAAAAACGTAAAGTAAAACGGGAAGAAGACATGAAAGTGTCTAAGCTTACTAAAATTAATTCTTTTTTTGTTTCCAAGTATTATGCAGATGCTACTACGAGTGATAGCTCAACAAATGTAATTACCTCCGAAAACGATTCACAAAGTATAACGGTTTGCGATACAGTAAACATTAATGTGACAGTAGTCGATGATTATGTTTCTTACGTTGCCAGTGACGGCGGCAGGTGCTGAGAGGTCTTTTTCTAAACTAAAACTGATCAAGTCGTACCTTCGAAGCACTATGGGTCAAGAAAGACTAACCGGATTATCAATCTTATCTATTGAACAAGAGAGAGCTCGGAAAATAGATTTCAGCAAAACCATCGATATGTTTGCAGAGCAAAAGGCGAGACGAAAAAATCTGAAGTAACGCTGTTCCTGATTCCATTGGTAAGTCAGTACTTTCAATTTTTCTCAGGTTTGAATATTTTACACGTATTTTAGTACCGGTTCAACGAGGTAGGTCACCGCAGTGAATGTCATAAATTTAAAAATCTGATGGGGGGGGGGCCCATTTTTTGTATTTGCACCGGGGCCCTTCATCATCTAGTTACGCCACTGACTGGAATGTTATACAGCGGAGAATTTGAGGACTGTCCCCGCAAGAAGAAAGGGTACCTACCAAAAATTGTAATTGCGAGGTAAAAGCAATATATATGTATATTTGTATATAATACATACCTGGGGAAAAAGAGAAATGTACCAAAAACTGTTGTTGCCCTTGGGGTTTATGTTCTCAATTCTCCACCAATTTGTCAAGCCTTCTCCACTCTATACCTACTAAACAAGCCAGTTGGCCTTTCCAGTGATTTTAATACATAACGCAGCTATATATATAGTGTGGCTTGTTGGTTGGCTCTTGTGGTTAGCATATCTGCTTCCAATGCAGAAGGTCCAGGGTTCGATTCCCGCCAAAGTCAGAAGTTTTTTAACTTCTGATTTGGACTTAAGTCCATCAGTTCTTGTCTTACGTAAGAGTTTGTAAACGGTGACTTTGGAGCCGTCCTAGCAACGAAGCACATAATAAATTCAAAGTTGTTCTGAATCGGCCTTGTTGATTCTGGTGTTGATCCACGGGTGTTCGCACTGTCCATACCACTGATTGCTATATTTCCTATTAAAAATATCGATCTTTGGTTGGTTATCGCTCACTCGTCGATTGCGTCGGGGCCTACATGGTTTGCTTGGTCGCTTTGATTTACTGTACCCCACTGAAAATCAGTTATATAACTGAATGGGTAGACTCTAAATACAATTTATTTATTTATATACAGGCAATAATGAACAACATGGAGATTTGTGTTCTAAAATTAATTGGCAATAAGTGCTTGCTCATTGTGGAGTCAAGGGGGGACGGGGTCAGACTTTCTAGAGAAGATGGGAAGTACGAAATGTCAAAGTGTAAAATACACTACACACAGTGCAGTAAATCACATCTGAAATCCACTCGCAACAATGAATTAGGGGAAAGACTGAAGGATGGATACCTGGAGCCGAAAGATAAAAGCTGGGAGGTATACACAAACAATAAAATAAATCAATATTTTATTATAAAACTTTTAAATGTCTTGCTACCCGTTGATGAAATTTTTTATTTATCGGGTTGTTTTGTAGCGGTGGTATTCAACGATTGATGATATTTTTCTGTCAACGTTTCAAATATCATTTTGTCTTCTTCGTGGCTTGAAATATGATATGAAATTTATGAATTGACTACAAAACAACACGATAACTAAAAATGTAAATGTTTTATTATTTAAAATATTTGAATTGCATAAATACACATTATGTAAAGCGACAGGACAGACAACATCTATTTTTATAAGGGAGAGATTGACAAAATGCCACCTAGATGACATGGATAGAGCGGCCAAGGAGGCCTATCTGTACTGGGTGATTTTACAGTTTGTGTATGAAAAAGGACATTTGGAATCCAAATACACCATTTTTCGAATTACAGCCATGAAACTAAATTTGGTCCATAACATTTGGTTAAAAATGAAATGAACAATCAAACTGCTACCAACGGAGATGGCTCGATGCGTTAACGCACGAGGCTCTGATTCAGGAGGTCTATGGTTCGATTCCCGCCGGTGCTGGCAATCCTGACTGAAAGTTTTTTCCAAGTTTTCCTAAGGTGAATACCGGGTTTGAGTCCTATTAAAACAGCCCTTAGACATTACCTTCACATTTACCTCAACCTAATATACCTATAGTTATAGCCACCTGAAGAGGGGCCATTAGGTTAACTGGCGTGCACTCTAAAGCGGGCATCCTACAAAAATTATTATTATTATTAATAAAACTGCTTGATTTTGACTAATATGCAGAAAACGTAATAATATATGTCGAGATTACAGCAAAGTTGATAAAGGTGAAACCTGTTCCTACAGTACACAGTTACGACTTAAGAGCATTCAAATTTTAAAGTAATGTTAATATAAGAGATGACAAGATGTGAATCACTGCAGCTGTCGCTGTGAGTTTGATAGGAAATACATGTTTCAGAACCACGTGGGAATTGTAACTTAAAAAGGAAAGAAATAATCAACGTATTTTCTAGATTTTGTGTTAAGTATGAAATTCGTATTTCTGGTAACACCCCCAATTTTTGGATGAGCGAAGCAAAAACTTCAATTTCACTGACCCCCCCAAAAAATTTAGCTCTGGTGTATTTTTTTTGTTTTTTTTGTTTTTCTGTCTGTTTGTTCGCACGATTCCGGGCAAACGGCATATGCGATCTTGATGAAAATTGGAGGGGACCTTCGTTTTCTCTGAACTTAAGACTTGCCACGTTTTTGGGTTCAATCGAAGAAATATTTCTCATTAATATCGTACTTCTTCGATTTTTTTCGATTTTTAGTGCGATATTTTCATGACATTTGGGCCGATTCTGACCAAACGGGTGGGGCTACAACGTACATATTTTACATGGACATTAAGGTTAATGGTGATGTAGTACCTTTTGAAAGAAAAAGTTAAAAATTTAGCCAGAATCCATAGAAATAAAGGTTTTAATATGAGTTTTTTTAGGTTTACAATAACAATTAACAAGTAACAATAGAAACTTGACAACAATCGCCTACAATGCATTCAAAAAGCACTTGCAAAGGAAAAGTGGTCCCACGCAAACTAAAAACTTACAAAAAAGCTCATCCATCAACGCGGCGGGACTTAAGCGTTTTCCTAGTATTCTTAATTCATAATTTCTAAAACAAATTATATACAACCGGTCCGATAAAACCCTAATCTTGGCTCCAAATCTAATGATCACTTGGTGTGAATCTGTGAATGCATGGATATGAAACCACAACACAACAGTAATTGGATGAGCGTAGCGAGCAAAGCAAAGATTCCATTTCACTACACTGGAGAAAAAAATCCGGAATGGTTTTTTGTATTTCTGTCAGTTTGTTAACACGATTCCGGCTAAACCGATACTCCAATTGCTATTAAATTTTCTGGAGGTTTTCGAAATCTCTGAACTTAGAACTGCCACGTTTTTGAGCGGAATCTAAATATTATTTCTCATGAAAATAGCAATGTTACGATTTTTTGTTTATTCTTACAAAATTTCTTCGACATTATAACACCTACATGCTTTATCCGATTGTAATGATTTTTCACAGAACTTTAATTTTATGAATTAATATATTCGTGTGAAATTTGAGCCAATCGAAATATTATTTCCCATGAAAATCTCAATTTTACGATTTTATTTTTATTTTTACAAACTTTCTTCGACTTATAACACCAACATGCTTTATCCGATTGTAATGATTTTTTTACAGAACCTTAATTTTATGAATTAATATATTCGTGGGAAATTTGAGCGCAATCGAATTATTATTTCCCTATGAAAATTGCAATTTTACGATTTGTTTCGATTTTTAAAAAAACTTCTTCGACTTATAATACCTACATGCTATATCCGACTGTACTGATTTTTTCACAGAACCTTAATTTTATGAATTTATATATTGGTGTGAAATTTGAGCGCAATCAAAAAATTATTTCTCATGAAAATCGCAGTTTGACGATTTTTTTTCATTTTTTTTTTAGATAACGATTTTTTTTCGATTAAATCTGCGTAACACTTGGCTACTCAGTGCGCCAATTACGCTCATCCAACAACGCGCCTGAAAAAGCGTTTGTGAAGCTTCCTAGTTTTAGTGGTAGCTTTTCTCTTGTTCCAGTCAAATCAATCCCCCATCAAACTACTACTGTCTGGCTGTCTGGACTATATGGATGGATGGCTGATGAGTGCTCTTACTGGTTGTGTGCAACCTTCTATTGGTGCTTCAAGCAAACGTTCTTGGTGAAAACACGCTTTTCCTCGTAGTGGGCCAGTTGCTTAAGGGAAGTGTTGGCTAGTAATGCGTTACCTTCTTCGTAACTTTTAAGGGGAACGCGTTCCTTTTTGACAGCAGCAACTTTAAACGATGGAAGCTACTTTGTCTTTCATGCAAAATTCAAAAGTTACTTTTGAAACGAAACAATACTTTAAAAATTTACCGACAGCAAAATCCCAACCCCCTCTCAATTGTAGTTTTTCAACTCAATAATCCTCTAAATTATCCCATCTCACCCTTCCTTCCAGTGGTGTATTTTAAGAATTCATACCGGCACTCCAGCAAGGATTAGCGTTTTGAATGCAACCTATAAATGCAATATTAGTGAAAGACTGTTGACGCTGGATGAAAGTGTTATAGAATGCAGTGAGCCTCTGTCGTAGTTATTGTCACTTTTGAGGAACAAAACCAGTCAATTGTGTGCACAGTTACATACTTCGTACCACTTAAAGAGTCAACCTCGTTGACGGGTACGGGACCAATGACAGCTTCCGAGATTTAGCTTTGTCCATCCATTGATAAGTCTGTCACTAGGAAAACGCTAAAGTCCCGCCGCGTTGATGGATGAGCGTTTTTGTAAGTTTTTAGTTTGCGTGGGACCACTTTTCCTTTGCAAGTGCTTTGTGAATGCATTGTAGGTGATTGTTGTCAAGTTTCTATTGTTACTTGTTAATTGTTATTATAAACCTCGAAAAAACTCATATTAAAACCTTTATTTCTATGGATTCTGGCTATTTTTTTCAACTTTTTCTTTCAAAAGCAATTCATAACCATTACTTTAATGTCCATGTGAAATATGAACGTTGTAGCCCCACCCGTTTGGTCAGAATCGGCCCAAATGTCACGAAAATATCGCACTAAAAATCGAAAAAAAATCGTAAAAGTACGATATTCATAAGAAATATTTATTCGATTGTACCCAAAAACGTGGCAGGTCTAAGTTCAAAGATTTCGAAGGTCTCCAGAAAATTTCATCGCATTGGAGTATCGGTTAGCCGGAATCGTGTTCACAGACACACAAAAATACAAAAAAAAGAAAGAAAGAAAGAAAGAAAGGAAAAAAAACATTCCGGATTTTTTTCTCCAGTGTAGTAGAATTGAATCTTCGCTTCGCTCGCTACGCTCATCCAAAAATGTAAATGCTTTCTTGAGCTAAGTAACCTTTAACCTAAAAATGTAGGCTTGTCTGAAAAAGTGGCCTTCTTGTTTAGGATGGCTCTTCTATGTAGTGATACCTACCATAAGAGATTTCAAAAGCATTTGGTGGAGGTGCCGGGTATAGGGCCTCAGTTGGCAGTGCGCAGTTTCCGACTTCTGAAGTAGAATATGCACAATCCATAGAAAAATAAGTTGATTGGGATTTTTTTTTTAAATAAACGTTATTTGTTCATAACGTGGAACTTATAGAAAATAACAAAAATAACATTGTCTTTTAATAGCAATAATCGTAAAAATATACCCCGACTGGAGTTAAAACCCAGAACCTTCAACTCTATGTGCCGATGAATCAGACATTCTTCCGCATGTAGATGATGTGAACAATTAACATAACCTATTACAAAATCAAGCATTTTGGACACAATCATTTATCTCATCCATTTAATGCATTGGGAAAGAAACTTAGCGCGTACAAATTATGGTTAACTGCGCATTTACACATTCGTAAACAATTTTTTTGGAAAACTTTCGTTATTGTTATGGGATTTTTTCTTACATTTTGTAAAGCTTACTATCTTTTATCGGGTAGGCCTAGTATAAATTACCTGTGAAACTTGGAACTCGGCGTAGTAAAACGAATAATTGGGTAGGATGGTGCGTGACACAGTCAGTACTAGAATCGTCCATGATAATTCAAAGAACCATATTAAAAATTATACTAAAGCATAAGCATCCCATTCCCATGTGGCACTCCGCATTCAACACATTTCATTTCACACCAACATTTCACAGATTGAAATTTATTTGACAAAACAAATTGTATTATACTATATTTTTTTTAAATTTGAATTAGGGGTTGCGTCAACCGATAGGTCATATTGCTCAACTTTAACTTAGGGGATGTGGGGAGAATTCTACACAGTGATGTAGGTCTACAGAACCAGCCACGGGCAAGGGGAGGGAAAGGAGGAAGTTTTTCACGTCGCCGGCCAGAGCTCGCCTCTAGTTTCATGGAATAAATACTCCTCTACATAGTAGCTGACGTTTGAGAAAGGGACTTTTTCTCGCCTATTACGATTAGTAGCTGGGCCAAATTCTACCCCGGGCCCAGACGGGATTGTGTTGATGTATTTTGTAGTTATGTTTGTGCTAATAGCGCAATATTTTATCAATGCATGTTTATTTATTTTTAATCGAAAAGTGTAAACCAGTGACCGAACACTGTCATTGCAATGCCAATATGCACTGTTTTGAGATCGGGGTAAAACTATTCCCACTTGTGAGGAGGAAGGGGGGGGGGGGGTGCAACGGCGATATTTCCCCTAAAGACATGATGGTGAAATGTGAATCCAGCTCATCATTCCGCCACTCTAATGACTGAGTGGTAAAGACAGCGCGGCTAAGGACACTTGCCGCTCTCAAAGTCGCCACCTCATTATCGATTCCACGTGCGAAGTGTTTTTCACTGCATCGAAATGCGGACCAACCGAGGACGGTCTACAACTACTTAACCGATCGAATTATAATTACGTAATTACTTAGTTACATTTTTACTTATATTGTAAACAGTTCTCTCCACCCACTCCATCTGCAGACTTACGCACGTGTTTCGCATCGCGCGTGGTTTCGAGGGTTCAATCGCTTTCAAGGTAGGATCCAGTGGTGATTGACACGGTTTGTGTTGTTTACTTCCATGCTAGATCGTGCTTGTTTCAACCTGTCTATGCAGCACGTCTAGGCACAGATGAGCACGTACCGCTAGTATTTTAAATGTTCATCATCTTGCGTGTCTGTTTCGACGAAGTCAGGTAGTAAAACTCCCCTCTAATGTCATCTTGTGTTTCTGTGATTTATTCTTGACATGTTTTACGGCTTAAGGTTTGTTTAGTTTTGTTGGAGTTGTTCCTATCTATCTGCCCCTATGCATGTTATCTTGTACCATTTTCTGCTAAATATAAACTGAGTGTATACATAGAGATTCTTTACAAACATTAATATTACTTCATAGTTCAAAAGATTGATATATTACCCACTTTTTCAGTTGGCACATTGACACATAATTGCGTGTTACGTCGATCCATCACAAGTGTATCCATTGCCAATTACAATAATTAGGACGAAGTAATTGATCTGTTTCTAATGTAGTGTGGGTCATAATAAAATCAATTGTGTGCCTCGTTCCTATGGCGACCCAAATAATAATAACTTTCATCACTGTTGCATGCATAGATCAAGTTTATGGACAACAGCGTTCTTACCCAAACAGTGTAACAGGAATACACCCAGCGTATAAATTATAAAAAATTGGGGCTATGGGTAACGTGACTTGAGATATGGTACCAAAGTGAAGGGCATACCTTGACTCCTCATTAGTTATATGACATAAACGCAAATCTTATTGTATTGTATAACTTTGGTCACAACAACATACTATTAAAATGTGTTCAATATAAAACTGGGTGTATAGACTATCGTGTTCATCGAAAATCGATTCTTATATTCTATTTTATTATATTATTTCTACCTTGCTTAACTATGATCTAAGCAGTGAACAGAAGATTGTTTTATGATATTTTTTTACATTTTTTTTTTACGTATACGAATGATAAATGTCGTGGGCATCACAGTTTATGCAAGCATCAGTCTGTCCATGGATGGTTCATGCAGTGTGGGCACATTTCCGATGAGTATCCATGGCAACAATATACGTGGGTTTGAATCCGGTATAATATCATTCGCAACAAAAATGTTCATATTATTCATCGTCATAATATATATTACCATTTATCGTATCGAATAGCCTTCTATATACTTTTGAGCTAATAAAATAGGTAAATTAATAGATGTTTTAAATAAATTATGCCTACCATAAACGGAGGTAAAACCTCAGCTCGCTCGCATATTATACGCCTGATAGTTTCCAGCTTTTCCGATAGATATCGTGCATTGCATAGCACCGAGTTCCACGCATCGGATACGCTCTACAGCGGAAGAGTTCATACCACCATCTAGAAGAAACAACAACAACAACAACGACGACGATATACGCTCTAGTATTTGCCATTTAGTCGTTCCCCGTTAGAACATTTAATGTTTTATTTGTTTGTTTATTTTATTAATTTTATTTATTTCGTTAAAACATTTTTCATCATGGCAACCTACGTACGTGGGGTCAAATCCCACACAATAAATTAAAGATTATCGCCACGGTACGTAATTTCCTAATTTTGCTATGTTAACAGAACAGCACCTACAAATCCCTTATGCTCGTGTAGAATAATAAAATGCGTCAAACTCATTTCTGCGCCGTGATCTGTGCACGATGAACACACACACACATAAACATAGAGATTGGCCCATATGAGTTCCGTTGATAGACGAGTGGTCGAGCAATAAATTGTTTGTTAAATTGCATTTACTTTGCTATTTTCAAAACGATACAATCAAACAAACACACTCAATACACCATATTTCCGAAGATTTATTTATGCATGTTGACATTTTGTTGTCCGGGATATTTCGTGTACACAAATACCAAGATGCTGGCCGGGAAAGTGTATTTTCCCCAATGTAGTAACATGAATTTAAGGTTTTTAAGCATAAGCCCGATGAGGACATTATTATTGAATGACAGCAATAATTGTCGTAAAATTATGCCCCGACTGGGGATCGAACCCAGAACTGTTATAAAATTAATTTTCCTAGTTGATTAGTCATCGCGGTAACAGTCACAATCTTCAGAAAGGTTTCATCTAGAAGCACTATTTTATACCACACATCAAAATCTTGTATACAGATAGCTAAAGACTCCCGCACTCCAAAGAATGATTGCTTCGATTGCTAAAATTCATTGTTAACATAATATAATTCTTTTATTAGCCTAAAAAAGTAGTATTGATTTCTATGGTTTTACCAAACAAGAATGTAAAATAAAATAAAAAATAATGGATCCCCAACATTTGCTTTTCGTACACATTGTAGATGATTATCGGTAAAGTTTCTGTAGTTACATGGTGATTGTCAAATGTCGTAATTAAACTAATAGTTCATTTCAAGTTGACGGCGCATGATAAAATTCTTAAATATCGTGAGTTGTCGGCGTCAATGGTCAAATGTTGTTCGGAGATTTTTGTGGTCGATAAATAGCACTGTTACCGCTGTTACTGTGCTACACACAAACGTTTGCTAAACCCTGCAGCATGAACACAAGGAATAACATCCAAACTACTGGACTGTCTTCTCATGTGTAATATGTATACCCTCGCCCAGAATTAAATCAGGTGCTGGGTATAGTAGATACCAGACTCCTTGATATGGTCGATGACGAACCCGTTGGAATAGCTACACAAATCTAGGTGTAAGCTATATTCTTGCCCATGCATGTTACCGAATGAAAATAATAGTCTAAATATAACTTTGTACACATATGCTGCAGAGGTAAGTAATTACTATTTATTTTTACCTAAATCTCGAAATCTTTCAAATACAAAAATTTGCTATCACAAGCTTAGTGATAATGGTGAGCCCATCGGTGCACCTACGCCTTCATAAATTTAATACTTAGCTGACATACAATGATTCGTGAAAGTGACAACTTCTTCGCGACAGAGTATAGCTTAATCAGTTGGTACCTTTGTAGCAGTGAAACTACGTCAGAACTCACCAGCACACATATCTCCTGGGTCTGACCTGATGTTCTCAAGCAGACTTAAGAACTATGTAGAAATACGTAACATTTGGCATCTCCAGAAAAGTGCTGCAAACAACTTGCTTGATGCATTTTGCAAGAGTCTGTGCATGTATTACACTGACAATCGGTATCAATGGTAGGTTTGCTTTGTGGATCTTTGGAAGACTATACTTACCCGTTACGATTATCGTTTTCCGAGATACTTGTGTATTTGTTAATCAATGGGGGATGCAACAAACGACATTCATTTTACTATTTTTTCCCACCTGTATTGTTTAATCTGCGTTTATTGCTACGCTGATATATTAAATACACTGTACCCATAATTTTGCTTTGGATCTAACAAGTTAAGTTGAATCGGTTCAACTAAACCAAAACGTATAATATCCGTAAAGAAACCGCGTATCCTGGCCTTCCTGTCCTTTGGGTAGGGAAATATCAATACATCTATATTGAAATGTATCAGCGAAACTCCAGATGGAGATGTTAAAACGGCGAGCATACTCATCTCCAACTCCATTATTGCGTCCAATGGCGTGGGTTTAGTTGGTACTGCAATCGATCTCTCGTTTGACCGAGAAACGCATTGCTATCTGTCCTAGAAACTCTTCTAATGTTCGCAATGTTTTGTTTAATCAATACCAGTCATGTTGTATACTTACAGCACGGAGTAGTGGCCGTGGTCGTTTATTAGTTGGTCTGGTAAAACACTTACTCATGTGGTCCAGGCTTTAATCCTTCTTGGGCATGGATATGACATTTTGCAACTTTATGTATTATCATTAGTATCTTATCTTCTCGATTATAGGCCCAAACGTTGCAAAAATAGGAGACGCATAGCTGCAGAATAAGTTACTCGCAAAGAAACTACATTTTACTCTTCTTATGAGCGTATTACTAACCACACTTCCCGTCATAAATTCAATATTGATATGGTTCGGAAGTAATGAGTTTATAGCTTCGTCTTAACATCTAAATGTTTTGGTGGAAGGGGCACTTTTCGATCACAAAGGATTTTAAGACTAACGTCTGTAGATACACTGATAAGTTACAGTACCGGTAACTAATATAATTTTGAAAACAATTATAATATTGACGCTACGTTCTAAGGATACGGCACTTCCAGTTACATTATACAATTTGCCCTATGTCGTTATTGGATGAGCGTAGCGAGCGTAGCGAGCGAAGCGAAAACTTCAATTTCACTGACCCCTCAAAAAATTTAGCTCGGTTGTTTTTTTGTGTGTTTGTTTTTTTTGTTTTTTTGTTTGTTTTTTTGTCTGTTTGTTCGCACGATTCCGGGCAAACGGCATAAGCGATCTTGATGAAAATTTGACAGGACCTTCGAAATCTCTGAACTTAGACGTGCCACGTTTTTGGGTACAATCGAAGAAATATTTCTCATGAATATCGCACTTTTACGATTTTTTTCGATTTTTAGTGCGATATTTTCGTGACATTTGGGCCGATTCTGACCAAACGGGTGGGGCTACAAAGTTCATATTTTAAATGGACATTAAGGTTATGGTGATGTAGTACCTTTTTAAAGAAAAAGTTGAAAAAGTTAGCCAGAATCCATAGAAGAAAGGTTTAGATATGAGTTTTTTTTGAGGTTTATAATAACCATTAACAAGTAACATTTGAAACTCGACAACAATCACCTACAATGCATTCACAAAGCACTTGCAAAGGAAAAGTGGTCCCACGCAAACAAAAAACTTACAAAAACGCTCATCCATCAACGCGGCGGGACTTTAGCGTTTTCCTAGTGTTTAACATACGGTACTTTGTACTGACAACTAATTCCCGAGCGAAAAATCTCTTGTGAATAACGTAGGCGTATGCCATTCCAATATTTGTATTCGTTTGCTTTTATTATTATATGCTCAGGACGTTTGGAAAACTCGCTGAAGTGTTGTCCAGTACCGCAAGCCAATTAGTACTTGAGTGTGGGAAAAAACGTAACCAGCAAAAGCAGGGGTGAATAAACCGAGCTCTAATTAATATGTATGACATCTTTTAAAAAATTAAAACATTTAATTTAATTTTATACCTAAGATACTCAGAAAATAATTGTAGTTATTAACAAATAAAAATTTCATCCTTGTAACAACCCGCGTTAAAAGGTAGCCTACTTAAAATGTAAAAGTATACTCTACGGATACAAAAAACTAAGTGTTTGGTGGAGGTGCCGGGTATGTTCGCATCATGTCATGGACACAGAAGTGAAGTGAGCAGAGTTCTTAAGTGTTTGGTGGAGGTGCCGGGTATGTTCGCATCATGGTATTTTTACCTTTTATTCACAATACTACGGTTTATTCATAAATATAAGTCATTGGACTTTTCACTATTATTAATATATTTTATTACTCCCCGAACCTAGAGGCGAGCTCTGGCAATCGTCGTCGGGGACCTTGCCCCCTTCCCTTGACGACCCCCCGGCGACGATGACAATGACACAACGAACGATGACAAAGACGATGACGACCGCGACGTGAGAAACCCCCCTTCCTCCCCTTAACCGTGGCTGGTTTTGACCAGCATGGGGCCCCTCCTCCCCCCCCCCCCCCCCCTCCTTAGGCTAGAGTGGTGCATTATGACCTAACGGTTGACGCGTCCTTAATCCAAATAAAATAAACAAAAATTAATATATTTATTTAATGTGATATTTCGATTTTTTTACAGAAATATTTATCAAACTACCAATTTAAAAAAAAAAACAAGACAGACAAGACGTCTTGTCTGTTGTGTTTTTTTAATTGTTAAGTTTGATAAAGATTTCTGAAAGAAATCGAAATATCACATTAAATAAATATATTAATAACAGTGAAAAGTCCAATGATTTACATTTATACCTTATAACGTTACTACCTGTTATATAGTTTCTTTTTTTTATAAACTACGGTTTATGTTGTTGTGCATTCACCATTCACGATTCTGGCGACTCCCATCACAGGACTCTGATTCAAGGGGTCGAGCAATACCAGCTCCAGGAAGTCGTCATTTAAAAATTGTTTACCACCTTTACCGAGTTACTTGTAGGTGATCGAGTCTTTTTTATATAGCTACCCGAACACTCCTTATAACCTTATAGTCAGTAACCTCAGGAGTCAGACAGACCCAATAGAAAAATACTGCTATGACGTCGTAACTAAATGAGTTGAATACAATAGAATGAAGTCTTCGGTTCTATTTCGCGTTTCTTTCGTGGTTCGTGCAAGAACTGTTTCGCTTTTCCTCACAATAAAACCTAGTCCAACACTTCAGGGGGTCTTTACTTCAGTGCTTTTAATTAATGATTCTGTGTAAACTTTCATCAAAGAAGGTTTCAGCATAAAAGATCCTTTGACACGCCACCTGCGCCGGAGATTAGGCGAACTAGATTATAATATTTCAATTGTTTTGTATGCTTTAATTTCTATAAAGTTGTGTGAACCATTAGGTCTAGAAACATTCTATAATCTGGCAGCCTAGTTACTATTTACTGAAGAAATTATTTTGAAATGACAACTCACCAGAAAGTTAATTACTCTCGATGACAAATCATATTCCTGTATGATAGCCGAAATGTTTTCTACAAATGATAAGCTTTCACAAAAAGAGAGCATCATGCAGGCTGCCAGGAATAATACTTCGAGTGCATGTGCATTACGCCATTTAAAACAGACCATAATAGGTAGTACATTTCAGTATGTAAAGTAGCTCATAGAAATTTTGCATTTTGGCAAAATGCCGAACCATGTTCTCTACTAATTTGATGAAACATTTAGGGCAGGTGAGGTTTGTTTAGACTGATAAGTTGTCGAAATCTTGTTTAAAATCTTGTTATTTGTTTATTAAAGTGCAGTGCAGTTATTACAACTAAATTCTCCACTACCACAAAAACACCTGAATATTGTTGTTTTCTTCTGACAGGTGAACCCAAAATAAACTATTACTTGAAAGTACTGAACTGAGTAATGTAACCACTGATCATGGGGTTGAGAAAGTAAATTGTTGGTCACTACACCTACGAATGAGAGGCTGGAATAGGGATAGGTAGTGAAGTTATTGGGGCCCAACTGAAAGAGAATGAGAAGAGGCCTTAAAATCCTAATTTGACTTTAGTTTTTTTTTACAAAGTTGAATTAAAAACAACGCATATGACACGACTTGATTGATTCTGTATTGTGTACTTAGTAAATCATTGATGATGCCCGAGAACAATGCTACCCCGGCCATCACGCCGAAGGTTGATATATTTTTTAATTAAAACTCGGAAGTATAATAATTAGATTTGTTGTGATATACCGAATAGATGTTCTTGATTGTTTTTACCGTCGTTGTCTGTTTATAAATAGCCTCAAATAGGTATTCACCCGCTAAACTAAAAAAAGTATTTCATTCAGGCTAACTAGTTATGGATTTAGAAAATAACAGAATCATTATTGAGTCCACCATGACCCGTAAAATAATTGTCAAACTTAATATTTTTCGAGCTAGGTCCCATCGACGAAAATCTTCCATAACAAATAACATGGAGACGATCTTTATGCCCCGTGACAGTGGAGGATTTTGATCCAAAAAATGATTGGCTATTATTTACGTACACTACAGCCTTTTCTGTAAATCCTCTATATTTTGTTTTGTAATTTGGGCAAGTGGTTCATGGCTGAAAGGAAAGTGGCTAGATAAGGTGTGATTTTGGAAGGCATATTTTTGTGTGTTTGGGTTTATAATTGCTTACAGTTTCAAGGCACGAAGTTATATAGGGCCATTTTACATTGGTACGATGCTCTAGTGTCAATGTGGAACAAAAAAGAAGCAGGTTAAAACCGATTTAATAAATTCACCAAAATGCCAATTATCGCAAATTTCTGATTTTTTAAAATCCGTGTAAAATCACAGTTACAAGATATAATTTTTTAAACGGTCATTTAAGTGTAGTATTATGCTCAAGATTATGTGGTAAAAAATATTTTTTGAGGGTAATAGCCCCTTTGATCTAATTCTCCGAAATACGCATTTTCTTCAAGTAATGGCATGTCACGCCTGAAATAGGTATGCGCGATTATCGAGAGCGGCATTAGTGATATTATGGTTCTACTAGTGGTTTCAAACCCTCCACAAGAATCTACTCGCATATGAAAGCTCTATCGCGTGTCAAACCAAACAAACCTTGCTCTAGCCAAATTATACTTGGCGTAAATCTCTGGAGCGTAATCTACGCAGCTTTCATGCGTAAGGTACTTAACCTTCACTCTGTTTGTCTTACCCACAGCGTGTTATCTCAACAACTTCTCAAACTCATTTAGCCTCAAAAACTTTTATTACTAATTCCAATTTCCAATCATACTTTCAACAACAGATCAAGATCTGACACGCAGCTTACTTTTCATATCCACAGATAGAATCTTTTAGACATTTCCGTTTGGAATACACGCAATTCGTATTTGGATTGCTATTCTAGCAGAAATTGTGAACGTTTACAATGATGATGATTTTTTAAACCAAGATATCAAAATTTATAAAGTGTACCAAAGCAGAATGTAATCATGTCGTTTATTGATGATTATGTTTTATTATAGTTTTAAAGTCAGACGAGTTCATATATAATATTTAAAAGACTTTAGTGGATAACAGCTCTTTATTAATTTTTTTAACAATTACGTTTCGGAAATTAATGAAAACCATTTCCATCATCAGTTTTTTTTTTATGAAAAACAAACAATCTTATTATCAAAAGTATATCAAAACAAACAAAGACTGTTGATAATATGATTTTTTTTGTTTTTCATAAAAAACATGATGACGGAAATAGTTTTCATTAATTTTCGAAAAGTTGTTAATGTTGTTTTCCACTAAAGTGTTTTAAAATTTAGATAATTATGTTATAAAATAAAAATTTTAAAGATGATGTGGACGAACGAATCTAGTTCATAGCAGTTTTATAGATTTTAGGTATAGTATGTAATGAGTGGGAATGAATGGGAAATGAATAGAAAGATTATAGTATTATACTAATAGTGTATCACACTATGTTTATATTTATTGTGTTGAATGGTAAGGCCCACACCACTGGTGTGAATTATGATTATAATCACACCTTGAGTGTCAGACTAATCAATCAATTATTACACATGCCTAGAGTCTTAGATTGGATTGATAGTCAATACATCAGCTTTGTATTCCTCGTCTTCCTTTTAATCTAGTCTATACATAATTACGTTTAAAATCCGTCGTCTATTATAATTCTCCCAAATACAATAGTACTTTGATTAATGTTTTCTTCACATTTCTTAATTACTGGATTTCAAGCAAATTCCCTCAATTTAATAATTCAGCTCCAAGAATAGTCGGTTGACATGTACTGGCTGACAGATCCTCATTACTAATTCCTCGGAACTCCTACCGACCGGCCGGTGCCTTGCTCTATCGTGACTTCGGCCACCCTTGATTAGGGGTTGGGGGTGGGGTGGGGGTACAAAGGATGAGATATGGGATTAATGGCGGCAGGGTCGCTTGTCGCCGGTCCGTCTCGACGTAACTCGCAGTTAGTTAGGATACGTACGGTGCACGAATAAGACAAGTTCCGCCATTAGGAAATACTATAATATATCGACTTGGTGCGGACGATTCCTTGATCGAGAGGGGACATGGACGATGACGATGAAGCAAACAGGGTAAGTTAACCTGTTCTATTCCGTCTTGATTAAAGTTAAGCTCGAGTGCAATTAGTAACCGAGACAGCAAACACGCACATACTAGTACTTGAAGTAAGACTTGTTAATTGAAGTACTTAGAATCAGGAGACAGTGGTAACAAGTGGTGGTAGCTCATTATCCACAAGTATTATTTAGCGTTTTCTTATACAATTATTTTAATTTGTATAACATGAATGTTTAAAAATAATGAAGATAATAATAGATTTTGCAGCCTGGTACAACGATGTTGATATATTTCTGTAATTCTCCAATTTAAAAATAAGCTATAGTTATTGAAATTTCCACAATATTGAATTGTTATTCTATACTTATAAAACTGTTGCAACAATACAGTTACTTCAATTTTTTTAACAATTCGATATTGTGCAAACTTCAATAATATGGTAAATGTTTGAAGATGATGTTGCTGCAATAAAATTCGAATTGAACATAGCGAAATGTAGGCAGTTTTATTTTTTATACATCAGCGGAATTGATTGTTGTGTTTAATGTTTCTAACAAATGCTTCACTATTGCGAAGGATTAAATACATCGACGTCGGGAATAATTCCGTGCACCTGTAACAGTAAACCAAATTCTTATCAGTCGCTTTTTAATTAATATAACAATTTATACATCGGTGTTTTTTAGATTAAATACTATTGTTGGTTTTAGAGGTGCATTTCGATATATATATACATTAAATATAAATATTTCACCTCCAAAGAATGATGTTTGGTATTGTGAAAATAACACATTGAAAGGATCCCTGTTCCCCGCGGCCGGTAAAAACAATATACTAGTAAATCTCCTAAACGTCACGCCTACGCTAATTGGGAATGCTGCACAAATGATTTTATTTGTGGCAGAGGATAAAAGTATGAAAAGTGTGTTAAATTATAATTTGATTAGGGTTCTAGAATAAGAATATCTCAAACCCAGTCATAAACTACTTATTCTTCGAACCATCTTATTTTTTACATAAACCAAATTACAATGGTACTTTTAGTGTTAATTAATATTGTTATCTAAACTAATGAAAAATAATAACTTTTAACTTAGATGATGGTATGCCCAACCACAAGATTCACTCTTACAGGGGTATACAAATATGATATAATTTAAAATGTATTGCACTATAATATTTGAAAAATAAAGCGAATTGAATTGAATTTTTGTCCGTCCGTCCAACCGTCCGTCCGTCTATGCATGTTGTGAGTCTCACGATAAGAACCGTACACGACCTCCAATTGTCATGCCTGTTTTTGTTGATATGCATTCAACAAGGATGGCACAGAATGTTTTTGGTGACCCTGTGGCCAGGAGGTGGAGCTAATATCAGGGGAAGTTGACATCTAAAGATGCGGCAATTCTACAAACAACGAGACTTGAATGCTGGAACAGAACGTACCTTTAAACGCGGCACCCCCACAAACACGAGACTTGAAAGCTAGAAACAAACTATTGTTTAATTTTGAATCTTCTCAACGATCTGTGGGAAAGCCGCTACGCTCCCTTTCTGGCTACTCTCATACCCGGGTGTCGTGTCTAAGACAAAAGTGAGTTGTTCTTTTACATTACTTGGTGATTGCCAGTTCACGTGCGCGACGCTGGATCGTGTGGACAGAATCCCGATCAGCAGGTGAAGAGCTATCATTGAAACAGTTGCTTTATTTACATCCCTCCACCACCAGTATTAAAACCATTATTTAATTGGATGAGCGAAGCGAAGACTTCAATTTCACTGACCCCTCAAAAAATTTAGCTCCAATGTTTTTTGTTTTCTTGTTGTTGTTTTTTGTTTTTTTCTGTCTGTTTGTTCGCTCTCTACTGGGCAAACGGCATAATATGCGATCTTGATGAAAATTTGAGGGGACCTTCGAAATCTCTGAACTTAGACTTGCCACGTTTTTGGGTACAATCGAAGAAATATTTCTCATGAATATCGTACTTTTACGATTTTTTCCGATTTTTAGTGCGATATTTTCGTGACATTTGGGTCGATTCTGACCAAACGGGTGGGGCTACAACGTTCATATTTCACATGGACATTAAGGTAATGGTAATGTATTGCTTTTTGAAAGAAGAAGTTGACAAAGTTAGCCAGAATCCGTATAATAAAGGTTCCAATGTGAGTTTTTTTTAGGTTTATAAAAACAATTTACAAGTAACAATAGAAACTTGACAACAATCACCAACAATACGTTCAAAAGGCACTTAATAAGTAAATAGATCCCACGCAAACTAAAATCTTACAAAAAAGCTCATCCATCAACGCGACGGGACAGACGAGTGAGAGAGCGATGTGTTGAGTACCAGGTAATGTACCTTTTCGTCCCCCTACCTGAGGCTGGATCTAAACAGCATGGGTAATGTACCTTTTCGTCCCCCTACCTGAGGCTGGATCTAAACAGCATGGGTCTTTCCTTCCTATAGTTGTTCCGAACCAATTGAGCAGATGCTGACGTCACCAGCGAGTGGATTGCAGCCAATCAGCGGTCCCCGATTTATAATACTGATCGCTCATTGGCCCGCCGAAACCGCGCGCATCTGCTTACTTGTTTCGGAGCAACGTAGCCGTTTTCCTAAAGTTTAGTAGGCTATGGCGACCTTATACGCGTTTCCAAGCAAAGATAGATGGCAGCACTAAAACGCAACATGTCGGACCGATCGGTGATAGAGGCGAGCTGCTTACGGCGGGCGCTGTATATTCAGTCAGGTTCAACTTGATTTTTGTTACATTTCTGATCATTTGCGAAAACATTGATGATTATGTCATATCGTCCGCGTATTTTATTAGTAAAATTCTTAAGTTTTAGGGATCGGCTTTATTAAAAACGGGAAATTAATGGCATTTTAAATTACAACACATAATTGAAATTATTTGATGATATTAGCTCGAAAAGAACAAACCGCACTGTTAAACTATCAAATACAGAAACAAGTGTATCAAATAATGTTGAATGATGACGATCGATGATATTTTGCCAAGAAAATGTTGCCCACCAATACTAATTGGATGAGCGAAGCGAAGACTTCAATTTCACTGACCCCTAAAAAATTTAGCTCGGGTGTTTTTTTTTTTTTTTTTTTTTTTTTTTTTTTTTTGTTTTTTTTTGTTTTTTTTTTTTGTTTTTTTGTCTGTTTGTTAACTCTCTACCAGGCAAACGGCATATCCGATCTTGATGAAAATTTGACAGGACCTTCGAAATCTCTGAACTTAGAGGTGTATTGTTTTTGGGCACAATCGAAGAAATATTTCTCATGAATATCGTACTTTTACGATTTTTTTTCGAGTTTTAGTGCGATATTTTCGTGACATTTGGGTTAATTCTGACCAAACGGGTGGGGCTACAACGTTCATATTATACATGGACAATAAGGTTATGGTGATGTAGTACCTTTTGAAAGAAAAAGTTGAAAAAGTTAGCCAGAATCCATAGAAATAAAGCATTTAATATAAGTTTTTTGATTTTTTGTGCGATATTTTCGTGCCATTTGGGCCAATTCTGACCAAACTGGTGGGGCTACAACGTTCATATTATACATGGACATTAAGGTTATGGTGATGTAGTACCTTTTAAAAGAAAAAGTTTAAATAATTAGCCAAAATCTATAGAAATAAAGCTTTTAATATAAGTTTTTTACGGAAAATAATACCAATTGACAGGTAACAAAAGAAACTTGACAACAATCAGCTACAATGCGTATTGCGTAGGCAGCAAAACAAAGAACTTGCAAAAGTAAAGATATCCCATGCAAACTAAACATTTTTAAAAAGCTCATCCATCAACGCGGCGGGACTTTAGCGTTTTCCTAGTAATTTCAATAATTATTTACTTGATGTCTAAAAATCAAAAGAGCTTCTATAGCAAATTATAGCCCTACACTTGTTTTGTACGTTTTCTACATCGTTTTACAATGTAAACGCAATCGGAGTAGGACTATATATAATGTTTATCTACTATACACTTAGGACTACTGTTTTTTTTTAAATATACATTTTATTAAAAAGTAGGCCTATTGAATAGCTGATAGCCTATTTGTATTATTGTTTTGTATGTCAATAATGGCATGACGCGTCATTCTGCAGACAGCTTTAAAATCTTGTATGCCATATCATTATAATTCTATTGTAATACTATTAATCGTATTTATTATGATATTATGTATAATATTATGTAATAAACGACGATAAATGACGATAAACGGTATATGTAGGCCTACATTACTTAAGGTAGAAAAGGAGTTGGGACTTGTGCATAAGCCCTAAAACAATTAATATTATTTTTGTTATTGTTTTGTTATTATTATTATGACTTTAATTAAAAGTGCCATAATAAGCGAACGATACTGTATGTGTGTGTTAACTTTGAGTTGTGATTTGTGAACATTATTGACGGTTTGAATTTGATTTAGTATTTATCGTACCCTGTTAGCCTATATTTTTAGTATATAGCCCATAAATACCAATGATTTATTAAGCGAGCGAAGCGAGCGTTTCCATTTGACTCTGCCGGAAAAATTAGTCACTGGTTTTGTTTTTTTGTTTGTTTGTTTGTTTGTTTTTTGTTTTTGTTTTTTTTTTTGTTTGTTTGTATGTCTCGCGATAACGTTCGAACGGAGGCTCGGATCGAGTTGAAATTTTGACCATCCGCAAGCTTTGTTCTCGATTGAATGCCATTAGTTTTGTGGCAAAATCGTTCAAAAAGTTAAAAAGTTACATTAAAGTTAATCGAAAGTTTTTTTTCCAAACTAACCGGCGACAAAATCTGAGATAGCCAAATCATTTAGAATGTCCGTCCGGTCAAGAATATGTAAATTTTATTTTGATCCGATAAGTAGTGTAGATGGAAATTACATTATAACAAAAGTAACGTTGCCATGGCAACGAAAAGACGCGCGAAGTTTCTATGTAATACACTGCCACCTAGAAGTAATCAAAATACTTTCGAGAAAGCAGTCTATTATTTGTCACCAAAGAGTTTAAATACTTTTCCCAAGGAGTCAAGGTCCTCTAGATGGCGGTGGATTTTATCCACAAAGTAAAGGTTTTTACACACGGGTTTACCCAAATACCTTGGCAATAATAAATAATATTGGAAACGCAAACGCCATAAATTTTATGTGCAATGTGGGTCTAGCAGCTATAGCACGTGCTCGCTTATCAACGCGTCCAACTGAGCGTTTCCTAGTTATGATATTACAATTAGAGAATTGTAATATGGATACAAATGCCATCCTCGGTGTCTCATGGGTGCATGGGGCGCAGGTCTGAATATAGTAATATTATTCTGGTGGACATGGTCTCGAATCCCGCATATTGGAGAGCGATTTTATCATTTTGGTGCACCCCCATGCTTTTGATTATCATCAATTAACAACATTTTGGGAGAGCAACGACAATGTACCTGTGATTAAGCGAGCGAAGCGAGCGTTTCCATTTGACTCTGCCGGAAAAAATAGTCACTGGTTTTGTTTTTTTTTTTGTTTTTTGTTTGTTTGTTTGTTTTTTTTTTGTTTTTTTGTTTGTATGTCTCGCGATAACGTTCGAACGGAGGCTCGGATCGAGTTGAAATTTTCACCATCCGCAAGCTTTGTTCTCGATTGAATGCCATTAGTTTTGTGGCAAAATCGTTCAAAAAGTTAAAAAGTTACATTAAAGTTAATCCAAAGTTTTTTTTTCAAACTCAACGGCGACAAAATCTGAGATAGCCAAATCATTTAGAATGTCCGTCCGGTTGAGAATATGTTAATTTTATTTTGATCCGATAAGTAGTGCAGATGGAAATTACATTATAACAAAGTACGGTTACCATGGCAACGGAAAGTCGTGCAGCTTTTTTGGCTCATGATAGCGGTCGAACGGAGGCTCGGATCGAGTTGAAATTTTCACCATCCGCAAGCTTTGTTCTCGATTGAATGCCATTAGTTTTGTGGCAAAATCGTTCAAAAAGTTAAAAAGTTACATTAAAGTTAATCGAAAGTTTTTTTTTCAAACTCAACGGCGACAAAATCTGAGATAGCCAAATCATTTAGAATGTCCGTCCGGTCACGAATATGTTAATTTTATTTTGATCCGATTAGTAGTGTAGATGGAAATTACATTATAACAAAAGTAACGTTGCCATGGCAACGAAAAGACGCGCGAAGTTTCTAATGCACTGCCACCTAGAAGTAATCAAAATACTTTCGAGGAAGCAGTCTATTATTTGTCAACAAAGAGTTTAAATAGTTTTCCCAAGGAGTCAAGGTCCTCTAGATGGCGGTGGATTTTAAAGTAAAGATTTAAAAATGCCTTGGCAATAATAAATAATACTGGAAACGCGAACGTCGTAAATTTTAAAATTTAAAAAAATGTGCAATGTGGATCTAGCTAAAGCACGTGCTCGCTTATCAACGCGTCCAACTGAGCGTTTCCTAGTTGTACATATTTATAAGTGACAAACACGGAATGACATGTGTTCTTCATGGTAAGCACATAGCGCGCTCCGCCGGCTATCACTGATCGGACAGTTGCATTTTTCGCCACCAGGTAGCAACCCCTTTGCTTGGAAACGCGTATACCCGGAATGTGGGAGACCCGGGTTCAAACAACGGTCGGGATAGATTTTTTTGTTTCTGTATTGTATTTAAAAAAGTACAGACCATGTTTTGAAACGCATACAAATACAATACTATGGAAAACATAGCCAGTACGAAATACGTGTAAAGATTGCAAGGTTTACTCAATATCCCAGCGGAATTTGGGGGAACCTTGAGCGTGCAAGATTCGGTACTCCTTGTTCACCGCAATGTATTCACAGCCTTAAAATCACAACGGATGTTCCTGATTTTGTTAAACAGTTTTCAGCAGGCGCGTCGGAACGTTTTGGAAGTTGGGGGGGGGCAAATCCATTGGTAGATTTTGTAGGGCGTCCGGGGCCCCAGCCGGCGGAAGCCCTATTCGCCGAAGGCGAAAAAAATTCCACTGTAACTACAGTTATTTCGTCATGTTTTAACTGCACTCGGACTCTGTAAACGATGTTTTACATCAACTATCCGCGATCTAAAAACTCAAAAAATTAACGTGAAGTGGCCCATTTAATAAATAACAACTCATTTTTTTTGTGTACTGACGAAGCATACAGGCAAACATATTTTTGTTTTACCCTCTCCTTTAAAAAAAAAAATACTTACTGAAGGCTGTTTAGTACGTTCCATATTTTTTTTAAATTACGATTTCAATTTAATATTTAACACCATTAAACACGAAAAACTACACACACACTTACACTTTACTTAACACTTCACACTACACTACTTACAATCTTCCCATTTGCCACTTCGCTATAATCACAGTCACTACACAACTCCAAAGATGACTGAACAGTGAACGAATAACGTTGCGACACGAGCGAACCAAATCCCAACTTGCGTCTGCCAATAACTCTAGCAAATCATTCAAAGGGATGTTTGGATTAGACTTGAGTCTGAGTTACGTGTCCACTGAGTGACCAGCACACAATACAATACGGGTGGCTGGTTATAAAGATAGTCGGAAAGACGGTTCAGGCATGGGATACGTCAGGCAACCTAACATTCCTGCTATTGTTGGGTTGTTTTTTCCTGGAAATGAATTGTTGACAGGATCATTCGACGTTACTTTCCCAAAAAGTAGAGTAGAAATCTTGATTTTTCAACTCTAAAATCTGCCCCCTATGCCCCCCTGGCATGAAAGTTAGGGGGGGCAATGCCCCCCTTGCCCCCCTGTTTCGACGCCACTGGTTTTCAGTTAGCTCGTATTGGAGGTCTGTTTAAAATTTCATCGTAATAGGTTCAGCGATTCCACTGATATTCGGCGTACATATACGCACACACTCACAGAATCACAGAATAAGTGCCGTTTGACTTAAATGGTAAAACTCAGTCGCTGCGCTCCCTTGTCTAAAAATTCACCTTAAAACATATTTCACTCCACTAAACTCAAAGATCCTGGAAATTTGCCGCGTTCGGCGGATTAGTCTCCGACAGCTGGGTCTGAGATAGTGCCCTAAAGTCCAGATCGCAGCTCTTCAGCGCAATCTGGCCGCGAGTTAACACGGTTAGTTTTAACTCAGAACATAATCGCAGCATGTCTCTTTCAAATAAATAAATTCGTATTTGCTATTTAGAGTCTACCCACTCAGTAACACAACTGATTTTCAGTGGGAGGACTCTAATTAACAATCGACCAAACCAACCATGTAGGCGCCGACGCCATTCACGAGCGAACAATTGCCAATCAGAGCTTAGTTATTTGAATGTAAACACTGACATAAGTCGTGGGACACGATCCACTCACGGGCGACTCCACTACTTTGGAAGTTGGAACCGTCTTATTATTTAATATGTAGGCGTACTTCGTTTCCAACCCAAAACATTGATGGGTGTAAGTGGCTAATATAAGCAAGTGGAACTTCAGCATTGAAACTAGGGAATCTTACCACTGGACCAACGTGCCCAAGCTCTCAGTTGAAGCTGATGATATGGTTAAGAGGGGGTTTGCTTTATATTTCTCTCGGAAAACCTGCCAAGGGTGCAATGCACGCCCTTCTTCAGGTGTCTAACCAGGTATTTTGGAGTTTGGACAATTATCAAGAAACTTTCAGTCAGGATTATTTCCTTGACGGGGAGGATGTGGAATCAATTCCGATTCTCATTCCCAGCGCCAGAAACAGCTGTTCCAATGTACAGGCCAGTTCGTGCCTTCAATTAGGGGCATGCGTTTAATTACTAACCAGCACTGTTTTGTTCGTGTAGTTTATTGTACGTTACAGTATAATTTGCCAACAAACTAATTAATCCAACCAATTTTCTACTGCTAACGAAACAAAATGTATGTTTTATGTTTGTAATCATTCTGCCGCATATTTGTTCAGCAGTAGCAATAAATTTTAATTTCAGTCTGCTTAAATTGCTTTGACTAATTAACGAGTAATGCATTAGATTTTAATCAGTTGGAAATAATTGTGTATTGATATTATATTCTTAGTTCAAACTTTTTGTCGTTGCATTATAGTTGACTTACTCCAAAGCCAGCGCATTCTGGGGTATACAATCTCAGAATGTTTGTACATTTTTATTACGGCAATTTTATTAGTGGCATTTGACGACTTTTGTGAGTGTTTTCTTAGATCATATTTTAAAACATTAGAAATCCTACAAATTTGTTAATTCAGAGGTCTGTGATTATCAAAACCAGTTATTCTTTCTGTGACATTTCACTGACCATATCGTCTCATTTCTATGCTCACTATAAAGGTCGTGACATCAGATCTGAATACCAAGCTGTTAAAGGTAAACACTGTACACACGGGGATATCCCCCAGTACACCACAGTATTGTAGTTAAAATGGTGACTTCTGGACAGTGTTGCTTTAGGTTTTAGTTGGAGATAATGAATGTTAGTCAACATTTACTAAAACGTATCTAAAATTAGAAACCTTCCTAATAATTATCAAAATGGATATACGGTTACGTATTATAATAAAATTAATTATATACATAGCTAAGGAAGATGACTGAAGATTCAAATAGCAATACAAATTAGAATGCGTCAATGAATTTACAACACAGTAGAATGCCACACAATATGCAGAAGAATGCGATTCTCGCCTTTGACACCGGGTACTAAAGTATGTCTCATCTGTGTACATTACAACACTGTAGATTTTTGGATGAGCGAAGCGAAGACTTCAATTTGACTTTGTTTTTTTTGTTTGTTTCTTACTTACGTTACCCCAAGAAAAATAGCTCGGGTGTTTTGTTTTTGTTAGTTTTTTTGTCTGTTTGTTCGCTCTTTACAGGGCAAACGGCATATGCGATCTTGATGAAAATTGAAGGGGACCTTCGAAATCTCTGAACTTAGAGCTGTATTGTTTTTGTGTACAATCGAAGAAATATTTCTCATAAATATCGTACTTTTACGATTTTTTTCGATTTTTAGTGCGATATTTTCGTAATATTTGGCAAACGGCTACTCCGATATAAATGAAACTTTATAGGAACGTTTAAAATCACTGAAGTCATATATGTTATGATTTTAGAGACATTTGAAAAAATATTTCTTATAGAAATCGTACTTTTACGATTTTTCTCCGGTTTTTAATACGATATTTTCGTGATATTTGGGCCGATTTTGACCAAACGGGTGGGGCTACAACGTTTATATTTTACATCGACATAAAGATTATGGTGATGTAGTGCCTCTTGAAGGAAAAAGTTGGTCAAAATTCATAGAAATAAAGGTTTTATTAAGCTTTTTACAGGTGTATAATGAACAAGTAATATCAAGTTACTATAGAAAAGTAAGGAGATTCCACATAAAAACGTATAATCATTGGACAAAAATATTCCAAAAAAAGTTCATCCATCAACGCGACTGGAAAAAGCGTTCGCGAAGCGGCCTAGAAAAAACGAATGCACTGAATGTGGTATTAGTATTAGGATAAAATTATTGTCGAAGTAAAAGGCTTAAAAGTATATTTTTTTAAATATGTATTAAAATGATTGTGAGAGTAAGTAAGAGTACTGAGATACGATTTGTTGTTTACAGTACACTGACCTACATAATTTGAAACACACCCAATTAATTCACGCTCACGTGTGCTATACTTAAAAAAATACCACAACAATAATACCACCATCTGTAATTAAACAGGAGTACAACTTAAAAATATTGAATCAAAAGTAAAGACCCGGCGCCTCCACCAACAATGCTATTCTTATGGAGTTAAAAATTTTCTTTCTCTTCCCGACATCTCCACCCATTGCATATAACATTTGTTATTTTAATCATTTATTTATGACAGAATGCGTTAGATTCAACTTCATTTAGGTAGAATTAAGGACTGCGATGTGCATTTAATTGGAAGAGCGAAGCGAAGACTTCAATTTAACTTTGTGTGTTTTTTTTTCACTTGCGTTACCCCAAGAAAAATAGCTCGGGTGTTTTGTTTTTGTTAGTTTTTTGTCTGTTCGCTCTCTACCGGGCAAACGGCATATGCGATCTTGATGAAAATTGGAGGGGACCTTCGAAATCTCTGAACTTAGACCTGCTACGTTTTTGGGTAAAATCGATCAAATATTTCTTATGATTATCGTACTTTTACGATTCTTTTCATTTTTTAATGAGATATTTTCGTGATACTTGGCAAACGGCTACTCCGATATTGATGAAACTTTATGGGGACGTTTAAAATCACTGAAATTATATATGTTGTGATTTAAGAGACATTTGAAAAAATATTTCTTATAGAAATCGTACTTTTACGATTTTTCCCCCGTTTTTTATGATTTTTCGTGATATTTGGGCCGATTCTGACCAAACGGGTGGGGGTACAACGTTCATTTTTTACTTTAACATAAAGATTATGGTGATGTAGTGCCTATTGAAAGAAAAAGTTGAAAAAGATCGTCAAAATTTATAAATTTAAATGTTTTAATATAAGCCTTTTACAGGTGTATAATGAACAAGTAATATCAAGTAACTATAGAAAAAGTCATGAGATTCCACTTAAAAACGTTATCATTGGACAGAAATATTAAAAAAGCTCATCCATCAACGCGACTGGAAAACGCGTTCGCGAAGCGGCCTAGTTTAAAAGTAATTGGATGAGCGAAGCGAAGACTTCAATTTCACTGACCCCCAAAAACTTTAGCTCGGGTGTTTTTTGTTTGTTTTTTCGTGTTTTTTGTCTGTTTGTTCACTCTCTACCGGGCAAACGGCATATGCGATCTTGATGAAAATTGGAGGGGACCTTTGAAATCTCTGAACTTAGACATGCCACGTTTTGGATATAATCGATCAAATATTTCTTATGACTAGGAAAACGCTAAAGTCCCGCCGCGTTGATGGATGAGCTTTTTTAAGTTTTTAGTTTGCGTGGGATATCTTTACTTTTGCAAGTGCTTTGTTTTGCTGCCTACGCATTGTAGGTGATTGTTGTCAAGTTTCTATTGTTTCTTGTCAATTTGTATTATTTACCGTAAAAAACTTATATTAAAAGCTTTATTTCTATAGATTCTGGCTAGCTTTTTCAACTTTTGCTTTTAAAAGGTACTACATCACCATAACCTTAATGTCCATGTATAATATGAACGTTGTAGCCCCACCCGCTTGGTCAGAATTGGCCCAAATGGCACGAAAATATCGTACAAAAAATCAAAAAACTTATATTAAAAGCTTTATTTCTATAGATTCTGGCTAACTTTTTCAACTTTTTCTTTCAGAAAGCAATACATCACCATAACCTTAATGTCCATGTGAAATATGAACGTTGTAGCCCCAACCGTTTGGTCAGAATCGTCCCAAATGTCACGAAAATATCGCACTAAAAATCGTAAAAAATCGTAAAAGTACGATATTCATGAGAAATATTTCTTCGATTGTACCCAAAAACGTAGCAAGTCTTAGTTCAGAGATTTCGAAGGTCCTGTCAAATTTTCATCAAGATCAGATATACCGTTTGCCCGGTAGAGAGCAAACAGACGAAAAAAAACAAAAAAAAACACCCGAGCTAATTTTTTTTTTTTGGGGGGGGGGGGGGGCGGTGAAATTGAAGTTTTCGCTTCGCTCATCCAATTATCGTACTTTTACGATTTTTTACTAGGAAAACGCTAAAGTCCCGTCGCGTTGATGGATGAGCTTTTTTGTAAGTTTTTAGTTTGCGTGGGATCTCTTTACTTATCAAGTGCCTTTTGAACGCATTGTAGGTGATTGTTGTCAAGTTTCTATTGTTACTTGTTAATTGTTATTTTATACCTCAAAAAACTTAATTAAAACCTTTATTTATATGGTTTCTGGAAAATGTTTTCATTTTATTATTATTAATCGTTAACACAATTTGGCACTTCTTAAAAAAAAACAATTAAAAAATCATAGGAAACAATGGCTCAATGCACCAAAAACGCTAATCGATCAACCAGTGACTAATTTATTTTCGCAAAGCAGCGTAATATAGTTTGTTAAATTAATATATTAATTAATTTAAAAAGTTAAAGGCTTCTTAGGAAAAAGGTTAGTATGTAAATATAAAAAAGTGGATAAGATTTGTCGTACGATAGAAAAGTACAACCCATTTGTCAGGAGGAACGAAATAACAATCTTGATTTTTTAATATAATTATTATTAATATTTGCATATTTTATTTGTATCATTTGACAACTTTTTGTTAACTATTTGCTTGAAGTACGTCGCAGGTAGTGGCTCATCCGGTTGGAGCGCACGTCCGAAGCGTATGGAACGAAGGGAAGTGGATTCAATAATCTTGCTGCACACGGATATTAACTAGGAAAACGCTCAGTTGGACGCGTTGATCAGCGAGCACGTGCAATACAATTTGTTGATGGTCCAAATTTCAACCTGATCTGAATCTTCGTGCAACCGCTATCATGAGCCAAAAAAGCTCCAGCTTCGTGCGACTTTTCGTTGCCATGGTAACGTTACTTTTGTTAAAATGTAATTTCCATCTTCACTACTTATCGGATCAAAATAAAATTAACATATTCGTGACCGGACGGACATTCTAAATGATTTGGCTACCTCAAATTTTGTCGCCGTTTAGTTAAAAAAAAACTTTCGATTAACTTTAATGTAACTTTATAACTTTTTGAACGATTTTGCCACAAAACTAATGGCATTCAATCCAGATCGAAGCTTGCGGATGGTCCAAATTTCAACTTGATCCGAACCTCCGTTCGACCGCTATCATGAGCCAAAATAGCTGCGCGACTTTCCGTTGCCATAGTAACGGTACTTTGTTATAATGTAATTTCCATCTACACTACTTATCGGATCAAAATAAAAATTAACATATTCGTGACCGGACGGACACTCTTAATGATTTGGCCACCTCAGATTTTGTCGCCGTTTAGTTTGAACAAAAAACTTTCGGTTAACTTTAATGTAACTTTTTAACTTTTTGAACGATTTTGCCACAAAACTAATGGCATTCAATCGAGAACGAAGCTTGCGGATGGTCTAAATTTCAACTCGATCCGAGCCTCCGTTCGAACGTTATGGCAAGACATACAAACAAACAAACAAAAAAAACAAAAAACTAGTGACAATTTTTTCCGGCAGAGTCAAATGGGAACGCTCGCTTCGCTCGCTTAATTATTGTACATTGAGTTCCCTACTCCCACTTCTGCCCGAAGTGATTTTGGTGTGCGATCTCGTCCCGGATTTTTTTTTTAAATCCGTGCTTTATATAGGTTTAATTATTAGAATTTAAAATTTAAAATTTGACATCAAGAAGGTTTTAAATCTTTTTAAATCTTTCGTTAAATTAGCACATAGTATTTTCTTCCAAGTGGTGTTAAGAAAACGTATAACCTTAAATATTGCTGGACACTTGATGTTTTGTTAACTTGTTGGAACTGATACGAAGGAGAACAATCAATGAAACCACACAACATAAAACAAATGAATAATACACATTAAGGGGCTATTACCCCCAATTTTTTTTTATTACAAATCCATAGCATAATACTACACTAAAATGACCGTTTATAAAATTATGTAATCTTTCACCTGTGACTTTATACGATTTTTTTTATCCTGATCATAGAAAATTTGTGTTTTGAAAAAATTCATAAATCGGCTTTAACCTGTTTCTTCTTTGTTCCACATAGATACTAGAGCATCACTGCATCAGAACAATCTAAAATGGCCCTTAATAACATCATGTCTTGAAACTGTGCATAAATATACTCTCAAACACGTGAAAATATGCATTCCAAAATCACACCCCTTCTTTGTAATCAGCATATTTTGACCGAACCACTTGCCCAAATTACAAAACAAAATATAGAGGATTTACAGATAAGGCTGCCGAGTACGACAATAATAACCAATATTTTTGGGGGTTAAAATCCTCCAAGGTCACGGGGCATAAAGATCGTCCCCATGTTATTTATTAAGGGAGGTTTTTGCCGATGGGACCTAGCTTGAAAAATAGGAAGTTCGATAATTTTTTGTTCGGTCATGGTGGACCCAATAATTTTTCTGTTAATTTCTACATTAATAACTGGTTAGCCTGAATGAAAAATATTTTTGAGTTTAGCGGGTGAATACCCCTTTAATTAAAATTATTTTTATTCTTAGTCGATGCCTACAGGATCAGTCTCCATTAAACATACAACACAATATTTGAAACGTGTAAAATTGTTTATTAACCTGTGTCGAAAGCAACAGCTTTGGACACAGATACCAAATAAGATTATTTATAATCATAAAAGGTTGAATCATAGTCAAAACAAAACACTATCGACCGAGGAAAGACTAAACGAACGCACCGCATGCACATCTCGAGCCGCTTGGCTGCTGTGTCACTCTGAGACGGCACAGGGTATCGATTGTTGGAAACTGCCGACAAGGCCTCATTTTGACATTACCTCGAATAATGTTATTATGTAGAAGACAATGTTTCAAATACTTAGTTGTGCTATTGATGGCTAACAAAGTAATGAGCCGCACAGCACAAAACGATGGCCAAAATATAAGATAATCGATGAGTGTAGGCCCTACCATGACTTTGATTGCCTTCTAGAGCCGGGTAGACGGTTCAATATTTCGTTCAAGATTCCCTGAATTCAGGGAATCAAGGACATAACACAATCAAAATGTTCAAAGATAATAAAACAACACATAACAAAAACTTGTAGAAATACAGCCAAACCTTACACACTCAAAAGGAATGAGATCTAAAAAAAGGGCCAAGCTCATCTACCCTTCCACATAAACGTACAGTGTCCCATAACAGCATCCTCGAAAAGCTTGGCAAAATAGAATTTGCGATTTTTAATTTAACGTAATAGTTTATCCAAGTTCTTTTTTTCTAATTAATTTAAACGTAATAACATGCAAATTCTATTTTGCCAAGCTTTTCGAGGATGCTGTTATGGGACACTGTACGTTTATGTGGAAGGGTAGATGAGCTTGGCCCTTTTTTTAGATCTCATTCCTTTTGAGTGTGTAAGGTTTGGCTGTATTTCTACAAGTTTTTGTTATGTGTGTGATCTCATTACTTTTTCAAGTTCCATTACAAAATTATTTGCTAAAATATAATATTTTTATCAAAGTTGATTTAAATTCTATGGTATTAGCAGTAACAATATAGGATGTAAAATATCTAGACCCGGATTCATGTACATCCTGGGTATAGGTGGTATAACCATGGTATAACGACGGTATAAGGACTGGTCCCCAATTCTTGAGTTCGTGGAGATGAGTTGAAAACGCAATTTGAAAACGAAGTCGTTTTCGTTTTCGAAGGAATTGGTATTCTTGAACGGTATCGTGGAAAACGTCATGGGTTGTGAGTTGAAAGCATTGATATTAAACCCCTATAGTAGGCTAGATTAGCAGTCTCCTATACCTCCGCACAGGCGCGAGCGTAGCAAATTGAAGACTCAACCGGCCCATTTCAAGATGGCGATTTGGTGTTTTAATTTATGCTTTTTTAATGCAATAAAGTATTTTACTGGATTGTTTGATATGGTTTTAGCTTGTGCAGCATGGTATTAAACAAAAGAAACAATACGAAGTGATTGCATAAGGGAATTTAGTAATCATTTGGTGTTAAAGGCTAGTATGCTTACCTGTCAACCTGGCGGCAATCTTGAGAACTATTTGGCCACAAATCGCTCCCATTTGATTAACATGTAAACTGTCATTTTAAGATGGCTTCTAATTGTACCGGAAGTGGACCACCGACTGCTGGTCTAGCCAATTATATAGGATGTATATGGTTGAAAGAGTATCACGAAATCCAAACACTTTAAAAAGATTTGCGTATAGCAAAGAGCTCGAAAAAGTTCTATATTTATTCTAGATGGCAGTGCCTTCATAAACGCGGGCCAATCGAAAGACAAGTTGTATGAAATGATGTAAATGTTGCAATTATGTAAACAAACAGAGGAGCAAGTTCAGATCAGAACAATGTTGTGCTGGCATAGGGTTGGCTAGGCTTGTCAAACATGTAATGTAAGTATGAATTTTACTAGTCCTATAGCCAAATGGAACTTTAGACCTACACTTTTGCATTATAAATAATTTTCCACATCTGGGCCTAGGCCAGGGACGGTTTCTGATTTGTTTTATGAGAGTATAATGACACCTTTTCTCGTTCCACACAAAGAAGAAAAATTTTAAATGTCCGCTATTTGTTTACGTATCGCACTTTCCCGCCTAACTCTGCTTATACCGTCAACAAGTGTCAAGTAACTATGGTTACTTGTTGATTGTATGCCAAGTGTTTAAGGCTTATTTTAAAACCTTTATTTGGAAGCCTTCCAACAAACTTTTTCAACTTTTTTTTTCAAAAGAGACTATATTTCTATAACCTTAATGTCCATGTAAAATATGAACATTGTAGTCCCACCGTCTGGTCAGAATCGCGGGCCGACGTATTAGATGTTAGCAGTAGCAGTAGTAGCAGTAGCAGTAGCTAACATCCTTAAAGTGATTTTGAGCATGTTTCAAGCCATTTTTTCACCAAGAAGGAATAATCGTACCCCAATAAAATTTGGCATGTGTTGTCAGGTACCTAAATCCCCTCGATTGTGATAGTTTTCAAGTTCACATCACGTTACATGACGGCTGGGTAACACCTCGAAATCACCCCAACTCTGCTTGGTGTATAAGGTGCTTGAGTGTGTAGCGCACCGCGGCTTGGCTGCGGCGCCATAACGGGCACCTAGATACAATACAAAAACATTCTCCTTCACGTTGATTATATTTTGTTTGGCCTTGTTGATTCTAGCGTTGATCCGCGGGTATTCTCACTGTCCATACCACTGATTGCTATATTTCCAATTACAAAATATCGATCTTTGGTTGGTTATCGCTCACTCGGCGATTGCGTCGTGGCCTACAGGGTAGGCTTGGTCGCTTGGATTTAATGTCCCCCACTGAAAATCAGTTACATAACTGAATGGGTAGACTCTAAATATGAATTTATTTATTGACTGTAAGCACGTTCCATTCTCGCAACTAAGAGCTAGTTCCGTTAGCCAATCACAGCCTAGTTCTCATCAGTTGCTGCAAATGACCAACCTAGCATTTGGAACACTAACCACGTTGTTATAATTATTTTGTGCACCTTCGTTATTATGCAGTGACACTGATTAATGTGTAAAAAACAAACGAAATAATCTTTTCCGTGTTTTTTTTTTGGCACGCAGTCCATTTTTGACAAAAATTGGTTAAGTAAAAAATCGGTTGAAATAGAAGTTATCTTTCAGTTCAACTATTTACCAAGTCCATAGTAAATTCACTTAAATTTCAGGGCTGTTTTAGTGACTCAAAAAATAACATTGGGAAACACTTTTAGTCAGGATTACAGGTGGCGGGTATCGAACCCGTGGCCTCCTGAATCAGAGTCTCGCACTTTACACTTCCACTTCGTCCTATACGACTCGCAGCACGCAGAACAGAGAACAACCATGCCTCATATTTAACCGCATGGCTCGGATTACATAGATCACATTGACACTACCCCCAAACATACCTGATAGTGCTTAGTCTGTTGATCCCAGTTACAGTCAATAACAGACACTTACAATGTTTATTAATCTGCATACACCCTGATTTCTTCGGTTATGACAACGATACACCAAAATGCATGGCCATTTAATTTGTTAATTAAAAAAGAAACTTAACTAAAAAGTTATAATATGCCGCAGTGGAAACCATGGAAATATAATAGATAACGACAATCAAAGTCTAGAATAATGGACAATACACAAGAAAATCTAACAATGTTATGAACGGAAAGCAATTATCACTTGTTTCAAAATCGACTATTCTTACCAAAATGGATAAATTGTTTTTCCATGTCGCATGTCGTCCAATCCATGTCGCATATGTTTGTTTTCCAAGTATTCATTAAAAGATATTACCAGAATATTTTCATCGAGTATTATGCTTCTTGAAGTTCAAATTATTTTGATATTTATATGTGATACTGATCGTATTCACATAAACTCAGCATCTAACGTGTTTCCACGAGTGTTTTGGCGTGACAAGTGTTGCAGAGAAACCGAAACCACCGTCTTAGGTCACAAAAAAGAAAATCCCCCTCGCGAACAAGTTATAACCTAGTAACGCAGAGAGTGATTGATTTACTCCCATCGGTTAATAACTTTGTTTATGTGCGTGCTATAGCAACGCCCTAACTATATTTTGTTGTGGTTTGGGGACGGCTATCGTCACTATTAGTCCACCAGTCAACAGTCCGACCAGCTGTGTTGTTATAATGTTGTTGTTACCGAATGCACGAGTTAAGTTGTGAGTGATAAGATGCAAAGTAGAAAGAAGGCGAGTATCTTATTATCATGCTGCAATGGAGATATCGGCATCGTGGCAAACAAGGTAAGTCTGAACAAAGATACAGACAATAGGGAATTTGCATAACAATATTTTATGGTTCTACTGGGTTAAGGCCACCTTCCTTTATACAAATATATTTTATTTTCTTGATTTTGAGAATATTTTCATTTATAAAATAAGGGTGAAAGTTTCCTACACATTTTGGCGGGAAAAAACGGGTCATACGTCACCAGCCTTCGTGATGCCAATCAACCAATCACGTAACGATGTATCAAGTTACTCGCTTTTGGAGATTATCTTGGCTGTGGAAGCATATTTTGACATCTAGTTTGTTCTAATATGCTTAATATTTTATTTTATACATTTAGTAATATCACAGCGTAAGCTTTAACTGCATTTTAATTGATAATAAGTAAAAACGCAATGTTGATTATGAAACTTGAAAAGGACATCAACTTCTGTTTATTGTTGACCATTGTTGTAAGAACCAAAGACTTTGGTAAAAAGAGAGAATTTCGTTGTTTATCTAGGCGGCCGTGTTCGTCATGAAGGCCGGTGACGTAGGCAGCCGTTTCAAAATAAATGTGCGGGAAATTTAAAAGGTCAAACTTTGACCCTCAACAGATATTGAACGATTAACTTTAAAAACCTGGAATTAACGTTTTTATCATTTTTAGACGAATATCTATAAATTGCACATACTTTTACCGATATCTGGAACTTCTATTAGGGAACTGAAACTTTTCTTCCGCGTATGACAGAACGTTTTTCGCTTCTTGAGTGCCAAAACTGGTGTATAAATATTGAGAGAGACAGGGATCAATACACTAAATGTGATGCAATCCAGAAATTGACAAACTCCCGCTCTAACGGGGACTGAACCCGATTCTTCTGCTTGGTTGGCGATCAAATAAACCACATTATAGCCGGCTAAAGTTATACGGCGGTCGAGAAACCTGAATACATTACCCCGTCGAGTTCGATGTTAATTATCAGTCTATCCCAATTATCCAGTTTGCCGTATAGTTGTCGACTAGGTTAGGTAAACCATTTCGACACTGTTCAATACTGGGAAGTGTTCTATATGTTTGTCACATGCATGCACGCAACAGTGGAGCTTTGTGGCTGACTGTGAGCTGGCTTACTATGGGTAGGGCTGCCTAAACAGCATTGGGAATGTGTTTTCCAACTAATTCTACAAACATGTCTTTTATTGTAATGTTCTTTATTACCCAGACTGCCTAGGCAGTGTTGCTAGATAATTGCTAAAGCTGGTAATGCTAGGTAAACATGTTGTGACGCCGTCATTTACCACGTGCTGATAAAAATAGCGCGGCAAGGTTTGAAAAAAATGGTTTTGTTTGTTTTAGACGTGCAATTAAATTGAGTATGACGAAAAAAAGTTAGTAAATGTTTTGTTTGAATTTCAAAATTTACATAAAGCCTATGTGTTTAGGACTACGACACGGGTATAACATGCAATCACCGATGTGGTTGGATTCGCGTCGTCATCGAACGTCGGATTTCGGTTGTTATGTCAGGACGGCATCAGAACGGCGACGGTTTACTTGCGCGCGTCTGATAAACAAAGTTTGTTTTCAAAGTTTTGGTGGAGGTGCCGGGTAGGTAGTCGAAATTAATTTAATCCTGGCTGGTACATATGGTGGAGGTGCCGGGTCATACAACGCGATTGTGAGATCGTATTAACCGTTTGTACGCGAGTAAGCTCAAAATACTTCATATCAAAATATCGACATTACACAAAAAATGCATAATTTCGTAATTTTGGTGGAGGTGCCGGGTAGTCGAAATTAATCCAGGTAAAAACTGTCAGAAACTTTGAAAACTGAAGGCAGAAATTGAGCTTAAAATTAAAACTTATTCTCACTCTCATGTGCATGCATGTTTTTCTTTTAAATTAATCATAAATGGGCCTGGAATTTGTAACACTGATAATTTTAAAACTAGGTGTTTTTAAAATTTTATTTGTCACCATCAAATTGTTTTTTGGTAAATAACGAAAAATTGCGAATTTTTATTTTTAAGGCGCGAATTTTCTAACTTTTAAAAAACATTTGAGCTAGGCTATAGTGGCTCGCATGATGGAATGCATTGAGCTGACTGCACTGTTGGGGTTTCTGGGATATATATAATAGCGAACGAACAGTAGTCTTGTAGTCTCGACAACAACTCTAAAGGCATCGTAAAACAAAATACTCGCGTCTGAGATAATATGCATGTATTACGTCCAATTTAGTGACGTCAGTCATATAAGGGTCGTTAGTAAAACGACATTCAATTTCATAGAGAACAATAGTTACACATGGCATTTGCAAACCGATTATATAAACACTAAGGTTTTGATAACGATAATAAATATTTCATGTGCATAGTTATGCGATAACAAACACATCCCATCATGGTTTACCTCCGCCAAGTGCGGTTACACTGCGGCATATTGAAATGTATTTTGGCCTGCTATGCCTACTAACTGCTTGCATGCTAACAACAACAATGATCAACAATGAGAGTGTTGTCACAAGCAGAGCTTTTTGATTAATTGGATTAAGGACGCGTCAACCGTTAGGTCATAATGCACCACTCTAGCCTAAGGGGGGGTGGGGAGGAGGGGCCCATGCTGGTCAGAACCAGCCACGGGTAAGGGGAGGAAGGGGGGTTTCTCACGTCGCGGTCGTCATCGTCTTTGTCATCGTTCGTTGTGTCATTGTCATCGTCGCCGGGGGGTCGTCAAGGGAAGGGGGCAAGGTCCCCGACGACGATTGCCAGAGCTCGCCTCTAGATTCGGGGAGTGATATACTACCTTTCATACTAGCTGATGTTTGCGAGGTGGACTTTTTCTCTTGAATCGCCTTTTACGATTAGCAGAGCCATGCTCTGGGCCAATTCTACCCCGGGCCCAGACGGGGGCACAAGCAGAGCTGTGAGTGGCTGGCTGTGAGCTAGCAGGCTAGCAGGCCAAAATGTGTATTTAAGATATTCCTGAGTACCTACACTTTTGTTGACTTGCAATTATTATATGACTATCATTTATATTGTTGATCAATTCAAATAATGCTGCATGCCCAAGTTATGCCTAGTATAGTTACTTAGTTGACCGATATTTGCCTTCTGTCGTGTAATACCCAATTATAAATATTGATTATGCATCAGCTCAGGACAAAACAGAGAGGAGCCTAGCCAATAAGAGTATAATGTTTCCATAGTAACATTCGAGACCTTTATATTTCATTGCATAATCTGTTTTCAAGAGCTTTCACGTTCTAACACCAGGAATTTTCAGTCGGAGCTGTATGGAGCCGGAACCCAGAACCTGCAGAATGAAAACAGTGAATCCTTACTCATGTGATAGATAAATGCAGTGATTGAAATAACATCAACTATCTTCAGCAAACACGAAACTAATGCATCACTCACATAACATGTCAAGGCAACATTCAGAGTTTACCCTCCCGCTTCCCTTCTCCCACCTCCCCTCTCCATCTTCCTCTCCTCAACCCTCCCAGACCCTGCCACGCACGGGATCGCCACGCACTAATAGGAGTGTCACTTTCAAAGGCAAATGTTTCTATCTGTGATAGAACGTTTAATAGACTGAATGAAATGAGCTCTAAACTGACAATGATATAGTCGCTATATTGAAACCGTCGAAGTAGGCACACTACACTACACCTACACTCACTGGCCGACTTCTGGGTCCGGGGTAGAACTGGCCCAGAGCATGGCTTTGCTAATCGTACAAGGCGATTAAAGAGAAAAAGTTCACCTCGCAAACATCAGCTGGTAAGAATTAAGGGTAGTATATTACTCCCCGAAACTAGAGGCGAGTTCTGGCAATAGGGAATATCCACCAAGTCCAAATATTGACGTGGGTGTTAAGAAATGGATAGAAAACCACTTAAAACGCCATTATACTGCAATTAAAAGCAATTTAAAGAAAATATTTTAAATTCTATTGAGGCTCAAAGTTTGTAGTATTTTATTTCCCGCGCAAACAGCACGTGACGTCAAGATTCAGGTCTAGAGCACGCTAGAGCATTGTTGACCAATGGGCTTACATACATACTTAGATTGCAAAGTTAATATCACTGTTTGGCATCACCTTATTGGCCGATTCGCATCAGTACCATATAGTGACGTAGAGGCTCATTTTTCCCGCCATTATTATTGATGCAACTTTCAGCTTACTTTTATAAATGAAAATCTTATTTAAATAATAAATAATATGATTAACGTATTCAGAATGAAGTCCTTAATGTAGTGGAGTGATAAAAAAAGTTAAGGTATATTCCCTATTGTCATCGGGGACACCACCTCCTTCCCTTGACTACCTCCCCTACGTCGACGACAAGACACCACGAACGATGACAAAGATGATGATGACGACAGCGACGTGAGAACCCACTTTTTCTCCCCCTACCCGTGGCTGATTCTGACCAGCATGGGCCCCAACTCCCCATATCCCCTAGGCTAGAGTGGCGCATTATGACCAAACGGTTGACGCGCCCTTAATCCAAATAAACAAAAAAAACTGTCCGACTTGTCGCGTCATGGGACAGGTAAACTGCATTAACAACAAGCGAGAAGCTTACCTGTTTGTTCTGTACTTGTGCTAAAACAATGGATAAAATATTCAGCGAACCATCACAATATCACAACTTATGACTTCCTATGTTTGTTGGTATACTAATCAAATAAGACATTCACTAGGAAAATCATCTCACTACAAATCTCCACTATTGAAATAAAACATTGTACAGAATAGTTGTTGCTTGGAGATATTTACAACAATTTATCTTCAATGTTTGCAAAAACAATAATGTTGATAACATTCGGAAATTCCAATGCCTTCTGTATTGTTGGCTGGTTCTTCTTCTAACGTTCACGAAACCCTTGAGTAATGAAATACATTCAATGCGCTCTATCCATCGCTAACATAAGTTTGTTCGACGCATTATTTTAAATCCTACTATATTACAAAAATGACATGGGTTGTATTCCTGAAAAAGTTTTTTTTGTTTTCTAAAACATTCAAAATCCCAGACCACCAAACACATAATATGTAAACTACTTAACATAAGTTAGTTAACCAGAGTAATGTGAAATAAACAGTACATAGGTCACAGCAAACAGTCACTAAAATCAAAAGAAATTTATCAACCCTATTTGATTTACCAGTTTTAGCATTGAGTATAGAACTTTCAATGGTTTTAGCCTATACTCGGGGTTCTAGTTCGTTAATTCGGCTCTAGGGGTGTCAAGCTGCAATCAGTGTATTCACGAGGGGCAGTAGAGATATTATTCTAGGTGCAGGGGAGACAAGTTTAATCTTGACGGACACTGGCTAAGATAACATTTCCTTGAGCACGTAGTTTGGTGGAGGTGCCGGGTTAACCAACATCATCGAATTGTAAAAAGGTATATGATTTTGTTTTTGTAATTTGTATTGTATTGTATTTGTATTTTAACGAATGATGCATGATGTACATCGAAGGAGGTGAGCCAACCCGCTACCGCCTCGTGGTCTACTCCTTCTGAAAGCTTCACGCCCAGATATCACTTGGCACACCGCCACAGTTTTTATGTTACCTAAGAACCACGTTTATTGGATGAGCGTAGCGAGCGTAGCGAGCGAAGCGAAGATTCCATTTCACTACACTGGAGAAAAAAATCCGGAATGTTTTTTTTTTTTTTTTTTTTTTTTTTTTTTTTTTTTTCTGTATTTTTGTGTGTTTGTTAACACGATTCCGGCTAAACCGATACTCCGATTGCGATGAAATTTTATGGAGACCTTCGAAATCTCTGAACTTAGAACTGCCACGTTTTTTGAGCGCAATCGGGAAATTTTTTCTCATAAAAAACGCAATTTTACGATTTTTTTCGATTTTTAAAAAATTTCTTCGACTTATAACACCTACATGCTTTATCCGATTGTAATGATTTTTTTACAGAACCTTAATTTTATGAATTAAGATATTTGTGTGAAATTTGAGCGTAATCGAAAAATTATTTCTCATGAAAATCAAAATTTTACGGGTTTTTTCTTTTCTAAAACAATTCTTTGACTTATAACACCTACATACTTTATCTTATTGTAATGATTTTTTCACAGAACCTTAATTTCGTGAATTAATTTATTCGTGTTAAATTTGAGCGCAATCGAATAATTATTTCTTATACAAATTGCAATTTTACGATTTTTTTCTTTTAAAAAAATTACGATTAATTAAAAAAATTAAGTTAATTTTTTATTTTATTTTATTTAATTATAAAAATTAAGTTAATTTTTTATTTAATTTAATTTAATTTAAAAAAATCTTCGATTAAGTAATGATTTTTTCACAGAACAACAGAAAATCCGCGTAACACATGGCATCTCAATGCACCATATACGCTCATCCAACAACGCGGCGGGACTTAAGCGTTTTCCTAGTCTATGATCATCTGGGGCCGTGGAGACCGTATTCCCGTACCCAGAGAGTTTAATTTCCTAAGATTCGGAAAAGAACAAACAAACATGGGTAACCTCTTGCAGAATGGGATTGATTTGGTATTGTACAGGAATACCCCTAACTCCGGCTAACCCAGGACTAGAAATGTACAGGAACCCTGCCCCTGATTATAGTATCGAGTAAGTACATGAAAAGTGGGGTGTCCATAGCATAATCTACCACCCGACCCAACACGGAACACGTGACATATTATCTGATAGGATGAGCGTAGCGAGCGAAGCGAAGATTCCATTTCACTACACTGGAGAAAAAAATCCGGAATGTTTTTTTTTCTTTCTTTCTTTCTTTTTTTTGTATTTTTGTGTGTTTGTTAACACGATTCCGGCTAAACCGATACTCCAATTGCAATAAAAATTATTGGAGACCATCGAAATCTCTGAACTTAGAACTGCCACGTTTTTGAGCGCAATTGGAAAATAATTTCCCATAAAAATCGCAATTTTACGATTTTTTTCGATTTTTAAAAATTTCTTCGACTTATAAAACCTACATGCTTTATTCAATTGTAACGATTTTTTCAAAGAACCTTAATTTTATGAATTTTGATATTCGTGTGAAATTTGAGCGTAATCGAAAAATTATTTCTCATGAAAATCAAAATTTTATGGTTTTTTCTTTTTAAAAAACAATTCTTTGACTTATAACACCTACATGCTTTATCCTATTGTAATGATTTTTTCACAGAACCTTAATTTTATGAATTAATATATTCGTGTTAAATTTGAGCGCAATCGAATAATTATTTCTTATGCAAATTGCAATTTTACGATTTTTTCTTTAAAAAAAATTACGATTAATTAAAACAATTAAGTTAATTTTTAATTTTATTTAATTTAATTATAAAAATTAAGTTAATTTTTTATTTAATTTAATTTAATTAAAAAAAATCTTCGACTAAGTAATGATTTTTTCACAGAACAACAGAAAATCCGCGTAACACATGGCATCTCAATGCACCATATACGCTCATCCAACAACGCGGCGGGACTTAAGCGTTTTCCTAGTAAAGATAAATAGAGCAGACAACTTGTTTTGAATCAGTCGAGTTCAATACCATGCGATTAGGATAAACTAAGTCACGTGTTGAGTGAAAACAGAAATTACAAATAAATAAAATCTATTAGATCTTCCCACTTACTCACAGAACTGATTTTGCTCTGCAGTCAAGTTGATGGGAGAAGTTAGAGAAAACAATAATCACTCTACAAACAAAAACTCACAAAACATCGTAGGGCCCAGTTTGAAAGTACGTGCAGCTGGTTGTGAATCCTCCCCGACCCTGACGTCAGTGACAGCGTCAAGGTCGCCGTATTACTTCGGCGTAAGAGCATGAGAACTAACCATCAATACCGAAGTAGAGGAAATAGACATAAATAGGGGATTCAAGACTGTCAAACTTTTCCCGTGTTGTAAAGCCATAAACAATGGAAGTTTCATCATCTCTACCATCCAATACCAAACAAGTCTATATTTGGATGAGCGTAGCGAGCGAAGCGAGTGAACCGAAGACTTCAATTTCACTGACCCCAAAAAAATTTAGCTCGGGTGTTTTTTGTTTGTTTGTTTTTTTGTTGTTTTTCCGTCTGTTTGTTCGCTCTCTACCGGGCAAACGGCATGTGCGATCTTGATGAAAATTTGACAGGACCTTCGAAATCTCTGAACTTAGACTTGCCACGTTTTTGGGTACAATCGAAGAAATATTTCTCATGAATATCGTACTTTTACGATTTTTTTCGATTTTTTGTGCGATATTTTCGTGCCATTTGGGCCAATTCTGACCAAACGGGTTAGGCTACAACGTACGTTCATATTACACATGAACATTAAGGTTATGGTGATGTAGTACATTTTGAAAGAAAAAGTTGAAAAAGTTAGCCAGAATCTATAGAAATAAAGCTTTTAATATAAGTTTTTTGAATTTTTGTGCGATATTTTCGTGCCGTTTGGGCCAATTCTGACCAAACGGGTGGGGCTACAACGTTCATATATACATGGACATTAAGGTTATGGTGATGTAGTACCTTTTGAAAGAAAAAGTTGAAAAAGTTAGCCAGAATCCATAGAAATAAAGCTTTTAATATAAGTTTTTTACGGTAAATAATACCAATTGACAAGAAACAAAAGAAAGTTGACAACATTCACCTACAATGCGTAGGCAGCAAAACAAAGCACTTGCAAAAGTAAAGATATCCCACGCAAACTAAAAACTTTAAAAAGCTCATCCATCAACGCGGCGGGACTTTAGCGTTTTCCTAGTTAAATCGAATCATACTCCAGCCACAGATTTGAAGTTCCCACCGTCGGAGTGGAAGGGAAGGGAAGGGGGACTTGTAAGATTCTGATGTGTTCGTGTGCATGTGATATATATGTCAGTGTTGTTGTTCTCCCGCGAGCGCGGTGTCGTGATGATGGGGTGTGCAGGCGGCGGCGCTTCTGGTGGGGGGGGGGGGGGGGGGGGGCGCAAGACACTGTAGGTTATATAAGCGGCGTCGAGCCTCCGTCTCATCCTACAGTATCACACCGCGACACACAGAGTGGAGTTAGGCTACTCAGGTCCGGTCGACAGAGGAGTCAACATTGACCTCATTTTTGATAGCGTATTAAGTACAATTTGGCAGTTTTTTTTTAAGAGTAATATTTTAATTTTGCAAGAGAAGAAATATATTATTTATTTAATTCGTTTAATAAATGGTCGTTGTTTGTTAAACCATAGTAGAATCGCGTTGAGTTTGCTTTTAGCCTTGTCAGTTTGGTCACATTGGTTCAAGAGATGGCCTTGATCAGAGTAGTTTGGTCCTTAGTCATTTGCTCTAAGAATATAACTGCGTGTACAACATTTATAAGTTTAATAATAATACTTATAACTTTTTATTCTTATTGAATAACCGAATAGATTTATACGAGAAGAAACACTATCGTCACATAAAATAAATGATAAGTTTGAAACTTTATATAAACTTTATAATAATTTAGTTAATTGACTTATTAGCTCTAATTTGATGTAGTTAATACTAATTGGCCAAAATGTTAGCGTGAAATAAATGCGCATAAATCCTAAACAATCCGTTAAAAAATCTAGTACCTTTTTATTTAATTGATCTCTTTCATGTGACGCATTGTTCAATCCAACATATTGAACCATAAGTTAGTGCGTATGAATTCATGGTAGAATTACTTATATATCTTGCACAATACTTCCACTCACGTTTTTAAAGAATATTCGTAATGATTAAGTTTGTCATGATTTTACTGGTGTTGGTATGCAAACTCATTGTTTACTGCAGGTTATAATGATATCAATTGCGTTTAGCTATTTTCTACGGTTCTCAATAGCTTTTTATCCTGGCATAGTTCCATTAATAATAACTATAGAGACTGCGTCTGAATAAACGTACATAAACGTGTAGAAAATATGTAATAACAAAGAGTTCGAATATACTTGTTTGAGATTTTACAAAGTTACTAAGCAATAAGAGTACATATAGTTCGATTATGTTTGCGTGAGTTAAATGGTCGAGTAGAAACAAATAGTGCATCTCTTAAAATACAACAGTGTGAATTTATGTTAATGAATCGTGCAGCGACGAGTGTATTAGATTCTTTGTAAATGCGACTTGTTAAAAATTTCGCGTGCGAATACACGATTAAGAATGAATAGTGCGAATATACTTGTTGCAACCAGTTGTGTAGAAGATTCGGATTCCTAATATTAAATAGTGTTCAAGTGTAGAGTGGAACGAGTTCCTGTGTGGTGTGATGTATAGACTTACTGAGAGAAAGAGTGCAATATACTTGTGGCACAGTTAGGAAAGTGGGGGTGTATGTGATTCAAGTGTGATATGCCATAACGTTATAATCATTCCTACGACATAGCCTACTAGACTTGTTCGTCCACAATGTTTGTGACTCCTCACCTAAGAAGAAGGGTGTATGACTCCTCGGTTGAAACAGAATCAGAGGAAGAGGAGGAAGAAGAAGAAGATGAGGAGCAACTGGCCAAGGTGAGACCTGGGGCTGGTCGGGGGGGGGGGTATATTGTCCCTCAAAGCATTGGCTATGATACATTATTGTAGCGAAACGACGTACCTGATAACCTCTCTGGTACGTTACATGTGATGATAAAACCTATGATCGTGTAAACATCAAAGCACTAAAACCTGAAATATATAATAATATGAAACGTAAAATCTTTGGAAATAAACTTTTCATTAAATAAAGGTTTCTAAATAATCTACAAACAAAATAAACAATACACAATTAGAACAGTTCTCTCGCATGATGACCATAATATAATATGTTGGAAAATGTTACCTCTTTGTTCGACCCGGCACCTCCACCAAACTATTGTAGAAACTAGGGCAGGGTAAAGAAATTGATATTTCGATACGATATCGATACGTGGGAATATTTTCGACATCGATATTTGAACTCCATATAGAAATATCGATTTAAAAAATTAACAACAAAAATATAAAATAAGGTAAAAAAATGTATTCAAAGTTAGGATTTTTTGTGAATTTCAATCTGTACGCCCTTTATGCTGCAAATAACTAAGAAAAATGGATTTATTTGTTCAAATATCGGTTACAGTTGCTTTGTAATCTACGCTAAATTAGTCCTGACTTTAAGTCATGGTGGAGGTGCCGGGTCATTAAAAACGCGAGTGAGAACGTAAAAATCGTTAAGAATTTTATGCTTTATCAACTCTATTTAGCCATACGTTTTAAATAGCAGTCCAAAGGTCTACTCTTTTGATACAATTTCATATTTGCATTTTAATTTTAATTTAAAAATTTATTTTTCACACACTAAAATATAAAAATATACATCGAATCGAAATTTTCGTGTGATATCGAGAATTGAATAATACGTCATAGCCCCGGCCTAGAAGTAACGATAGTTAGATCATACAGTCAAAATACAAATGTAGGTGATAAACTTTACTTCCAAGATATCACATGGCACTACTTGGACTGAGGAGAGATTTGGGTGATTGTCTTCGTCAATCGCGTTAAGAATATGACAAAGTGGGGTATGTAAGGAGATAAGTTGCAGGCCCTTCAAAGCCAGTCTCGATCTTTTATTAACATTCTTCCATCACAATTAACACATCTCAATTCCACAAATAAATAGGATTTATCTTAAATAAAATAATCTATGCCGTTGTTGTTTGATCGCATTCATTCTAATAATTAGCGCGAGCAAATTGTAAAAACCTGATACTATTTCATTATACAAAACTTAGATTTGTGATTTGTACATGTTTTTGTATTAGTATAATATGTTGATTAATAACAACAAACTTTTTTAACCAACATTTAATTAAATTTCATTTTAATTATGCTGGAAACAAACGCTTCTATAATCCATCCATTCCGTGTTTCTGTAAAAATGGCAAATTCTCAAAAGAAGGCGGTATTTACGTTCCTCCCGGTACGAAAACACATTGAAAACCGTAACAGGCCACGCGCATTTCTTTTCTTTTCAAAACGCAAAAGTTAGAAGGTTATAAAAAAAGTTGAAAGTTAGATTAAAGCAGGCTCAATTTGCAACACAGTGCGATTATCTTAAGCCTATCGTGCACTATACTGGAACATTTGAGTCAATTTAGAATATGTTCGTGAACTTTTCCATCTTACCTTGTAAAACTCTATGGTTAGCGCTATTATCTGAACACAAAAGAAACCATTTCTTCGGGCATAAGTCGCTTATATTATCTCCACACGCCACACTTAAGTTTTCACGTCGTTTATCGTCATTACATCCAACGCCTCATCATCCAGGCAACCTTGTGGGAATCTATTCTTTACTAAGTCACTCTATCACGGTACTTTTTGGGTGGAAAACTTCACTCATTGTTAATGTTGTCATTAATAATATATAAAAATCAATAACATTGCTTACGATGTACCTAATACACGTGGACAATATTCAGTAAGATTTCAAGTGAAGTCTTTCAAACATCTACGTACAAAGTAAAACATAGCCGTTAAATTATTTGTACCAAATCATACCTCCCTTTTTACTACATAAACGTCGTCAAGACGATTGTTTGTACAAGGAATGATGTCTTTGAATATGGAGGGACAGAACGCGAATATCTTCAAATATAGGATAGTAATGCATTTGGAGTGTCAGGATGAGCCCGCCGAAAAACTGCCAGCAGCTGTGACCACTCACCATGCTGCAGCCATGACAATCTTCATTCTGGAGAGCGGCACGACCAAAGTTAAAATGATTCATTCGCTCGTCGATTGAAAACCATAGGTCTGTTCTTTTGTCCACCAATTTTTACACCTTTTTCACTTTTTACACCTTTTGAAGACATAAACGTTCTTTTGTCTAAGTGTACTTACAGTATTTCTTCCAAAGACGTGTTCTTTTGTCCAGGGAGTAATTACAACTTTTACACTTTTTGCACCTGCCTCTTGAGGAGGTATTAAAAGTGTAGCTATGGAAATTCGCGCCAATTTCATAAGTAACCCCGTTAATAGAAGATAAAACTGGTATAATATAAAATAATTTGGAATAGAATTGTAGAAAATGCACAAAGATGTGTTATTGAGATATCTTCTCAAAGTGTTTGAATTGAATGACAGCTGGCAACATAACCTCGAAATTTGCTGTCAAATTACAACAAAATCGTTCTTTGGTCCATCCGTGAAATATTACACCTCTTAAACCCATTTCTGATTCTGTATTTTACACCTATGTGGAGAAAAGAACAAACCTATTGCTTCACTGGTCACCCCACAATGACGTCACAACTACTCTCCATACTTCGCGCGGGAGTTCAAAAACTAAAACTCTGAAAACCGAACCCTCGAAGATTATTTTTAATTTAATCTTTTTAAATATTTATTTAATTTAGTATAATATTTATTAAATAGGTATAACATGTCCATTTGTAACAAGGTTCCTTATTGCAACGAATAACATGAATGTTCCATCAACTTCAGAAACTAATTAATAGGACGACGATAGCACGATGCATTTTTAATTTTTCTATTATACATTACTCTGACCCTAATATGAACCAGCTGACGTAATTTATGTTTGAATATCTCGCATCATAATTTACTTGTAAATCCAAAAAATCAAAGTTAGTTGATCCGTTATGTTATAAACAAACGTAATAAATTTATAATATACGCCAATCAGGTAAAATGTATATCGCTTGGTTTAAGATAATTTCATTTAATCCAGTCCGTTCAATTGGTTTTCACACGAAAATATGAAAAGTGAAAACACAACTCTGCATGGGCGAGAAAGAAATTAATCACAGGAATGCTATAGTTTAAATTATGTATGCGTTTTGTCGGGCTGTATACTGATAGGGCGTAAGACTATACTGTATACGGTTTTTGGGTAGCGTCGTCTAGCCCTTCGCAAAGTGATTGTTCATCAGAAATATTGGCCGGCAAGGTTTTTGAGAATTTGACGACCATTCTAGGTCAATATTTCGAAGAAAACTTAAATGCAAATGCATAATATGAGGCAAGTAAGCAATAGGATCGCGTGGTGGGATAACTAACAGGTGTCCATCAGTTAACATTTCTATTAGCCTAATAAAGTCATGCAAGCTCATCTGGCATCTGGCATTGTGGGTCAGCACTGAGCACTATATATAGGCCTACTTAGCATACGCACAATAATATAGGGTATACTTACGTCGACAATGCAGAAATACCTCAGCATTCTCATGGACATTTTTACGAGTGGGAAGTTCAATGATGAGTCATTTATTTTAGCGTGTACATCTGCATTCTTGTATACAGCTTAGTATTATTAATTATTTTATAAACCATTCAGTCCTGTATAGTAATTTACGCTATTTCTAAACCCATATATAAGTGCGTATGCGATTAATATCACCAACAGTTTGTTTATATCATCCTCAATCCACTTAATATCACGATAACAGAGCTGTATTGTCCAATAACCAAGTGATTTACATTTTACAAACTTGAAAATGAAAATAAAACAATAAGTGTCAATACATAAACCGAAGCAATTGAATACAAAATTTCATGAAAAACCTTCCCAGGGACAATATTCATGTAATGTCTATACATACTCTACTTACTAACTAGGTATGGGTTTGAGATAGTTGGGAGGTAATAACCAAGAGCTATTCAAATGGAATTGATTCCACAAATTCGCAAACTCTGGAAAACACTGTGTATTATGATTGCCGGTGGAGGGTATCAAAACCCGGCGACCTCCCGAATCAGACTATCGCGCGTTAAGAATGAGTGCAGTAATGTAGCAGGTACTTATAGTTTACACCAGCCATTATCAAATCTGAACACCTAGAATTCTCCCGGGTGCCGCTAGGGATTGACGGTGGCGCGGCGCGCGGTTTTTTTTAACTTTTTCGTAAGGATGCCCGCTGTAAGGTACACATCAGAGCAAACCGATATCACCCTCTTCAGGTGTAACTAGGTATATTGGAGTCAGGACTGCGTAGGGATGTCTGAGGGCTGTTTGAGAGCACTCGATCCCTTGCATTCGCATTAACGACTGAGGAACACCTCGGGAAAAACATTCAGCCAGAATTGCTGGATTCGTTGGGATTCGAACCAGGGACCTCCCGAATCAGAGCTGCGCGCGTTACGCTTGAGCCACCCCTGTCGGTGATAGTGGTCCCAACGAAAGAATGCAGGTGGCTCGAAATTGTTTTCCCAATATAACAACTTTGTCAATTTATTCACGCTAGCTCAGCGTGGATCTTGCACACGGAGGAACTCTGTGATCTAGCACAGATAATTTTTTCTTACGTTGGTTAAATATATTTCTCTTTCATACACAAAGGCGACATTCCATTTACCGCGCATTCATTCAACCCCCACCACTACCAAGCATATGCATTCTTTCATTGGAGCAAGTATACAGTGTAAACTAACCTGACGTATGTGTTACAGAGACGGAGGGAGGAGTGCGAGCGCAAGGCGCGCAGGGGGGAGATGGACCCCCGCCTGGAGTTCACCTTCCAACTCCTGCTCGACGCCACTGCCTTGCCAAGATCGGACCTCATGGACTATGTCTTCGATGGAAACATGGTAAGATCCTATGCACGCTCCTTATTTATTGACCACTTAGAGGTAGAGCGTATATTAACATCATGTCTCGGTCATCATACTAATACCTGAAACCCTGAACCTATCCATTTATGAAAAATGGATTGTTAATTGATTTCCTAAATCTGCTTACATCCCAGATGGAAACAAATCAAATCATAAGTAATTAATTCTTATGTAGTCGGGTTCTATACATATCCGATTTAACTCAGAAACAAATTGAAGTTCATTTTAAAAAAACTCATGCACATATGAAGACTATTTTGCTTTAAACAACCGTGCATATCCTGCTTTTGTACTTTCGTTATTCTAAGGGTTTTGTATAAAAATCAGCGGTCCTGGCACGTCCTTTTTTCACTTGAAGAATACGTTTTAGTCTCAATAGGATTTATTATGTCGATCCGCATTTTGAGGCATAGCTACTATGTCACAAAGCTGCTGCTGATAGGATATGACTTTTCAAACCGATGCTTGGTTGTCGGCACTAACAGCACAAACCCCTAACACAATCTTGTTCAATACTGTTTAATAACTTGTGGTTTCATAGACCGCCGTGACGCGAATGAAAGGGATTCGAGCAGGTAGTGTCGAAAAACTTGCATCAGTTTGAGAATACCTTGTAAGTACATCGCCACATGTACACTATCTCTTAGGCAAGCAGACATGGTAGTCCCGAAGTAACATTTCCAATTCTGGGGCAGCACTTGAGTGAATCGTGGCCAACTATCCAACAACCCTGCCAATCTCGAAAGAAGTAGATGATTTTAATACCATTACTTGATGGTCAATGGTTCAGGCATCTACGCTTCCACTTTTGGAAAATAAACTGGTTGTCTGTCAGAAAGGAAAGTTTTTAAACTACTGGCTTATCGTTATGTTTTTCTGTTACAGCTGGACGAGATCAATCAACTGTTTCTTCCGCACATGCGCAACAAACTTCTGTGGTACTTCCAAGAGGTGGAGGAACCAGAACCCACCCCGCCTGTCGATACGGTCAGTTGGATGATATTATCTGCCAACTTTTCAGGCAGCAGATTTATAACTACTATAACTATAACTTTGCGGAATACTCAAGTAAATCAATGAACGGCCTAGGAAAACTTCTCCTATACCATTACCAAGGAGACCTAACATGGATTATTGATAAACTGTACACTAGCAAAATAGCTTAACATTCTACAACCAAATTATTTTGGCCAAACAGTACATTGAAGCAGCACTGAAATTGATGAAGTTCCTTTTTCTTTTGTAGCTTATATCGTACCTTACTTCTTCATTTAATAAATAAGATTTGTACTATATCCTCAATGAAACTCATTACAAACTGACTCTGAGACAGTGAAACATGCTGTGTCTTTCCACAGGCGAAACCCGGTACGAGTCGCACAGCCCAAGCAGCCGCCCCGAAGCCAGTGGTGTCGCCGACTTTGCCACTCAAGAAGAAACTCTTCCTTACCGACGGCTGGGAAGTGCCTCTTACAGGTGTCTGCATCTACATGTTTCGACTCAATGTGGGCAAGCAGCTGCCGGAAGAGGGGTTCCACAAGGATCTGTTCTGTGGAGTGCGTGAACGAAGCATATTGTTCACTATACTCAACGTTAAATAGAATTATTCGAAAATGTTTTACTTTTTTAAACTGCTTCCAATGTCTCACTAAATAATATTCTAAGAGCTGAACGAAGATAACATAATATATGTTATCATGGACAGATTGACGCAACTTTTAACTTTGTAGCATAAATAGTTGGGGTACTCCTGAAATATTTTAAACATTATTTTTCACATTTTAAAGTGAGATCTACCCTAAAAGTCATCACTGCATGATGATTCAACACAACACGTTTGTCTTGTAAATCGTATTGCTTGGCGTGCCCATGCAGGTGATTGACAGCGAGGTAGTGGGTATGGTGACGGCCATGGAGAGGGTAGTGGAGCACGTCTACATGCAGGCGCTCGCCCACCCAGCACCAGATGCCGAGGACAACGACGCCAGCTGTCCGATGGTCAAGAGCCTGCTACTGCCGGGACTGAGGTCCTTCTGCAGCGCGCTTAAGGGTTAGACGATTATCTCCTCATATGTTCTTTATGATGTTGTATACAGTAGGTGGTGCCATTAATGTAATTGATGCATTAAACTGTGTTTGGCTTCCGTAAACAACATTCTCAACTTCGTTTATCTTCCATTAACAGTGAATAATTTATATCATATCGAGTAGAAAACCTATCTCAACTAAATATTGGAGATGATTAATAGTTTTGTTCCTTTGGGCCCTACTGTGAACTAGGTTCTTACTAAGATGTGTATAGCCCACACCGCGTAACATTTCACAATTAACGCTGTATTATCAATGGAACACTAAAATTTTTAAAAAGAAGTCGTGATTTCTTCAGCGTTTAACTAATCCCGTTTCCCCCGTCAGTGTGTGAGGAGGTTTGCGGCGCCGAGAATCTTTTCGACGACCAGATCGTCATGATGTCGAGCGTGAATAGCATCGAGGATGTCGAGGAGATAATCCAGCAGCCTCAGGGACTCGCCACCGTGGAAGTCAGGGTCAAGAACTGGATGAAGAAGGTTCAGGAGGTCAGTATCAGTCTGTGCTGACCTTGACCATGCCAGTGTCGATAGATTACACCAAATGAAATAGGTCTATGTACTACAATTCACTGTCCGAAAAACAGGGGACCATTCAGCATTCCACTGCACCATCGCGAGCAGCACAGTTTAAAATGACTGATTCTGATTGTTCAACTTAGTTAAGGTTTTCGGAGGGAGTTAATGAGGTCCAAGGAGTTATTGGCTCCGGACTAATCGTCAATCCGCTAGGATAAAAGCGCCACCAGAATGACATTTTGATACATAGTGTCGGCGAGTGACACCTCCTGCCGCCATGTTAAATGGGATAAGTTGACCGTATTAATGGGAAAGCCATTTGACAGTTTTATTCCACTCCCCACGTCGTATCCCTGTTACAGGTCCTGATGGAGAGCCAACAGCTGCGCAGGGAAAACGACTGGAGTGGACCCCAAGACGAACTCGAGTACTGGAAGAAGCGGGGTGCTCAGTTTTCACAGATTGTCGTTCATTTAAGACATCGCGAAGTATGTCCTCCATATTTTGTACAAATATGATCATGTTCAGATATTGAATGCCACAATTTTTAAGACATTGCAGGCTATACCAAAATAATAACTTAGTTCTTATATTGAATTAACACTATATTAGAGTCGAACTCAATAAGTATAATGTTTGAACTGCATATTTATTTTTCAAATACAAATTTAAGCAATACTATTCAAGCTTATGTTATTATCTTGTCACCAATGGGGGCTCAGAATCTTTGCAAAAAACTCGCTTATATTGATTAATTATGGTTGTTGTAATAAACAATTAAAATGGTACTTTCCTCTAACTGGTTGATGACCGTAGAACCTTTAGGGTGTCATATTCTGGTATGTGCTCATATCAAGATATCGTACATATTATAACCTTACTGCGCAGGTGCAGATGAGTCTACAATGTCTCACTGTGGCTCGATCGAAGGTGTTAAAGCAATGGATTGACACTGATCGCAAGATCACCTTTTGTTACAACGAAGCAAGGGACAATGCTAAATTCATTCAGTCCATGGAGAAATGCTGCCACTCTCTTTACCTTCACGATCCGGTAGGTATTTCATTATTCTTGCAAACAATTACAAGTGCAATAGAATTGTATACATCAAGGATAGCTTGAGCTTTGACCTAGAGTTATTTACAGTTGATGAATGACAAATTAGGTACATGTTTAACTAGTTATACTTCGATTCATCTTGACAGAAATGTTCTTATTGGTGTACAGGTTAAAATTAAGGATTCTATCATGGGGCTTCTTCAGACAGTCAGACTTATCCACAGTGTCTCCAAATTCTACAATACTTCGGAGAGGACTTCGTCGCTTATGGTCAAGGTAACGCAAACACACAACATTTATATGTACAATAGTAAAGTTGACCGTTGGAGAGTGGTGTACGCACCAGCCTTGGAACTCGTTAGCCATTTGCGAATTCCTGACGGTTCGTTGATGTTCACTTGACACCAGGATTCACCAACAAAATGTGGATTTGATCTACTCATCTTATAATATATATGTATACTTAAACCACGTAAAAACCACGAAAAAGCTTGAAAAGATAAAGCTTCTGCTTTTAGAATTTCAAGTGTAATCTGGAAGAAAGATTGACTTCAATCATCTTGTTTCCAATGATCGTCTGCATCTTGTTTGTAAGCTTAATCAGTAAACCTTTGTTTCGTACTTACACAGCAATTAGTTGCTTTCCGATTCAGGGAGTTGTTTCGTTGGACTAACTTTCCCCTTATTGTTCCCCCACAGATAACGAACCAGATGATCGAAACCTGCAAGCAATACGTGACTTGTCGGGACAAAGAGACCATCTGGTCCCAAGACCGCACAGACGTCCGGAACAAGTTGCAACACTGCATTAACCTGAACCGCACATACCGGAACACGTACACGCTGGTGAAGAGTCAGGTACGGTACTAAGGCTGTTTAGTTCAGATGTTGATAAGTATAATTCCAAATATTACAGTAGGGATCAAATTGACCATGTGAAATGTTATCCCAATAAACTGTCTAACGAGATAATGAACTTCATTTCTCGTCGGGATGGGTGTTTTAACTTTTGAATTGTATTAAATATTAATGGGCCTTATAGGTACAGCCACCTAACAAATGTCGCAAAATAACTGTTCTATTTTAGTGATCATTTCAGGGTTTATTCAGTGTCTTGCATACACATTAGAACGTTAAGTTATCACCGACCAAGTGCTTCGGCAAGATGCACTAGTTCACAATCAAGTCAATCAGATATTGACAAAATTGTCATGCTGGACAAATAGCTTAATTCCGATTGATTGTTTGTTTGTGTGCATTTTGTGTATTAACGTGAAATGTGAACCGTGGTACGTGTCCATAATGAATAATTATACTAAATCGTTTCTTTCCTCGGAGCAGCCATTCCTTCCTGGTCAAACCTCGTTCGGTTTCTCTGAGAACTACGTGTTCGGCAAGTTTGACACCTTCTGTGATCGCCTCGGCAAGATCATTTCCATGTTCGACATGGTGGATGACTACAACTCGCTGTTTGCCAGGAGGATGGAGGGACTCCTACTGGGAGAAGGTTGGTCGCCTAGAACATGGTCGATATGCCTATTACTTCTTTTACTCCAATCGTTGCATAAACCCTTTATTGTATACAAAAAGTGAATTATAAAATTGCCCGATTAAGGTATTTCAGGAGATTCCAAATACTCAATTTGATGACAGGAAAGATTGCTACTTATTACTTACATACCAATGATGAATTTGGTGATGACGTAAAATTTTAAAAATAAAATTTGACATCAGAGGGTTGCCTTGTATGGCGTGACAAATCGAACTTCATTCGCCTTCTAATTATCTTCTCATTCTAAATATTTAAGCTCTTGAGGAAGCCATGAAAACCTTTGATGAGGCCAAAGCCGGAGTGACGACCAAGACCTACGACTACTTGGATCAGCGCAACCTAGAGTTCGATGCAGATTTCGACATATTTATGAAAAAGACAGACAAGTTGAAGACAAACATTGGAAACCTGATTGAGGAGAACTTTGCAAGTGTTTGGGAGACTCCACAGGGCATACGGTTTCTCACACGTTTCGAGAAGGTATAGCATTCGTATTTTTAGAAACCATTTATATAGTTAGTTGGGGATATGTTAGATGTTAGTTGTTAATTTTTAATTTCAATTTATTTTTATCAATTAAGACCTATTCTGTGTCGTAAGGCAACAGCGTTGGCTGCCGAGGTTTATTAATATTCGTCTTACTTGAGTTTTTTTAAGTATGTAAAGTATTTCACACATGGTTTGAGAAGGTATAGCATACAAACGTATAGTACACTCTTTGAGTTGTTTGTAGTGAGCATGATTTGCATGCTTATAATCGCACATTTTACAATTCCTACACACACTTTAAGCAGGATTGGTCAATGGTTTCTTACTCTAAACTTAGTACTTACACGTGCTCAAAAGATCTTTTACATATTTGCAAATAAATGCACTATTTAAGTGTGTCAAAGGTTGTCAAAATGTTTTTACAATTATATTTTTAAATTATTAAGAAAGTTGGCTGTGGCTTACCACAGAATCTCCACTTTATCAAAATTAATTTGTGAATAATCCTCAACGTTGCGCGCATTAAAGTGTTTCTGTGACAACGATATAACCCCTGAGGTTTGATGTCAACAGGTAAGTGAGAAGATTCCACTAACAGACATGGACGACAAGTACGACCGCGTCATCAAGTACTGCGAGATGGAGGTGGACCGGATATTGAAGTTGTTCCGGAAGCAGCGCGATGACCCACCGCTGCCACGTAACTTCCCTCCGATCGCTGGCCGCATCAAGTGGGTCCGATCCTTGCGCGCGCACCTCGAGGACCTGGTGCGTATTCCACCTTGATCTGTGTGTTATCTCATTCTTTGGTAAATTTACCTTCTGTATATGTACCATTGCTTCAATTGGCAGAGTATGAATTGGTCTTATGTAGCGATCTGTATTTTTAACGTCATTTAAGTTTTTAAAGATGGTATTAAAGCCTCCAAATAGAGAACTACTTATTGTATCTAAAAACAAATTGGTGATCAAATTCATCAATTTAACTTTTAACATCACTTCTTATAGGTATCTTCATCAATTTCTTACAAATCTTTATTTATGAATCTTGAACTGTTGGATAGTTCTTGACCCTGAAATCGACGTGTAGAGAATGATTGTAGAGAATTCTTATTAGCATAGATAAATACCAATTAATCGATAATGACTTTACAATTGTTTGAGAATTAGGCAATTATTAACACTATTCCTTGGCATCAGGTGAAAAGCGCATCTGCTCACCCCGTGCTGAAGACACTGACAGTGACAGCAGAGCTGGTGCGACGACACAATGTAGTGACTACCACCCTTACATCGTACGAAACACAGATGAAGGACGCGTGGATGAACCACAATGTAAGCAATTCTCACTCCAATATTAACCTGAATGCTAGGTTCTAGGAACGGAATAAGAATGATTTTTGTGTTGGTCTGGATGTGGATACTTCAAGTAGCCACTAGCCACTATTTCTTCTTTTGTCGACTAGATGTTGATGGTTATTTGTAGGTTAGATGACTCGTATTGCTTGTAACCATTGGTGGACGGTTGCTGGTAGCTTGTATTACTCTTGTATCAAGTATATGGATGGTTGT